>VZRW01007714.1:775746-887090 GCA_013398125.1 Aegotheles bennettii | reverse complement strand
GGAGGAGCCCTTCATTGTCCTACGCTGGAGGATCCTATCTTTGCCCCATCCCTGAGGAGCCCTTCATTGAGCCACACCTGAGAAGCTGCTTATGGCACTGCTCTAGACGAGCCCACCCTCTGGCTTCCCTGGAGGAGCCCTTCATCACCCCCTGCCGCAGGAGCCCATTGTTGTGCTGCCCTGGAGGAGCCCTTTACTTCATGGTGCTGGTGGAGCCCATCATTTCTCTGCCCCAGAGGGGAGGTGTGATAGGCTATTGATTGAATTGCAGGTATGGTGTCACCACTGGTGTGTTGTGCTGTGTGGTATGTGATGGGTTTATTGCATTGTCTTCATTGCATTGTGTGAATTTTACTCCATGTATTGCATTGTCCTGCAGTTTTGTGCTGCAGCTGGTTTTGTGCTGTGTCCTGCAGTGAGTGTTGTATTTTGTGTGGTGTTTTGCCTCCCTTTGTGTGTTTTATGTGTTGTATGTTAAGGTGTTTATTGAGCTGCATGTAATGTATTGTGTGTATCTGATCTTCTTCTACTTTGTTTTGTGTGTGTTGTCCTTTGTTGTGCCTGAGGAGCTCTTCATGGTGTGTTGCTGGAGGAGCTGTTTTCCCGTGAGGCCCTGGAGGAGCCCTTCACTGGGATATTGTGGAGGAGACCATCACTGGGCAGCGCCAGAGGATGCCATCATTGTGCTGCCCTGGAGGAGCCCATCATGGCATCTTCCCAGAGCTGTCCTTCATCTCTCCAAGCTGAGGAGCCCTTCATCTTGGAGGAGATGCCAGAGCACCAGCACTGCTTCACACCAGAGGGGCTGTTTGGTGCGCCGCTTTGTAGGAGCCCTTTATTGTGCTACCCTGGAGGATCCCTTCGTTGGGCCTCCCAAAAGGAGCTCTTCATTGCACCGTCCCAGAGGAGGCCTTTGCTGTGATGTCCCGGAGGAGTCCTTCATCTTACTTCCCCAGAGGACCCCTTCATCTCACTGTAACCAGGCGAGACCTTCATTGTGCCGTTCTGGAGGAGCCCATCATCACGCCTTCCCAGGATTCATTCGTTGCTCTGCTCTGGAGGAGCCTATCATTGTGCTGCTCCAGAGAAGCCCTTCACTTTGTAGCGCCAGAGGATCCCATCAACGCACCCATTTTTTCTGGGTGTGCTTCCCAGTTTGACTTTTTCCTCTGCTTGCTTCTGCTCAGTGGTGTGGAGTTTTTTCAGGTGATCACGAGTGTTTGGAAGGGGGTAGCCCAAGCACCCAGTGGGGGTAACACCGGTAACAACACCGGTAAGCGAGGGACAACCCAGACACCAGGACTGTGGGGTAAGTGCCTAGGTACCCGAGTGTGGAAAGCTGAGGCATCTGTTACTGCTCATTGGAGGCACAGGAATCCTGTGAGTATCCGCATGACCTTGTCACCCGGGTGGCTGGTGTGAGCTGGCACAGTTTTCAGGGCCTTACAGTGGGCTGGTGCTGCTGTGCTGCAGAGGCAGCAGCTGGAGGGTGCTGTTGCCCCGGGAAAGGCTGCCAGGCTCAAAGAAGAAGGAGCACAGTTCAGTCTGAGATCCTGAGTGAGTGAGCCGGTCCTCAGGGGAATTTCATTGCCTGGCTGTTGTGACCCACGCTGGCCTAGAGTCTTGCAGGTCATCCTGCTTTGGTCGAGTGACCATGGTTGGAGTTTCTCTTCCTGCTATTGCTTTTTTAAAATACATACTTTATTTTCTCAGTGCCCAGTGCAGAGAATAATTGTTTTTTCCTTTCTTAGGGAAAGGCCCTTATCTTAGGCCCTTATCTGTTCAGGCTTGCCATTTTAATTTCCAGTTACACCTGTTTTTTTGTGTTTCAGAGAGCTGGTGTGAAGGCGCAGGGACTGGATATTACCTTCAGTTATCCCTGGAGAAGCTGCTGCAGAAGGAAACGAGCCTATGGTTTTTGGGAGCTGTGCCACAGGAGGACAGAGGACAGCTGAGCAGGAATCCGGCACGACAGCACCTTATTTTTACTTTTGGCAATAAAAAATGGAGCAAGCCACAACTGAGACACGGTGGCATCTGGTTTATTCACCGCATGGTTATCTAAACCCTGCTAACAGCACTCAGGAAGATGCTTCACCCCTACCCAGTCCTCATCCTTGACATACCCCACAGCTCCTGCATGGTGAAGTCCGTATTCCTGCTGTGCTACTCGAGCTAACAGTGGGCAGCTGGCAGCCGCCGAGGTCTTGCTGCAGTTTTTATTGCCTTCCAGTGGGTAAGAGCTTGTGCTGGAAGGGGCTGCTTCTCCTCCGTGACAGATTCTGCCTTCCTCCCAGCTTGTGCTGTTCTTTCCTGTTTAAACATGGCTCTTGCAATCAGAGCTCCAGGTAGGTGCAGTCCGTATTCAATTTTTTCACTAAATGTTTCTGTTTAATGTAGGTGGGAAGGTGTTTCTGCAGGGAGGACCCAGGCAGGAGGCAGCAGGGTAGCCCCCACCTGACAGGGAGCCGAGGGAGCATCCATCTCTGGATGGACACCTGTGGGCACCTGTACTGCCTAGCCTGAGTTGTGTGGGTACAAAAAAGCCTTTCTGCTCTTTAATCCCTGCATAATCACTTCAGCTACAGGGAGTGTGGGGTCTGCCCCCCTCCCTCGCTGCTCTGGTTGGGCTGCGGCCTGCCTGCTCCCCCCTGCCTATCCCCACTCCACACTTCTGCACTTAAAGGAGTTTTTAAGTGACTTTAAGAGTCTTTTAAATTTTCCATTGAAGTTCAGTCATAGGTGGCAGGCAGGCCCTAGCCAACAGAGAGGACCATGATGAAATGAGTTCTCTGGGGACAGAAAAGCGTCGTGGGGTTTCTGTTGCTGTGTGAGGCCCTTGGGCTCGCTGCCCTGGGCCCCTGGTTGCTGGAGCTCAGTTTAGGAGCAGCCACTGGTTGCTGAAAGTGAAGCCTGTGACTGGTTTTGGGGTGTCTGGAGTTGGTGCAAGACACAGGCTAAGGGCAATGTGACTGCTTGACTGCTTGGATGAGGGAGCAGGGGACAACCATCCTTCCTCAGTGGGGACCCCCCTGGGGATGCTGCTCACAACAAATGCACTTGAAGGCAAAACGCAGCTTTTTCTCCTGCCCTGTCCAGTGGTTCAGGCTGAAACACTGCTTTGTTGCTGAGAAGACCTCAAAATATCAAAGTGCAGCAATGTTGCAAACCCCGAAATCTAAATCCACAACAAAAGCTGTGGCATCTGCTGCTTTACTGCCCTCCACAGAGACAGGGACACGGTGATGGCTGAGAACACTGGGCAGGCCAGACCAGAAGAGCTCCCTCGAGGTCTCAAAGTGATTTCCAGAATTTTTAAGGAGTTCTTTCTCCCAATTTTTGCTCGGTACTATATTGCTTGGTGAGGGGTGAGCTTTTTTTTTAATAATTTAGCCTCAGGTACATTTCCAGCTGTGGAAAATTGTCAGTTTTTTGGCTTTGTTGTACCAAGAAAAGCCTAGGAAAAATATGTGGAAAGAGTATCAGGACACTCTACTAACAGGTAGTATTGCTAGCTAATCCCCAATAACTAGTACAGTTTTCAGGCAATAAATACTGGTGTATAGTTTCAGAAGAAACCATGGCATATCAGGAAAAATTACAATTTTTCTTTAATCCTTTAAATTTCTTTGGCAGGCTGGGAAACAAATGGATTCAGTACTTACCTCTATTCAGAAATGTCATTTTGAAGAATTGATTTCAGTAATTGTTTTGCCTAACAGAGCAAATGATGAGGCCCTCTCCAACACGTATTTTTTAAAAGCAGCTAATGACGAGAGGATTTGAGCACTTGAATGGATTTGAATATTCTTTTCCTGTTTAGGTTTAATTGGTCAGCCTTGTAGTGTTTCTTTAGCAGAAATGGGATAATTCACATTAGTCACCTGGGTAGGAAAATTATGGCTAAGGGGAAAATACAAAAAAAAGAATTCACAATGCTCAGGATATTGACTCCATGTTTACTGTTTTATTAGCAGGATTTGCTGCTCACTTTAAATTCACAAATAGACAAATTATTTACAAAAGCCATTTACTCCAAAAGTAGGCAGTACCACATACTTTAAAACAGGAAGCATTTGTCATCACGGTAGAAAAGACTTGATTTCAATACACAAAAGTCCATGATATGTGTGGTTTAAATGAGTAGGTGTCACTGCTACTGTCACCTGCATTATCACCAGTATTGGTTAAGAAACACCTGTCCTGGAGTTGCACAAAATCAGAATGGTAAAAGCAGAAGTGGGGAAGTCAGTGCAGAATTGATGTTGAGTTGTTGCCTCACGTTTGACCAGAAAATGAGCTACTCCACTCATCCAGTGACTGGCTTGATGATGCCTAGAGTCTGGCTCCATTGCTTGCAGAAATACCGATCACCTCAAGATCTCTGTGCTGTTTTGGCCTTACTTGCACTTTATTTTGAAGATGTGCACATACTTGGTAAGATGTCTACACCTGGTTCAGCAGGGTGGATCTTTTTCCCCACTAACATGCTGTACTTTTATATGGGTCCCACTGAAAAATGAGGTGAAACACATGAAATTCCATTTGAACATAAGGAAACACTTTTTTACTGTGAGGGCTGTTGAACACTGGCACAGTTGGTCCAGGGAGGCTGTGGAGTCTCAATCCCTGGAGTCAGTCAAAGCCCAGCTGTACACAATCCTGGGCAACCTGTTCTAGCAGAGGGATGGAGTAGACAATCTGGAGATGTTGTTCCCCATCCCTACAATTTGTGATTGATTCTGTGAAGAGCTCAGCGACTCAAGGCAGCAGAAGCTGGGTGCCTGGAGGTGAGAGAAGGGAACAGGTCCCTCCCATACATGGCTGTGCCATTTCCAAATACATAATAAACAGAGTAACACTCTACACAAAACTACAGGGTGGAATGTTGATAAAATATTCTTAAACAAGGTGTCACAGGAAGAGACTTGAGGTTTTCACTAGACTGTGAAGCAGTATTTAGCTCTGCAGAGAATGTGCCTTCTGTAAAAGCATGCTGCACATCGGACAGTAGAAAGCTGGTGGTCTGTAGACTTCAAGGAGCTTCATCTTGGTGGGTAAACTGAGGGGATAAAGAGTGATGTGAAGCAAAATGGGCTTTTCTGCCATCCTTCCTCTCGTGAGCAGAAGGAAGAGGACACCAAATAGCTTAAAGGTATGGATAATAAGCTCAAAGGGGTTAAGAGATTTCTTTTAAGAAGAAACAAAGAGGCATAATTGCTGGGATTAGCACTCAACTCTTCCATCATTGTAATATGCTTTACTGCATTCATGGACTTTTTTGTTCACCTTAAATTTTAAACAACTCTAAAATGAGTGTCTGCATCTCAGATTTACAGATGGGTGAAGCACAGCATCGGTTTGAGTGGTGGGATTATACAGCAGTCCAGTGAAAAGAATTCCGGTGAGAATGCTTTCTGAAGGCTCTCACCAGTGGTGGATATTCCCACAGACAAGAGAGAAGCTCCTGAGGAGGTGTTACTTCCTCTTTACCCTCTCCAAAATACATGGGATTAGAACTGCAGAATATTTATTTTAGTTTTATGCAGTCGACCTCCTCTGTGACTGGCATTGCACTTGTTCTCAGGTCTAAATCAGTGCTAGATTTGCTTCCATTATATGTTGATCTCCACCTGAGCAACATAATCTTCTTGAAATACTTCATGGTGTTGTTTTTTACAGTTATAAAACACATGGTGTTTATCATGCTGTTACTCATGGCAATGCATTCGACTATGTAATAAGCAGTGAGATAATGCTTCTCTTTCACGAAGATGGTGGGAAAAAAGTCACGGACAATTGTGAAGCCATAGAGAGGTGCCCAGCAGAGGACATAGGCAGTCAGGATGCACATCAGTACCATGACAGTTTTTCTTCTGCATCGAAGCCTTTTTCTGATCTGTTCCGTCTGAAATCCTGGCACAGTTTTAAACCAAAGCTCCCGAGAGATCCTGGCGTAACACAAGGTCATCGTAATCACAGGCGCAATGAATTCGATGCCAAAGATGAAGAGGAAGTATGATTTGTAGTACATCTGCTGGTCAACTGGCCAAATCTGACCACAGAAAATCTTCTCCTGGTTTTTCACTATAAATAACACCGTCTCAGTAGCAAAGTATGCGGATGGGATAGCTACGAGTATGGAGACGATCCAGACCAAGGCGATGAGGAAGGTTGCTGTTTGATAATTCATGCGTGGTTTCAGTGGGTGAACAATGGCCAGATACCTGGAACAGACAAATACAATCCAAATGAAGCCTGGAAACACTATTAGTCAGAACACACTTCAGAATACAAGTGGGCAGAATTAGGCAGATGGAAATTGTCATTCTTAAGGAGAGAGCCTGACAAATTTGGCTGTGGGGAGAGTTAAAAAATCTCCTTAAGTAGCAGCCTACAGCTGAGTTCCTAAATCTAGGTAGAAACTCTGGAGTGAGCAGCTGAAGGGATTGTTAGGACAGTGGGTCCTTGGCAGTCTGTAAACCTGGGCATACATCAGGGTATTTGAGGCTGGTTTGGAGACCTCAGTCTTGAACTCCCACCTGTTAACAAGATCAAACAGGAAAAGTTGCAATTTTGTATCACAAACATTTCCTTTTTAACACATCACATGTTTGGGAGTTATGGAAGAGGAGAAAGAGAGGGAATATTCCTATTACTGACAAATATGTTTGCAGGACCTAGCACAACAGGCAGGTGTTGTATCCAGGACATACAGCATCTGGAAATTTGCTGGGCAGCACGTGTTCAAGGGAAAGTTTGAAACATGCAGTATTATACACCTAGTCAGGTGTGGGTAAAAAACATGTAGAAGCAGGAAAATATTTTCCCTAACATATTTAAATATGCTTTTTTTTTTTTTACCAAGAAGTCAAACATACCTAACAGTGTTTCTGTTATTTTCCTGGTTATTCCATGGGGCACAAAGAGCTGATGCTAATGGATGGTTACAGGTGAGCATGTTATAATGATGGTTACAGGTGAGCATGTTTTCAAGCCACCAGCAAAGGACTGTGTATCCATTTTCTGCCCATGCAAATATTTGTTTCATCTGCTGGAGGTGACTGTTGTGAATTAAGATTAAATGTGCTGTGTTAAGCAACGTGCCAAACGACAGAGGTAGGTATTTGCACACCTTGTGACTGTAAAGCAGCGAGTTGCACTGCAGTGTTTCACAAAACACTGTGGAGGAATGGAAGTTTGTTACTTGCAGGATCCATCAATAGCCCTCGATTCAGTTGCAAAGGGGCTAGGATGAAATGGTATTCACTCTGTGGTTTTTGTTTGGTTGGAGTTTGGGGAGTTGAGTTTTTTAAGAAGCTATGGATGTAAGAAGTACTCTGTCCCAGAAAGAATATGATATTTCTGCTAAAAAGAGATTTTTATCAGAGACACTCCAGAGCTCCCAGTACAATTGTATTTAACACAAAGGATTATTTCAAGCAGTGGAATTTCTTATTCAGAGGCTTTTCTATCTGTTCTATACATAGATAGCATCCGCAGGATATATTAATTCTCAAATAAAATGGAAAGTCAGTGGTGCTTTTCATCGGCCAGATCTTGGAAGCATATGAATTGTTCATCACTCTTACTAGTGCAGGCTAGATATCAAGGGACAGCAGAACCACTCAGCCTCATTGCGGAGCTGATAAATGAATATTTTTAGATTGGGTCCTGTGGAAACAAGGTTGTGGGATCATGTATGTCTATGCATTCGTAAGTGTGCATATCTGCTCAGCAGGACGTTTGGCTGGGTGGGGTAAATCTCTACAGGAGAGTCAGGAGGGAGCTTTTGTGGTGGATTTTCCTGATTGTCATTGCTTACTGCACTTGGGCTGTTACTGTGTAGTGGTCCTGGAGCACATGAACTGAGTTCAGATGAAACTGCCTTGAAAGGTGTGCTCCAAAAGTGTACATAAAACACACCAAGTACCCATGGGTGTTCAGTCCAGGGGACCCAGCTAAAGCTACACCCCCCAGAATTTTTACAGCATGGACATTGGACCCTTAGCATGAACCCTTGCTCTTCAGATCCTCTCACTTTGCATTATTTTCTAGTGTAGATGTGGCCTTAAATATGTGAAATTCCTAAGTTTCACGTGAATAGACATCGAGGAAGATGAAAGAGAGCCCTATCCGAGGGAAATCCCGTGGGACAGGCTTACCCTCTCTACACAGGTGAGCCCTTTTAAATGATCTAAATATGGGAAGACTTTTGTTAACAGCCTGTTCTTTTTAGAGACCAAAGCCAGCAACCCCCATGACATAACCAAGATGGAATGGTTGACTGTTAAATGAATGAGGTTTCTACTCTGTTTATCAAGTCAAAAGCTCACAAAAATAAAAACAGCAGTAAAACCAAAACAGTGTGTTCTTACAACAAACTTCAATGATTAATCATTTCCAGGATTGTTTTTAAAGATGCCTGGGAAGATACGCTAGGAATCTGATTTCTTAGCAGCCATAAGGGCTCAATGACCCGTGTTATTTCATCAACCTGGGATGCACTGGCAGAGCTTTCCAAGAAATTTTTTTACAAGTTGAAAAAGATAAGTAATAGAAAATGGTAATGCATACATGATAGTGTTTAGAAGCTTACCCCTGAGTCCTCAGCTGCTGTTCAAAGGTTGTTTGTTAGACACTTACTAAGGATTTGTTTCACAGGAACTGATTGGCCTTTCCCCCACAGGAGGCAAAACCTCTCTGAACTTCCCCAAAGTCTCTCCACAGACTTCTGTTGACGTCAATCACAGCTGAATCAGCTCACACGAGCTGTATCTATGCAACCATCAGCAGGGTTAACTGCTCTGGAGCTGTCTTTTGGATCAGGTACCAAAAACTATGCAACACTGGACTAGAGCATAAAATGGCATGTGAGAAAAATTGGGAAAAAAAGGGAGGGGGAGGTAGGAATCATACAGTGTGTTTATGCAGAGGGTATACAGAGATGTATATTGTGTTTGTACATAAAAGATGACTTGTGGCCTTTCTGTAAGGAGTTTACTCTGGGGGTCTCTGGCTTTCTGGGAGTCAGTCGTGTCTGACTTAGGTCAGCTTGAAGCTGGTCCTCAGCGCCTGGGTCCATCAGAGTCTGCAGTGCATGAGGCTAAGAGAACAGGAGTCATAAGAAAGAATACAATTAAATGATATTGTTAAATTCCTGGAATGGGTGGCAGGCATAGAAATATCTCAGGACTGCAGCATAAAGCAAGTAGTGGAGCAGGTGGATATCATTATGTTCTGCTTACCCCATTATGAAGGCTGTAGGAAAAGCTCTGCTCAACTGGGCTGGGACAGCATTTTATCATTTTCTGGACAGTGCCATAAAATGACCTGTGAGTCTTTCCTGGCTTGCCACTCTGCCATCCTCAGGCGTGTAAAGAGAAAGTATGAGAGTATTTTAATGGAGAGAAGAGTGCTGGCTACACTCAGTGAGCATCCGCTTCTGGGTTGGAGCACCTAGCTAAGACCTCAGTACTATCAAATTTAATGATTGTTGGGTTTTCTTGGTAGGGCATGACAGGGAATAAGAACTCTAGCTTGCAGGTGTCTTATCTTTCACTCTCTTTCACACCAAAACAAAAATAGGGAAAAATACCTTAGAAGGAGAAAGAAAGATGCTGTAAGACAATAACCCTGTTGGAAACTCACCTGTCAAATTCTGTATCACCAGTCAACTGTTTCTCTCACTGAAGAGTATTTACTTCACTTGTAGAAAAGGTTGGCCTCAGAAAAGCTGTGTAGGCCAGTAGTGAAGGTTCTTTGGAGATGTATGGTTTGGATCAAGATTATACAGTGCTGATGAACACCCTTGTCTGTGGATGTTTCTGATTTGTCTCTCTCTTTCTCCTCTTTCCCTTATTTGATAAATCATCTCCTACACTTGAATCAGGCATATTTTTATGAAAAAATAGTTTTAATAAATCAACATTCTTTCCACCTGAAAAGTTCAATCAAGAAATTTCCACTGAGTTTTCTCTGGGGTGCTGTCATGACCTCATGTGATTAGATTTTTATGAATTAAGATACCCAGGTCTGCGTAGTACCTACCCTGACATCAGGTTCTACAGAACAGCTGATAGTGTTGAAAACCTGGAGATCTGGACAGCCAATCCTAGAAGCTTTGGCCATCTCCTTGTGCAATGATAGCACCCCACTTACCTGTCAACAGCTATAGCCAGGAGAGCATTGGTGGAAACATAGAGGGAAACGGTCCGTAGGTAGTTGACTGAGGCACAGAGGACATGGCCATGCTCCCAGGACAGCTGCCGCACAACGTAGTAGTCCATCTCGAAGGGGCAGCACACGATGGCCACAATGAAGTCTGAGATGGCCAGGTTGGCAATCAGCAGGTTGGTGAGGTTTCGCAGCTTCTTGTAGCGGGCGAGAGCAGCGATGAAGATGAAGTTGCCGATGCCACAGACCAGCATGATGCCAACCAGAGCCACCCCGATGACAATCTTGGCTGCAAAGAAGGTGCGGGTTTTGGTCACGTCGTCCTCACTGTCCAGTGGCAGGTCGTAATCGCTGTAACTGAAGTTGAAAGGGAAGGAGAAGTTTTGCAAGGAGGTTAAATCCCCATTGTGGGGATTGTAGATTGTAGCAAAGTTGAGGTTGGTGGTAGCGTTTGGGTTATGTTCAGCTTGCTCCATGACCACGTCTGTCTTCTTTTCACTCATGTGGGTTGGCTGGCCCTTGGTTTCGTGTTAGAATTGCCCAGGGTGGCAGGTGAGAGACTTCATCCAAAGTCGTCTTCTGAGCAGAGTCACCTTGTCTTTGTCCCCATGAGATTATAGAGCAGCAGCTTCATTTGTCTCCTTCTGTGGGAACAAAAAGAGGAAAACATTTCCTGAGAGGAAATTACAGCAAAAATACTGTGCTTGGGGGAAAGCAACAGCCACCTTATTGCCCCACAGCTCTATTGCTGGCTGTGCACAGCTGGAAGAAATAACCCTGTGAAAGGATGCTGCTGTTATCACAGAATCCCTTGAGTTGCATAATACCCTGGGTGTTGCACCCAGCAGTTTTGTTTACCAATGATGAAATTTTGTTTTCAGCACACAGTGAGATGACAATATAGGAGTGTAAAATCCAGTTTAAACGTCTGCCAGCCTTCAAACCCTGTCATCCCTGTGCAAGGTAAAAACATATTAAAATGAGATGACACCTCAGTTTGCTGAAGAGTATTTGATGTGCCTTTTGGACAAAGTTTTTGCTTTGTGCTAGGTGTCTCAGAGCATTGCGGTAGGTGAGAATGAAAGGAGAACTGATGTACTGGCTTCTAAATACATTTTTTAATTAAGTAAGAGTTGCCAAGACCCAAGAAAATAGCAAAGCCAGCACTTTGCTATTTGGCAGCCATTAATTGAGTAGGGGGACCACATTTTCAGCCAGCATAATCCATTACCACTTCTCAGACCAGTGGGAGCTCTGCCAGTGTGCACAGACAAGATTTTGTCCTGTGAACCAGCTTGTAGGGCTTTGCTGTGAAGGCAAATGTGCAGTTCACAGAGTGAGTGCTTCCACAGACAGGCTCTTGAGGTGAAAGGGAAAATCTTAAGCAAGACAATGTGCCTTGAATTTTTGAAGCTGAGGAGGAGCAGCCTCCCTGCTTTGTACTGCCAGTTGTATCACATGGTAAAAATTGATTTATTTTCCACATTGAGGAAAAAAATCTTATCTCCTCCCTAATTTTACTCTGTATCGAAGTGCTAAAAGGGCTGTCGTATTGCATCTTCCCCTGCCACATCTGGGAATCCTCACACCAGACTCCCAGCTGCCAGGACAGTCCCACCCCATCCCAGAGGAAAATCGGGACATTCCTGCTTTTTCTGCAGGTCTTCAGGGTGCCAACTGCTATTGAACAATGTCCATCGTGGCTACAAAGGACAATCTGCACAGCGGAGCTGTTGCCCCCTTCTTTCCCTGGAACCACCCTCAGCCCTTGATGTACCAACACTTAATACATTTCCGAGAGAAACTCTCTTGTACAACTTCTGTCTCCACGTTGCTTTTCAAACTGAGAGTTGCAGAACAACAGGATAACAAAAAGCCAAAGCCTGAAACTAAACAACAGTTCAAACAATTGACTGCTTTACAAGGTGTCCCCACAGCTGCCTGGAAAAGCAACCATTCATTTAAGTACCAAATAAATACTTGGATGCAAAAGCTGGTTGGTCAAAGCAAGGTGCAGTATCTGTTTCAGACAGGTTTCCCTGAAAAATATCGAGAGAAAGCTTTAAAATAAATAAAGACAACCGAACCATCCACAAACTGACATAACACCCTCAGCTAACTGTACCTGCAGTTGCTCTCATCGTCTTGGAGGTCTCGGGCACCCTGGGGAGAGCCTCCAGGTTTTCCCCCTGCAGATGTGCTGCTGTCACTGGAGCAGAGAAAGGATCGCTGAAAGCAGCCAGAGGACTTCGCTGAATGTTCATTTCTCTCCCAGGCAGGTTTGCCCTGGAGCTTAGGGGAGGATGGCTCCGCTGTCTCTGTGCATGCATCTAAAGCCTTTTCTCAGTGGGAGGCACCTTGAAGCTGTCCATGCATTTCTGATTTTAAAGAGGCAGTGCAGTACGGAGACAATAGGGCACAGCCCTTTTCTTTCTCTGCTTTAAACCCCCTGAATGCCTTGAATCAGAGGAGTGTCTTTGTTACCAAGCCTGAGCATGGAAGGTGTAAAACCCCAGTCTTCACTTGCTCTTTGAGTTTTGTCTGTGCAGGGCAGCAGCTACCTACACCTGATGTGACACAGGAGCAGCACAGAAACCTCCCAGTGAGAGGAGGGGGAGGAAGGAGGGTGAACTGCTTTCCCAGGGACCTTTCTCTGTGCATCTCTCCCCAGCTATTGTGTTTAGGACTGCTGCTGTAGCAGCTTCTGCAGAAGGAGGGTCAAACGTTGAATAGCTGTAAATCAGAGGACCCCTGACAGCTCTCCTTGCCCTCTCAGGGAATTACTGAGAGTGGAAAAGTGGTAGTGAATCTTTAAGGACTCGGTGTCCTTTGCTAATGCTGCCTCCTCCTTGCTCTGAAGCACTCGAACCCCAGGGAGCAGTTCTCTTGCTTCCCAGTTCTCCAGAAGGAGCGGAGATGCACAGCAGATCCTCTGTCCTCTTCTGCACCTCCAGTCTTACCTCCCAGCTGACATTTTCCAAGATGGGGACACATTACATAGTCCCCAGCAGATGAGACCGTAGGAGGCTGTCATGAAGAGCATAAATTTACAGAAAACCTAAAATACGTGGCCTACCATGCATGCTCACAAGACTCAGCTGTCATGAGCTAGTGGGTACTTATCTCTGGAAGAGGAGATAAGGAAAGAAATGTGTTACATGTGAAATATGTCTGGGGTAAAAGAGCCACTAATGTGACATTTTCGGAAAACCCATGGAAGGCTAGAGAGTCACCACTATCTGGAGCCAGCAGACAGCATTAAGGATTTCACAGCAAATACTTAACTTTGCTTTATTTTTTAACAGTCCATGTAATATGTGAAAAGCTATTAATGGGATTTTTAATATCCTAAAAAGGTGCAACCAAATTAACAATGAGGAAATCTGATACAATCCACTTACTGAATTCTGTCACAAAAATATAAATACAGTAAGTCTAGGGAGAGGCAAAGTGTACATCCCTAAATATCCCTAACACGGGTCGCATAAACCTTAAATGCCCCTTGAGAAAAGCCTAGGACACTACAGGAGGCTCTTGCAAGCTTTACATTAGATATGTGCATGATCTTTTTAAGGCTTTGTTCAGCTGTCTCCCATTAAGTTATCTAGTGAGTTAATCAAGCAACATGATACCCAAATATTTATATTGCTTTAGGCCAAAACCTCAGCTGCTGCAGAACAGTC
The DNA here is from genome assembly GCA_013398125.1 of Aegotheles bennettii. Lineage (NCBI taxonomy): Eukaryota > Metazoa > Chordata > Aves > Caprimulgiformes > Aegothelidae > Aegotheles > Aegotheles bennettii. Next base: position 873,231 of record VZRW01007714.1, on the reverse strand, counting down.
TATCCCCATTGACTCAAGGCAAGTTGGCATTGGAGCCCTGGTGAGTACAGCCCCTCCCCATCTGCAGCTCGTGCTGGGTATGTAGCTTCTGTACAGCAGTTACTCAGCTGCTCTGCTCCAAGTGATTCTGCTAGGTGTGTCAAGCTGTTTCTCAAAAAATACTGGTAATATTGTGAAATGATGTGTGTGTGCTGTGCAAGGCAGTGTTTTGTAGCTGTTGAATAGAAATTGTTGAACAGACAGTGGAACCACTGGTCCTGAGAGCTGCCCGTATGGGCAGAAGTTAAAAGGTGGCTCTAGAGCCAAATGGGCTGTGGCAATGGTGAAAGGGCTCTGAAGCCACGGGGTATGCGCAGGAGGATTTCCCAGCTGCAGATGCTGTGTAAGAAGTCCCAAAAGGTGCCTTCAAAAACTGTAGTTTCTTGTGACTACTGGTGTAAATGGGCTTAAAGAGCAGCTTCCTGGGCAGCCAGGCTGCCATCTGCCTGCACACAACTGGGACTTCTATTGTCCCAGCACTGTCCAGTCCAGGGCCTTTGCACTCTACAGATCTCCTCTTCCTGGGAACAGGGCTCTGGGAGGCTTGCAGAGCCAAAGTCCCTATTATATTTTAGAGAGCATGTGATTCTTTTGTTGGATTTCTGCTTAAGACAAGATTTCTCCTTGATAGATTTTATTAGTGGTTCCAGTGACTTCCCCAACAGTGTCACAACATTTTACATAGAGTCACGGTGCATTTCCCAAGACCAGTGTTACCAGTTTGACAAATTCAGTCTGAGAAAGAAAAGTTGGTTCTGAAAGCTATTATGTAAACAATTTACATTCCTGGTGGTTTGGTTTTTTCATTAGTATGCTCACAGTTTGAACAGGGAAGTTATTTGGAGGTTAAATGATGCAAAAAAGATTGCAATGTAAAGCACTTGTTTAGACATTTTCAAATAATGAATTTCCAAAACTGGGATTTAGCCTAAGAGCAGACCTGAGGACTCTGGCCTTTCATTTCCAAACATCAAACTCACCAGCTCCTCTCTTAATTTTTCCTAATTGCTAAATAAATTGGACTCTGAGTGAGGTAATTAATCCTCTGGGACTTACATAAGCTTTGCATAAAACGTAGCTGGAGTTTTACAAAGGTTGCTAGTACAGATCAGTTGTGAAATGTGACAAAAGCATCAGACATCCTGTGACTTTCTGGAAAAGTGAACAAAAGGTAGCAGCACACATGGGTTACAACCATGTGTATTTCTGCTCAGTATTCCAACCAGACACTCGGCTCGGGGGCTTTCCTAAATCTAAGAGCTCACTTAATATGCAAGGTGACCCAGGGGCAATCAGCAACTTTTCTTCCAAGTAAAAGCTCCTTTTTTTTCCCTTTCTTTTTAAAAACCTCTTTAATTCTTTTCCATTTTGTATTTTCTGTTTTCTTCATCTCAGTTCATCATTTTGTGACCATGTAAGAAAATGATGTTTATTTTGCTCAGCTCAGCTTAGCGTGGTAATCTTCTGTGAGAAGCACACCCCCTGCCCTCAACAATAGGCTAGGAAATATGTAGAAATTAGTTTGTATTCTGGGCTGGCACTCAACACCCCTTACTGGGACAGCTCATCTTACCTGTAGCAAAAGTGATGGGATTTGGGGCTGTGCAGGAAGCAGGGACCAGCCTGGGGACTGTGCATGAGTTTTGATACCAAGGTGGTAAGACATGAATGACCACAAAAAACCCCATCTTTAAGCATTCACAGTTTTGTTTGATTATTAAACATTACTTTTTTGTTTTAACTCTTCTCTTGGATGTGTTTGTTAGGCTTTGTGGGGTTTTTTAATGCAGCAAATGCCTGTTACCACAAACCCTTCTCTTGAGCAGAAGACCCATTCCCAGAGATTCCTGAAAAGCCACATCAGCGTAAATTCTTTCTGTTCTAGACCAGATATATGGAACAGCAAAGATCAGTGCTTGGAAACTTTTTGCCAATTGGAGATGGCTATCAGTTCAGCTAGTTGAAATGTTTTGATATCGGCCTCTAACGAGTGTTACTGCAATTACTTGGAATTTCTAGGAATGCTTTTTCAAACTCATAAACTGGAGATGTTACCTGGAAACTGGAAATTTTCCTCTGTTCCTGCCTTTGTGCCCATTGTACAAAAGAATACTGATTAGGCAAGGTTTACAGTTGCAGAAGGCAGAGCATTTTTCTTTATTTCTGACATTTTTCTACGAGAATGAAGATGGAATAATACATAGCTCATCTAGAACAACATTTTGGAAAGAGATCTCAGGATTATCATCTAATCTATAGTGCTGTTCCTGGGCAGTGTTACATATAGCCAAATAATATATGACAAATGTTTTCCTGGCCTGTTGGTGAGGAAATTTTGTAAAGTAGAGCTCACATCTTCTGTATGAGACTATTAAATGTTTCTTAGCTTCACTGGATAGAACTTTAATGGTCCTGCTTTAAATTCCTCATTTTATTATCTGATCCAGATCTGAAGTCTGCATTTGGTATCTTCCTCAAGAACTGGGTTACTCATACCACAGACTCAAAAGCCTTCGAATTTAGAAACATCTAAAAGGAGCTCAGTATGTCCTGTGTCTCAGTCAGGCTTCTCACTCCTTTGGATTTTCAGAGATGGTCTTGTTTATTTTGGATCTTACTCAAAGATACATTTAGTGCATCTTCTCTTTCAGTGGGTGCTATGAGCTGCAGGATGCTTTTGGAAATGAAGCAGTTTTTTAAATGAAGTATCTCAGTAGGAGACATATCCGTCCAAAAACCTGCCAGCTTCTTTGGAGGTCTAAGCAGGAGAAGTTGGATGCTGCATTTCTTAAAAAATTTAACCATCGCTCATTACAGCTACAGTCTCAAATTTAAGCTAAATTGTCAGCACAGTGGCACTTGCCTTTGCCATTACTGTTCTCTGTTAACAAAGCCTTTTGATTTGTATTATCATCACTTCAGCATCTTTTTTCTGCTCTTTTTATTCAGTGGACATTACTTTCTATTCATTTACCACAGACAGAATCCTGCTCCTTCACATCTCCCCTTCTGAATATTTTGGTGGTTTTGCCATTGCCATTTATCATGGCAGTTTGGCATCTCACCCTGTATTTCCATGGCAGGAAGAATGGTTCCAAAAATTTCCCTCTGCAGTTCCCATAATCCCACTTTTACCTAAAAGACAACCTCCTTTTCCTTATTTCTACTGTCTCAGCATAAACACATAGACCCGGGCATATAACTGTGAAGCACTTTTATGTCAAGCAGTGTGAATTGTGGAGGTCTGGCTTGCTTAGGCACATGCAGAGAGGGGTCCTACCTACTCCAGGTCCCCAGCTTCTCCCTGTAGCAAAACATGAAGTATGTAAAGCTCATGCCCCATTCTGCTGCCTGAGACATTTTTTGGTGCTTCATTAGAAGTTAATAGTTCTTTTTTTCTTACAAGTTGAGATTTAAAGAGCTGCTGGAGTTCAGTATGAATCTGATAAAAAGGGATTAATTACTGTGAAAGCCTTATTGCAGATATTATATATACTGCTGGTTATTTCTGTACACACTTGAAATGAATTCTAACCCAACAGAATAAAGCCTAATGGTAGTTTCATTTGAAGCTACTCAGAGCATGAAACCACAATCTCAGAGTCAGGATGAGTCATGAAAAGCTGCTATCACACCTTATTTCTGACTTTGAAAAAGGTTTTGTGGTTCTTTCAATGTGGTATCAAAACTTCAGGCCCAGATCAGACAGCTCCTCATAATATTTTTGAAGTCTGAGAGTAGCACTGTAGAAGTGATGGCTCTGACAGGAGATGAGAGGTATGTCTGTGCTCCCCAAACAAAGCGGAGAGGAAGTAAATCCATCTCTGAAGGTGCACATCCATGTTTTGGGCCACTGGCTGTGCCCCCTCTCTGCTGGTGGTCACCGTGATCCTAATGGGAAGACCATTGCCCATGGAGCAGTTAGTGATCCACAAACCAGTTAACCTGTTTAAGCGTGGATTGTGCTGCCCTGTGCCCCATGTGTAACTGAGCTTTTGTGGCTGTGTGTATCCCCTGCTGTAAGATAATCTTAGTTGGCTGATTGTAACAATGGAGCCTGCGGGCAGCTTCCCCTCAGTACTGCCAATTCCACCACTTGTGTGTCCTTGTCTGTAACTAAAAGTGCAGTGCCAAGTTCTCATGTAAACATCCTGTTTGTTTGATAGTAGGAATGATGAACAGAACTGTTTTCTTTTCAGAAAATACTGTTTAAGCTTCAAAGACCAAAGCAGAGTGATCTTTCTATGGATGGGATCTGACCTGGTGGATACAGCACAGCTCAGGGGTCCGACCATCTGAAGGGAGGTAAGATTACCTATACTATCAGTGCTAGCTCTAACAAATGGCATTTTAGATGTTAGCTAACAAAGTCTGAGCACCTTGCTTGCTGGCATCACAAAAAACTAACACCTTCTGGTTCTAAACAGTGGTGATCTGCTTTTCAGGGGGTATTTAGAAACCATGTGAACAAATTAGAGGCGATAGGAGAATGCAGCATGGCTACAGCTGTGTGGGAAGGGGCAGCCCTCAGCTCCAGAATTACACGTCCTTGGGGAATAAAATGGAAACTAAGTTCCAACCATTTTTAAGGCTGCTATTGCTTATGTTTGTAGAGACCCAAATCTGCAGGGAGTGGTATTGCCTTTTTAAAATCAAACCCCATTAATTGGAAGCATCTTAAAAGACTCACTGTGCAGGGGCTGTGATACAGTCACACCACCACAAAATTGACTCAGGAAGAATGGGCTGTTCAGCCCAAACTGGCATCTCTCAGCTTCATGGAGTAATCAGCTAGAATGCAATCTATGGAAGTTTTTTAGGAAAAAATTTATGTGTTCAGAGGTCATTTGAGCCTGTTGACTACTGATACCAAAGTAAGTTGGTTGGAGCTCAATGTGAAAAATATCTAATGCTGCTTGTGAATCAGAGTGTAATTTTGCTGCTTTGAGCTACCCTTTGGAGGAGTTTCTGCCCATGCACCTGCAGAGGGAGGCAGGGAAGATCAGCCCTTCCAGACTGGTCCATTAGCTCCTGGGTTTGGAGCTACAGCAGGCTGGCCTGCTGATGGACAGCCTGCTCTTTCCCCACAGTATTCTTCTGAGCAAACTTTGATTTAAACAAGCTTGAAATGTTAAGACCAAAGTTTTCCCAGAAGAAATATTTAATATAAGCCCATCTGGCCTTTTCAAATGAAATTATTTAGTAACAGATTTGTTGTCATTAGCCACCAGGAAGCACACCTGCATAGTCACTTTTTACTAGATAAAAAATTCACAGTTTCCCAGTACCCTAATTTATGTAATTTTGCTGCAGGGAGTTCATTTTGAAGAAAAAAGGATGACAGATTGGATATTTGAGTACCATTCAGAAGGTCTTTTAAAGCTCATTTACCTTTCAGACTTACTAACCCTCTCTCAAATCATTATCAGATTCTTTTCTATCCAGTACCTGAAACATTACCTTACCACTGGAGGTTTCTACCTTACTATTTCCTATCTTTTGCTGCTTTTAGAGCTAGCTGCACATTCCAGGTCTGTAGCTCCCTGTCGAACCTGACACAGCCTATGGCCAAGGATAAACACAATGGAAGAAACATGATGAGAAGTTGCCACCTCCCTACTACACAGGGACATCAAGCAATGTTCTTTCTGCTAAGGCAAATGGATTTTCCTGAGCTTTCTGTGTTGGTTCCCTGGGCAGGGGAACATTTTTTGCTTGTGTTTTTATTCTGTTTGGCTGATTGAGTTAAGAGCTCATTTGCAAAAGCCCACAGAAAATTTAGACCATGTATAAATTTATTTCAGCCCAGTTAGTGAGAAAGGCATGGACATGATGATGTGAATCACTGCATGAAGGACCTTTGGGAGGCAAAGAGCCTACTTGTGTCCCCTGCTAAGGAAGAGCACTTTCAAAGTACACTCTGAAAGCCAAACAACCAGTGCTCCCCAGAATACTTCAGCTGCCTGTTGTCTTCAGGGTATGCATTTTTTTATAGTGAGACTTGGCATCCTTCAGCCCTGTCAAGCGTAGATCTCACTAAAGAGATGAAATCAGGCAGTCTAAGGTGTGCCAGTCTGCTCCTAGGAATGGCAGCTCCTTCTCAGCTGCCCTTGTACCAGACACAGGAGAGTCTGTAGATCTGGCTGACAAGTCAGCAGGAGATACACAAGAAAATACTGAGGCCCCTCAGCTATACCAATAACAGGTCCTAAAGCCAGTGCCACTTCTTATACACTGGGGCTATTCAGATCAAAACTGCCCTAAGATAATTTTTATCATTTTAAGGGTTTTGCAGCTGTGCTTTAGAGTTCTTTCCTCTACTTGCAGTGCTCTAGCACTGTTCTTTTTCCTGAAACATTACTAATGTGAAGAGAAATAGCAGACTGCTGCTGAGCAATGGTGCATGGGTCCTCTTGCAACCCTTCTGCTGGTTTTTTAATGAGTGTCTCCTGATGCTGGTGGCTTGAGCCTTCATGTTGACAGGTAAGAGTCTTAAACAAATTTTGCAATTAAAATGGCAGGCAACATCATTAAATACAATGCTTTTCTGCTTCATAAAGGTGAACTATTGGAAAAGATCTAATTTGGAAAAGATTAAAAATTAATCAAAGTAATTGGATTGCCTGGGATTGCTTAGAGATGATAAACCTCTCCAGAAGTCACACAGGCAGACAAACAAGTTACAGCTGGGCTGGGTAGGGGTAGAGGTGGAAAGAGGCTGTTCTGTTTTAGGTGCTCTGGCATCATGGTAAGTCGACTGTCGTTAGCTTTATACTATGAAATTACATATTTGAAACTGTCAATGCCTGCTTCACTTCTCTGCCAAAGGAAGTGACAAGATCTGTCTTTAAAAAACAGATGTGATTTAAAATTTAAAGAAAAATTGTTTCAACTCTTGTCCAAGCAAATCACACAAAGGATTTCAAGAATGACTCAGATGTTCTTCATGAGATTATGTGACCTAACGCATAAAATGAAATAAACCCCTCCAAAACCTTGAATTTCCTGTAAATTTCTGCAGGTTGTCAATACTGGATCAAACATTTCTATTTATCTCCTTAAAGGTCAAATTTTACTTTTAATGTGATGATACCTCTTACTTCCTGACAGATCATTCCCATGAATTGGATAGCATCGGGGTTAATAGAACCTAGCGGATGGACAAATGGATGAAAAATTCCACCCCTCCACCCTCCAGCATACATCAAGCACGAATTTCCCATAGTACCAAATTCAGTATTCAGGTATGCATAACTTTTAAAGGTTATCTCTTTTTTCCTCATTCATTTGATGGGTATAAATGATGAATGATGGGACAAACCTTGTATTTCTCATTCCTCTCTTTGTTAGGGTAAACTACCAGGCTGAGATTTTTCAGAGCAGATGGCAATGTTGATCACTTTGAGCTTCAAGGCAGGCAAAGACATACTTTGTAGGGTGTGTCCCCCCCCAGCATAAATCTGCTCTCTCTGAGGGGAAAAAAAATAAAATCATATCTTTAATTTGAGCTGCTAAGAAAGAGACAATGAAAATTCCCAATTCTTGCAAATGCTGATTCCTTAAACTCAGTATCAGGGCTCTGTAGGCACTAATAGCTCTTAATGACCCTGATGAGCTTCAGGTGAAGCTTCCACCCACACCCCTGCCCAGGTGCCCAAATTCAGGTCAGCCCTGGCCACGTCCTCATATCCTGCACCAGACACACAATGGCTGGGTCTGTTTGCTGCTTTTCCTCTGGCCTCGTCTCCTTGATGGACCTTAGATTTATTTTGCAGCCTTGCTTCAGGATCTTTTCTTGCTCTGATGGACCTTGGGTTTTTGTCTGGAAAATCACCCTTGCTGAAATGTTTGCTTTAAGAAGTGTGGCTTGGAAACATGAATTTTATTTTGATTCTGTCATCTGCAGGCTCAAGAATGATTCAGGTACTTTTTAGTTTCAAAGCAGTTTCTTATCCTCTGTGGTCTGATGTATGCAGTGTATAAGCAAGTATGAAGTCACGTATGTGTGCTGGGTTTAGGAGGGGTATTAGAACAGTCAGGTAATAAAGCATTGTTATGGAAGAATTGTGATACTTGGAAAAATTCTTTTTGAGATACATATGAGAAAAAAATTACTAAGTCTTAAAGGAAGCTCAGTAGAGCAGACTTGATGTTGTTGTAATCTGGCATGTAATTTTGCTGTGAGGCAAAAATTCCTCCCAAATCAATTCCAAAGTCTGTACAGCAAAAAGAGAAAGTTTACAAAAATATGCCACTGTGTGTCTTGATGTATGAATCAAATAGCTGGCCAAGGGCAGGGAACAGAGGCTCAGATGTCCATGCTGCTAGTTCTGCTGTTAGTATTAACCTGGGTTTTTAAAAATATTATAGTAATAAAACTACTTGATTGTCTGCAAATGAGCCATAGGAATTTGGCTGGCAAAAAGCAAGAGAACTAAAATCAGCCTCAGGAGAAAACTGAGCAAATAGGAGCTGGCGACTGGGGACAGAATCTGCTCTGAATTTTACACTTAATATTATTTTGCTCACTATCAGAAACTGACTTTTCAAAATGTCTTGCTGTGCTTTCACATTCAGACCTTAATTCACTGTTGGGCTGTCTTTTCCACTGGGGAAAGAGTATTCACAGGGGATGATTTCATGTTTGGGGGGGAGGAAAAAAGCGAGCTGTGCACCTTAATGTTACATCTTGTGCTCACAGAGACCCATTTTTACCTCAAAAAACTTAAGATAAAACCACTTTCAAACACGTTCAGTTATTTTATTTATTTTTTTTTTAAAGCAGAATGGAAACTTCTATCAGTTTGTGCCTTCAGGACTATTAAACAAGCAGAATTATAGGTGATTGTTAAAGGCAAGCTTTGCTAGAGCCTAGCAACCAAAAACCTGAACACATGGAAGAAAATCAGTCATCTGCTTTTGTTGAGAGCGGGTAGTGAGAAAGTTGTTTAAGCACCACTAATATCAAAGGGTGATTTGTCAGCAGGTGAACTGCACAGGGGATAAATGTGGACAATTGAAGTGTCTGTGTAGCATAGGAATGGGGACAGGCTGCAGGTCAGGCTGAAGACTCGGAACTGAGCTGGGGCAGATGACCTCCAATACAAGTTCTCTTCAATTAAAACTTCTGGTGTGCTACAAAGATGACCTTGAAAATTGCATCAGAAAAGATATTCTGCTCCGAAGGTGCCCGTAGCCCTATTATAGGGATAGTGTCTGATGGAACCAGATCTAGTATCAATTATGCTTATGGCTGGATGGCCCAGTGCCAAGTGGCTGATTGTAGCTTTTAGTCATGTGGGTTTTTTTCCCAAGCAAAATGTCAGATGAACCATTTGGGCTACTTAACATCATTTGCCTTTTCTCCATGAGTTATTCCAAGACTTGGAAATATCTAGAGACCAAGTGCCTTACAGTATATAGACCTGCCATTCCACTTGTAGTGCCCTCGCCAGTGGCTCTGTAGGGCTGTGTTAAAACAGATCCCTGGTGCCCTGTCTTCTGCAGTGCATTTACTCCAGTTCCCAATGGTGGTGAACACTACCCTGGCAGGGTGGCAGCATTCTGTCCTCAGCTGCTGCTGTTTTTCCTTGAACATAATTAAATGGAGTGCACGCATAGGGAGAATCGGCCTCTAGAGCCATATTTGCAGCTCTGATTTAATTTGCCAGATAAGTCAGGAAATTTATAGAATCGTTCCAATGCTCTGAAGAAAGATTAAGAAAATCCACAATGCTGCCATGTTAAAGCAAGTTGTGGCCCTTCCCAAGGGTAAAGGGATTTTTACAATGCCTACGTGTGCACCCTGTAAAATTAAGATAGTGGTGATAGAGAATGGTATTTAAAACTCACCAGTATTTTAGTTTTTGAATTGCTTTACTTATCTCCAACTTATGCTACCGTCAGCATTGCAAATCCTGGGATTAACACATTGTGATCCTGAACATGCAGTAGTGATTAGGAGTGTTGTAGGTATGCTTAGTGGTTGAAGGAGTTGGTGTAAAGTTCTGGGAATAAGGGGAGTAGTCAGCGTGCTGAAGACCTTGGCTCCCTTTTTCGCCTTCAGAAAGGAGGGTTAAAATTCTCTTGGTTCCTAGAAATGGTTAGGGTGTGCAGAAATGCCAGTTTAGAAGGCTTAGTGCAGGTTGGAAATGGGGATAAATGGCAAATACAATCTGGGCTCTTTTGATAGCATGTTTTGTTTTATGAAGTGTTTTACATGCTATTTAGACATCTGGTGGGCCCATGAGGACCATGTCGTGGTCAGGACTGTGTTCTTAGCAGCACCTGGCTAGGCAGCTGTGTCCTTTCCTCCTGGGTGAAAAGCTGGCTACTGTTGTCTCTGCCTCAGCTTCATCAGCGTTGTACAGTTATGCTGCAGTTTGCTACACTTGGATCCATTTAAACTTAGCAGAGAATATGGCTCTTCTTAGTGCTTTGTCAGCAAGGGTTCTCCTCATGTTGACTGATTTGATGTTGAACAGTTCCAGCTGGCTGCTTCTTGTTCCAGGTGGTAGGAAAGGGATTTGTCTTCACATGTGTTTGCATTTGGACACTGCATCCTTCCTGGCCTGGGAGCCCAGCTGAGAAGGTGCTCCCTTCATTTACAGGAGAAATGCCATTGGAAAGGAAGTTCCAGGAACCTGTTTTCAGTTTGGCCTTTGATCCTGTAGCCCAGCAGCCCACTCAGCCTGATTACTCACTCAGCCAGGGGGGCTGTGAGTGGAAGGACAGGCAGTTTTTTGACTGTCAGTCTGTACCAGAGCAGAGCAGACATTACCTGGACAGATCTGATTCTCTTGGTCCCAGCTGCATTAAGTAGCAGATAGGTTTTGTTGCACTTGTTCTCTCAGAGTAGTATGAGCAGTTTGAGTGTGCCATGGCAGACTGGTGAAGGCCCAACAGCAAAACTTGGCATTGCAAAATTGTGTGTGTGGGACAAGCGGTTGAGGGAGTCTTTTGAAACCAGTGTCAGTCTTTTCTGCTTTGAAAACAGCAGAACTTCTTAGCAGGGAGATGTTCTTCACGGGGTTCAGAAAAGCTACCACAAAAGAAGCCAGTTATGTGGGTTATGGGTTTGCTTCTGTTCTTTCAGATGGGCTGAGACGTGCTGGAGTCTGGCTAAAACTGTACCTCCAAATCATGTCCATTTAGTGTCCCCTGTCAGAAGGGACACGAGTGGAATCAAAACCTTTTTTGAAGTGGAAGCCTTCATAGAGCTCCCTTCTGTGCTGGGGCCATGCACACTTGTGGAGGAGACTCCGGGTCCTTTGGCTACATGAGAGGAGATGCTGTGTGGGATGTTTTAAATGTGCTGTTGATTTTCTATGTGAATTTAATAAGCTTAACCTTTGTCCCATTTAAAGTGCGTGGTGCCTACTCAGGTCATCATAAAAAGCCTCGTTCACCTTCCTTAGCAAAAAATGTGACTTGCTGCCAGGTAAAATTACACCTTCTGTAATACATTGAGGTTGATGCTGCTGTAATCTGTGGAAATGCTGCTTTGGAAAGCCTATGTCAATGGGTGAGCTCACTGAACTCCTAATTCACTGAAATCTCTCTTATTGCCTATTTTAAACCTGATTTACTGATTGTCCATGAATGGCACATTTCAATTTCTGAGTGCCTGGTGCTGTGAGTGCACTCCTTGGCTGTTCATTCTGCATGCATGTGAGTGCTCCTAGGGAGTGTTCACATAATCAGCACGTCCCATCTCATGCAGGAGGGGTCTTGGAGGATCTCATGAATTTTGTTAAATATAAGATGAACTGCTCAGCCTCTAGCTTTGGCTTTCCATTCAGGAATACACTGCGTATGCTAAACATGCCACTGTTGTGAGTTTAATCTTGGGCACCAAAAATACCTCTGGTAACATTAAAGCAGGATAATTGGTCTAAAATTTACAGTTTATTCCTGCTGCAGAAAAGAACAATGTCAGTACTCATCTCTCTGGTCTGTCTATTTGCTGCCTTGCCAGTTAGTGTTTTCAAAAGTTAATGGGAAGAAACATTTTGCTTTCTTTTCCCTTTTAGAGATAAATCTGTTCTGTATCTTAGAGCTGCTCTCATAGATTACTGCATGGTTAATCAAAGCTGAGGCTTAACATTTCAAACCCAGCTGTTTTTAGCAGTGAATGCTAGTGGGTCACTAAATGCACTTAGCTTGGATTTAATATGCCCTAAAGCAATTCTCTTTGATTGTGGAGGAAACAGTTTTCAAGTTAGCATTTATCTTTTGTTTATCATTGCCTTCCCTTAGACTCTTGAGCTAGCACAGCTTTACAGTGCTCTCACAAACTGCCTGGCAGGTTTGCAGCAAAGGGGGAATATTCCAATAAATTATCATGGAGGAAGAGGGGCAAAACTTTAGGTGGTGTAAAATCACTATTGATTTGCTCTGTTTGCAAAGCTTCATAGTTGTCTGCCTACTCTTATTGAAACATATGGCTTTTCCTACTGCTAGATTATTTATTTTTTTATGTGATTCCTGGAAGTATGAACAGTAGAATAGAGTTCTGATTTTCCTCTGTGTATCAAGTTTTTCTATGAAAAATCCCGAGTCATTTTAATTAGATATCTATCACTTAATACAACAAAGTCTGCTAAAATAAATAAGATTTTGGCTTGTTAGCAGGGGAGTACAAGCTGGACTCCCATATGCTGGAAATTAGTGAATGCTGAGGCTTAGCTTGGTCACATTTCACCTGCACTTTGAGGAGCTATGTTAATGCTTCTGTTGCTGTGCAGAAATATTCTCATCATTTGCTGGGGATAAAACCCACCAGTGTGCCAGTCTTTGTGGTTTTTCTGTGTTTTTATAGCTTTGCCTTGCTATTGCTAACCAGTTCCTACAGACCTTATTCTTGTACAGCTAAAAACATAGCATGAAAGCCAGAGATAATGGTACAAATCTTTTCTTGCTTTTCCACATCTATGATATGAAATGTCAGGCTGCTCCCTCTTCACCTGGTAATGCCTCGGATTATTGGACTGAGAAGCTGTAAAATAGATCCTTGATAATGCATGTGTGTGAATTTAATGGCTATGAGTAGATTAACCTTGATTCAAGAGGAGTCACAACCTTGTCTTGATTTATACCAAGTAGTTATGTTACCAAAGAGATTTAATTGGCTTTGAACATTCTTCTTTTCTGTATGTGTGGCATTGCAATAGCTGCTGTACTCTTCATAGACAAATTGTCAGGGTTTCTCTGAGCAAACGTGAAGTGACCTCCAAAACAGAAGCAGCTGTCAGTCTCAGCATTTACCTCACGTTGGAACATTTGATACAGATGTTTGATAACTGCTTACTGTTTTATTTCCTTAAATACAGAAAAGTTGTATAGATTCAGAAGGCAGTTACAGATCTTCAGAGCAACTAAGTTGTATTAGCACTGTCCTGACCTTTCTCTGAAGAAATCTCACTTTCTAGCATCTTGATTGCCCAAAGTACTGTAGACAGCCTAGGCAGTGTAAAGTTAGAGGGATGATATTCCTCAGTAGAAAACAAATCTTAGTGAAAGAGCATTGAAACAAGACATTAGCACTATGACTGCCCATCTGTTCACATTGAGTTTTGCAAGCACTGGAAGGAACCTGACTGTTCTGCTGCTGCATGGCAGCTTGGATGCTCAGTGACCTCTAGTTTTAAGTGGATTTATGGTTTTTAAAAGCCAAAATAATTTCACTGCACTAAATAGGCTATGCTTTGAAGCGAAATGTTATTGCCTATTGTGCTATATCTCCACAACTGAAAACTGCTTATGGCTTTCATGTTCTCATGCACTTTTCTTTAATTCTGTTGAAGAGTATGTTGAGGGGAATAGCAATAACTAAAGACTATCTTGGGCTCCTGGGATAAGAGGTGAGAAGCTGGAATTAATCTCTCTTAATAGCTGTATTTTCAAAGATCTCATTTGTTGAAGTTCAGTGAATGGCAAATTGCTTTAAAAGGGTAGAAGACAATTAGGAATGCGAGCTATATTAAAATAAATAACCAGTGATAGAATATTTTATTGCTCTGTTCTTACACTCTAAAGTTATGATCTAGATTTTATAGCCTTAGTAAAATGGAGAGGACAAAGCAGCACATTCAGAGTTTTTAGATTTGAGTACTGTTTCATGTTACCTGAAAATAAAATCAAAGATCAAGCCTATAATGGATATATTTAACTTAATTTGTGGCGATGTGAGTTACTGGCTGTACTTCAGACAAGCTTAAACTGCAGTTTATTCCTTCTGAACAGCAGCTTACTTGGCAAGAGGAATTTGAGTTGCTGATTAGGTTTTTCACTGGGCTTTCCATTGCCAGACAGATTTAGTAGGGCTGAAAATCTGTGCCTGCTGCCTTCTGCGAGGTGCTGGGAACTTACTGGAGGATTGTGGTTTTGTGGGGAGGGCTAAAATGCCCCCAAATTTCCTAAATGTTTGTAAGGATCAGCATGTCAGAGGCTTGTGTTTGAATCTGTTGATGGAAGATCATTAAGGACAAGTGCATCCCTCAATTTTCCCATGTAACCACAGAAGAGCCCCAGTGATACTTGCTTCAAACTCAAAAGTTTTCTAAGCCAGAGCACATCTGACAGAAAGGCAAAGGGTTCCTGGTACACCAAAGCCATTTCAAACACTCCAGAAGTGTACAGAAGACATAACTGACCTACTTTTTAACTAGCTAGCTCTGAAATAAGCAGATGTCTTAAGTTTTCCTTACCCATTTTTCAGCACAGCTTCCTAGGGATGGCTGGCCAGTATTTGTATTTGAGTCATTTGATGTTTAACACTTAAGCTTTCTATTGTGTGTTTGTTCACTTTCCCTGTTAAATAACTAACATACTCTTCTTTCTCTTTACTGCCAACATACTGGTGTATTTATTTCTTCCTGATCTCACTGGTTGCAAGGTCGTCTTGTGTATTTTTATATATCTTCAACGTTTTTTTGCTCTTCTCTGTCTCACAGTTGACACCATCTGTATCATCCTGCACAACAGTCTGTCTCGGAGAGAGATGGGTGCTGAAGAGATGCAGTGCAGAAAACCAAATTAGCTTCCATGCTGCTCACTTCGCAGCCTTGTGGCAGGGGACCATGTCTGGCAAGGATTTTATTCAGCAAGGGGACATCAAGTGACAGCATTGGGTATTGCAGTTGTGTGCTAGTCCTGAGTTTTTTGAGCCACCTTGGTTTCTTCGGAAAAGATTTATCTGCTATATAAAAGAGAATACTGAAACTTAGCTAGATCTTTAGGGACAAAGGGCACAAATTTTCCTTAGTCTGCAGTTATTTAGGAAGGTTTGGGATTTATTGGTAATCCAGGTGAGTCACAGAACATCACTTTTCAATAGTACTTGTGCTGCCAGTTACTTTGTCACACACCAGAACTGCAGAAAAGCAGTTCTGTGACTAAGGTGATGCTTCAGCTGCAAGCTACAGGTGAAATAAAACTCCAGGCAGTCTGTCTATACAAGGGTTATTTATATGAACATCCTTAATGGTACTTTAAAATCTGCTTTTCTTCTGATGTGGAAAATTGTAAAGGACACACAGATGGGACCTTTTCACAGCTGGATGTGGGCATAGCACACTGAGCATTTTGGCCTCTGTGCAGTCTGCAGAACAGCTCCTGTGTCCTAGGGCAGGGCACAGCTGCAGTCACGGGGTCTCCTGCAGGCTGTGACTGTGCCTGGCTGATGTGCCCTGTGGTGGGGACCCAAGGAGTCCAACATCCTGGCTGAGGAAGGATGTGGGTGCTTGTGAGGTGACGCATCTGCACAGCTGCCTCATGGGGGTCTCTGAGCCTCTCCTGAGCCTTTTCCCTTTGACTGACCAGAGCATGCCAACATCTCATGCTCCAAAACACTAGTTTTGTGATAAAATTAATGAGAATAGGAAGAACTTGCTTTGTTACCTTACCTGCTATGTATTTGGCTGCAAGTATGTTTTCACCATTCACTTGTGCTTTATAACTGTGATGATCTCGGAAGCTGCTGACCTGGATTGCTTGTACATTATGCATGGGAAGCCCTAAAAATTATTACCTGGCTTTGAAATTGGAAGGGTAATAAATTTATGGAAAACAGTTCTTGTGGTTTAAGGTAGTTAATGTTGCAGGACACATAATTCACCAGTATTTCCTATTTTCTGCTAGGCTCTGTGAATTTAATTGGGTTTATGGGATGTGGTGGTACAGCAAGAGCAGTGGCTGTAAGAGATGGAAATCCAATCTATAAATAACTTCCTTAAAATCACCCTTTCCACTCTTGACTTGTACAACTATATACCCATTTGTTCAGTTACTGCTGGTGGGATTGAGATGTTACTGGGGGAAAACCTGCGATTTGAGAGAGCAGCAGTGCTGTGAGGAGGGGGAGGTGGCAGCAGCCACATCAGCATTGTCATCTGGGATTTATTAGTGTGGTTGGAACAGCAGCCCACCTGCCCCAGAGGCAGTACATGGATGGTTCCTCTCCTCTTTTCCTTCCTACTAAAGTTGCCAGGCATTGGTCTCTGTTTTGGCATTTTTAACGTGGTGTGATTTCCAACCCCTGCTGAGCGTGTGCTGTGTGAAACTTGTGAAAAATGATTGGCTGGTGTTAGTTTCCTAGTAAGATAAATGATCGTGTGACTGTAGAAATGTTCTTAATCTATGAGAAAATATGTGTAACAGTGAAAACCACGATGGCTTAGTACTCACAACTTTCAGAAATCACTCTGCCCTGACCAGATAATAGAAGTTCATCTATTCAATCGTAAGTTTTTAAGAAAACAAAATAAAATCCATGCTGGCTGCAACATCCAAATTGGATTTCTCAGATAATAATTCTGAAAATTGTCCAAATAGTCTAAAAGCTGAAGGCTTCTGAATAAAATATACTTAAATTATATGAAGATGCATTATTTAGTAGATATTCTGAGAGTTTATTTGCCACCCTTGTCTCTGAAGAATTGTGCAGAAGAGACAAGATAGTATCTGCTGTTTACTCCCCTTTAATCCATGTAGATGTTGTATATTGGTGGTGGATAACTTGTTTTCATACAGAAAACATCAAAAATAAATGGATTATCCCACTAATTCCTGTTCATAGTAAAGGAGCGACTGAGACACAATTCTTCATGATCATCACTTAACTGCTCCTGTGCTTTTACTTATCTCCTCCTGCAGCTGTAAGATAACTTTCCAAGCACTTTGAGCTAATCTAAAGTGTACATGGATGGAGAGGTGATATAGAGTGCTTTTACTGCCTGCCAAACAGATCGTGCTGTGGCACACTTTTCATCGGGGCTGTCAAGCCCCTTCCAAACATGCTCAGAAGTTGCAGACAGTGAATTGATCCCAAGTGGTGATTTGCCCTCCGTGGGGGCTCAGCTCTTGGCCGTCGTCGCAGCAATGGCAAGGATGGGTTTATGACATTTATTCTTGCTGAAAAGGTAATGGGGAAGGAGGTGGGATTTCTAGTGTGGTCATGTTAGTGCTGGGCCTGAGCCATGAGGACTGGTACAGCATAGGTTGGCTGACAACTGGATCCAGGGAGAAGAGCTAAGAGCACGGAGGATATAAAACTGAGCAAAGAGTCTTTAGAAATATTCCCAACCATCAGACAATCAAAACCTAACACTTCTTATGCATGAAGTAATGTGACTTTGTTTTCCCAGGGAGGCTAAATTTCAGCATTTCATATCTGCCCAGCCTGCTCTTCTGTAATGATCTGATTGCTGTTGATTACTTGTGATTGTTGCAGAGGGCAGGGATATGAATAACTATAACCTGTGCGTTTCGTCATTTGGAAAAAATAATCTGTTTATCCCTGAGTGCAGAAAGGCAGCTTAAATTCTCACATAATCAGATATTCAGAAACAGAAAGCCTAGAAGTTATGTCTGTGCCAGACTAATTGGGATTTGTGTTTGAGATTTGTATATGTTTTGCATGCAAACATTTGGAGGAAGAGCTCACTCTGTGCTGAGACAGGGAGGAATTACTGAGTTTCCTGTGGGTTTGATTTTTTTAAGGGGGGTGGAAACCCAGACCTTTCAAATGCAACCTTCTCTCTTCTCCCTCCTCCATTTTAATTTAACCAAGTGAAATCTTGAATGCTAAATACAGGTATGAAAACTGTTCCCTGGGTGTTGCAGGGGTTGTATGTGTAGCTTTCCCTGAATAAATCCCAGAAATCCACCTGCTGAAACAAGTTCCTGGGATGTCGCTGTGCCCCACAGACTGCTGCCAGTCAAATCCTGTACACTGGTGAGCTTCTCCAGCAAAGCACAGAACACACATCAACCCTGACTTTGTCTGACAGAGGAGACATTTCAGCTCTTGCAGGTCAGAAGTTCAGACATGAAGACTTTTCCAAAAAGCACTGGCTGTCATGCTGCATATTTGGTCTTAAAAACAATTATTTTTTTCCCCCCTAAGGTAGGTTGAGAGCATTTCAAGAAAGAATTCTGAGCCCTAAGGAAACTGTTCTTCTTGGGAGTGCCTTTCCTGTGGTAGGAAAATTCAGTGGCACACCATAACTATTGGCAGCTTTCTAATCATTAACATAGTTTTGATTTTTAAAAATGAGTGGTTTTGGTGCTATGGGCAGTATTTATTTTATTATTCCCACAGTTGTTTTCTTCTTCAGTCCTTGTATTGTCATTAATGAGGACAGATTGGAAGAAGTATCCTAAGCCTTCATCTGGATTTACAGGGGGCTTGCATGCATTGTGCTGAAACAGTCCAATCTGAGGCTCTTAAAATTTGGGATGATTAAGGCTAGAACGATGCGTGTGCTTTATCATAGCTGTCATGCTATTTCCAAGACTTTGAATCTTGATGTCATTTTATTATAAATGATACATGGTTTCTTTGACTGTGCAATTAACACCTTTTTATCATCATGATAGACTTGCCTCAGAATGATTCTGAGAAAATTTAAGCTTATTTTATTGAAGTTTTTGTCTTCTCTGCAATTCATGACTGTGAAGCACCCATGAACTGCAGGAGGAGTTGCCTCCTGCATTTAAATAGAGGACAGCTTATGCTCTTGGCTCAGCCATTATGTTTTTAGCCAGAAGCTCAATGATAGATGCTGGGGAAGACAGACAGAGTCGGAACCCAGGAAATAAAATGAAGGTTAAAAGTAGTTTTATTTCTCAGTAGACACTTTTATTAACAACACTGCAGGGGTTTTTAACAGCCTGGAGTTCTTTGCACAGGAGAAGTCTTGAGTTACAACTCAACAAACCTGTACTGTAAAGTGGGGCCAGGGAGTTCTATGCTTTTTGTTTAGTCCATATGTGGTAAAAAGCAAACTGGATAAATTCTGGATAGAAAAAACACAGGCAGGAGCTGCGCTTGAACTCCTCAGCCACTGTTAAAGCTACTTCTGAGAGTTCAGTTTGGATGATTCAGAAGGTTGTGCTGGAGAAGGGCAAACCTCAGTGGTTTGTTTTGGTTTATTTTCCCTGGCAGAGGCAGGCTGTCAGGATTCGTCTTATTTGTGGGTGTTTTTCATTAAATATCTGCTACAATGTGAAAAAAGGCCCTCAGGGCAGGACCTATTCAACTGCAGAGGAGGAAGACTGGTCCTTTCTGGGGTGCAGCCTCAGGGTGGGGCAGTGCAGTAGAAGGTTGGGTGCCCTGTCTTGGCAGGGCTGTCTGTTTTATAAATACAAAGCTTGCAATGGCAGCTTGGGTATTCTGATCTCTTTGTTGTATGTTCTTTCATCAACTTTAAAAACTATCTGGTGTTTTTGCAAGCCGAGTAGTGCTGAGTGTGAGAACACATTTGTTTGTCTCTTCAGCGAGGGTCAACCCTACCTGAGCTGACGTGCTTTTCAGAGGGATACCCAGCCTCACTGCATGCCCAAGCGTGGTGGACTGCTCTTGTGGGCCTATCTGATACTGGCCATGTGCTTACTCATAGCTTTGAGCACACTGTCCCTGGAGGCAGATCTGCTGCTCTCCTTGAGGTCAGTGCAAACATACTTCTGTGGGTTTGGGATCAGCAGTGGCAAAGATGTAGGTGAAATAAGGATCANATAGCTTTGAGCACACTGTCCCTGGAGGCAGATCTGCTGCTCTCCTTGAGGTCAGTGCAAACATACTTCTGTGGGTTTGGGATCAGCAGTGGCAAAGATGTAGGTGAAATAAGGATCATAGGGAGTGAGGCAACACCTTTTTGTCTTCACACAGAATCTAAGGGTTGGAAGGGACCTCGAAAGATCATCTAGTCCACCCCCCCTGCCAGAGCAGGGTCATCTAGAGTACATCACACAGGAACGCATCCAGGCGGGTTTTGAATGTCTCCAGTGAAGGAGACTCCACAACCTCTCTGGGCAGCCTGTTTCAGTGCTCTTTTATTTCACCAGATGCTGGAGGTGAGAAGACACAAGCTTTGCCTTCTCTGGATGTACCAGTTGCTCAAGTAAAAGAATATTGCTGCTTCCACAGTCAGGAGCCAATTTTAAATAACAGCTACACATTTCAGAAACTTTTAAAAAGATGATAGGCTTCATGTGTTCAAAAAACAGGTTGATGAGGCACTTGAGGCCACGGTTCAATGGTTAGGAATATGATGGGATGAAGGTTGGACTTGATGACCCTGGAGGTCCCTTCCAACCATAATGATTCTATGAGAATGAGACATGGCAAACTTCAACGCAGGCCATATGTCCTCCACAGTCCCAATTACCCAGTCTAGTATTTTTTTTCTCCTTTAAATTATCTGGTTTTGTGTTATACTCAAGTATGCTGTGTGATCATGCAATTACATAGTGAGATGCCAATTAGTAGCAATGCTACAGCAGACCTTCACAAGTCAATCTGACATCCATTTTTCTACTGTACACAGTAATTATTGTCGTGCTGTTTTTCAATAGCACCTCCACTGTTTAAGTGACAGCTGTACAACTCACCAGTTTGATATTTCTGTTGTGTTTATACAGAGAAACTGCTGGAAAAGACAACGTAGCATTTTGACATCAGCATTGGGGAATTCCTGCTGTGGGCATGAAAAATTACAGCAGAAACACTGGAAGGAGCAATGCAGCTGGAAGCAGGTCCATAGCAAACATCAAATGCCAACCAGTCACTCAAGAAACAGTTTCAGGGAGCACCAAAACAGCATCCTTTGCAGGTAGGAATGCCTCAACAGGCCAACGTGCGTGCTTTGAAAAGAAAGTAAGACTGGTGGGGTTTTTTTCCTTTAAATATGCACTAATAATTTATTGTATCCTTAAGTCTTTAAGTATTTCTAGTGAAGAGGGCAAATATGTTGTCTAATTAGTAATAATGAGGTTCAATGATGTGTTCACTCTGTTCTGTATAACTGAAATCTCAACACACTAAGTTATTTTTTCCAGTTCTTTAGTCTAAAGCACTCGCTACTTCTCACTTACTGGAGGTTTCTGAAAATGAGAGTTCTTTACACATGATACTGAAATTACCAAAACAGGTGGTGTAGCAGCACATGGATTGTGTCAAAGTGGATGATTATGGATGTTGTTTATACATTTTAAATGTTTCTCTGTGGTGAGAAAAGGTACAGAGCAGCTTCTCTTGGTTTTGCTGTGGTTTTCAACAATGTCTCTAAGATAACCCCTGCAAATCAGATTAAAAGCAGCATGGTCTGATGTCCCAACTTAAATTAACCTATGATTCTTATATTTATATGAAACCCCATTATAACTAAAGCAGCCCCATCACTCAGTTAGGCCTTTCTAGCTTCCACTTCACTTCAACCTGCAATTTTACCATGACATAATTTCTGAAGTACTTATATTAGATACAAAGGAAGCAAGAAAATTCACACTAGTGCTTGTGTTGTAACCTAGTATGTGCCTATGTTGTCTTTGTTTCAGGTGTTCCACAAGGTAATGGTGCTTGTGTAATGTAAGAAGGCTTCTTTTTATTCAGAGTGCATGTTTGTTTTTGTCAGGTTGAGCCATTGTACTCTGCTCATTGCACATGTACCCTTGTGGGCCTTGAATGCCATCTTAATTCCTAGATCCATGGATGTCCTCTGGGGAAAAAAGATCATCTCCCTCTTGGTTCTGCTCTCATCCCTTTCTGTTAGGGTTGGGATGTGCATGGGCCTTATGCTCAAACGTAATTTAGACTGTCAGCGTTGGACACTGTAGGATAAATTATATGTTGCTATCAGAATGAGCTCATGTGGACCCTTTTATTCAGTGTCTCACAGGTTACACATTACAATGACTGGTTTATTTCTGACATCTGCACCAGTTCCCATACCTCAACACCGTACTGATATCTGCAGCATGAACAAATCTTCAGTGCCCTTGCTTTTGATGACCTACCAAAGAAGGGCCCTGGCCTCAGATGGACTTTTGCATGTCCCTGTAAAACAAATCAGAGTTGCTAGGCAAAAGAGCTGTGGCCTTATTTAAAAAGGATTAATAATGGGGGAAAAAAATTACCACTCAAAAGATGGACAGAATACAGATTCTTCTTCATTTGCTTCTCTGGGTGGGGGGCTTGCTTCTTCCCCCTGCTTTATTCACCCTCCTTAACATCAGCTAGACTCAGTATTAGGATAGTTGGGTGATAGCTCTGTGATGACACTGAGTCTATTCATTTTCTATGGGGTTTCCTGGTGGGCAGTGTCATACTGCATTAAGCAACTTCCTGTGACTTTAATAAGGAATCACTGAATGGCTTATTTGCTGTGGCTTTCCTTACATTACTCTGATTAGAATGTATGGCTTCATAGAATCATGTTCTTTATGTTCATTCTTAGTCTTACGTGTTCCTGTTTAAAAGAAAAAACCAAAACAACAAAACCCCAAAAAACTCCAACCAAAAGCCACAAAATACCCAAACAAACCCAGAAATCCACCACCTACAACATAAATGAAAGGAGAGTATAATTCTGATTTATGTGAGGGAAAAGGAAAAAAGTGATTACAGAAGAGAGCAGGCACCAGAGAAAAGGATAGAGAAAATTAGAAAAGTATTGGTCTTTTAATGAGTTGGGTAATAGTGAAACAGATGAGGGAATGTGGAGATAAAACCAAGTTATTTTATAGCAGGGGATAGGATGGAACATGTAATAAAACTAATATGCTTTGTGTCCCTCTTGGTTAAGCTTTGCACTGCAAAGCAGCAGAGCTGAACTGGCATAAATTAGCGCGAGACAGAAGGTGTCAGTGGTTCCAAGAGCTTTCCATTCTAATTGTGTGTGCTGCTCTGCTTGCATCTTGTGGGAGTACACTGGGTTACAAAATACCTGGTGTTTGGTAATTACTCTTCCTGACAGTGGAGCAGCTCTGGTCCCTGCAGGCTGGGAGCCTTTCTGGTGCTGTAAGGGCTGGGTTGGCTGCCCCAGCCTTTGCCCTGGGAATAAGGTGTGTTTTTCTCAGAACCTACAGGCAGTCTCTTGCCAAGTGTTGACAGCCCACTTGCCTCTTCACTAATATGGCCTTGCTAAAATGCTCACTGGATGTGGGGAGACTTCAGAAAGTTGGCTGCAGCTCTGGGTGGAACTGTTCCATTGAATCCTCTACTCGAGTGAGATGTTATTTTTATGATTAATTCTTTAAGCAAATGTGTTTGTTATCCTCCTTTAAAGAGCTTCTATAGAAACCTTACTTTAATTATGACATTTAGTTCTCAAAAAGCACAGCTTGTAGGGCCATAGTGTACTTTCTAAAGATAGACCCGTGACCCTTAAGTCTACAAATATGGCAGTTTTCATTGCTGAACACTTCCCCTTCCTAACAGCCTTGCCAAAACAAGTTTTTCCAGTTCTGCTCTCAATTCTCACATGTAGATTAAGATTATGCTACAGTTCCTAAAACATTTAGACACCTCACCTGCCTTCCTGGTCAAAAAACCCAAGCAGGACAGACAGCTATACAGGCTACCAGAGTTTTCTTTTTTATTCAGCCCTGCAGTTGTTACCTCTTTGCATACACAGGTGATAAAAATAGATGTAGGCACTTGAGGGGATTTTGCACTTAGTTGCCTGTGTGCATGTGACATCTGATTCTCATGCCCTAGGGACTCCAGACTACTACAGTAGTATAAAGGGCCTTTAAAATTACTACCTCATTTTGATGGATTACCATAAAAAGACTTGAGTGTAAAGGAGAATCAATTTTGTTGTGATTTTTTTTTTCTTTTTGTAGGAATTAAGTCACTGTGAATTCATGGTAATCTTGTTCTTCTCTTCAAATCTGTGTAATCATTAAGAAGGAATTTATTTTTTACTTCCTAGAATGGATTCTCACAGCCTCCACAGCCCAGATCCTAGAGTGCTGTGCCACTTGCTGAGCCTGTGTAGTTCTCAGGAGAGATTAATTTTCTAGCAGTGGGATCAAATTTTGGAAGATCCTTGTGGTGATCATGTTCTGTCTACTGGGTCTCTAGGCATCTACAGTCTATTGTTCATAACTGAATGTGCTTTGTCTTGCAGAGGAGAAGATAAAAAAGGGTTTGCAATGAAAAAACCTAGCACTTGAATGGCTTTGAATGGTCTCATGTCATAAATTTTTCTGCCCAATCGAGTGCTTCATTGTGGTTGGGACCAGTGTTTGGCTCTCGGGATGCTATTGAGAGTAAGAGTGGTCACAGCAAAGTTGAAGGATTTAATCAGGATAAGCAAAAGAATCCTTCAGAATGGCTTGCAAAATACAGGATGAGAGAGAAACCAGCTGAGGCTTATTTCTGTTGGGATAAAAGCTGTAATATCACTTACAAGTAGCATTGTTATTTTTCTATTATCCTGCAATGTTGTTCTCCAGTGATCATTTTTGTACTTCATGCTGTGGCAGTTTGCCTACTGCTAGGTTAAGTTGTAGGGTCCTACACTCCAAAATTCTAAAGCTTTTTTTTAATGTATACAAAGGTAAATTTAATTGGAAAAGCATGGAATGTTGACCATCAATCACCTCCCCAAACAAAAAGAACCCCAGAAACCCAAACCTGGGTTTGTAACTTCCTACGTACCTGCTCTGACAGTGTAAAGGATGTTTGAGGTACTTGTGAAGGAGTTGAGTTCATCTTTTTGTCTTGAACTTAATGACATAAACATTCAACACTCAATATAGCAAATACAGATAGTTAAGTAATACCAGGCTACTGAGTTCAGACTCTAACTGTGCTTCACTTTTTCAGTCATTTTATGCAGTTAATCTCTATTTTCTGAGAATTTTCAAGCTGATATTAAACACAACTTCACTTTTGATAGTCTCACCAGAATACCTCTCAATATTTTCTGTGAATTAGCCTCTACACCTCTGTTTTATAAACTGATCCAGCATTTTGCAGGGATTAAATACAGACCAGTTTACAAATATTTTTTATGTGTTCATTTCTTTCCTATTTTATGCTTTAGAAGACAATGTTTTGAAATTTGTGCTGAAGTTGGGGAACTCATTATCATTTTGATGGTAACAGTGGTAACCACTTTATGTGTAAGAGCAGCAGCTGACCACAATGCTTTGAGTATACGGTTTAAAAAAACCCAGAACAATGATTTCTATAGACTTTGCCTTGCTTTTTGTTGTCTTTCAGAGGGTATTTTAGCTCACTTGTTTCACATTTGTCAATCCTTTATTTTGAAGAAAGGAAATCAGTGACATTCAGTTATGAGAGTTAGAGTGGACTCCAGCTGGAAAACCAGCACATGGGAGCTGCTTCTGGGGAGCTATGCAAATCCTTCTCAGCCTCATCATTCTTCAATAAAAATCAAAACAATCCTCCTGATTTCAGAGACATGGTTTCTATAATCCCTGGTTTCACACAGACAAACATGCTGCAGTGCTTTAACTGCCGACTGTCCTCTCAACTTTGGAGTTCTATCTCGGGGAAAACCGCTGGCTTCTATTTTTAATCTACTTTGTGATGATGCTTAGCCACTTTGAGAAGAAAGCATTATTGCTTGCACTGAATGCATGTTTACTTAAACTGACAACTGGATTTTCAGAGTGAAGCCAATGCAATTCCCCCAGAATCCACAATGCACTAAAGTGGGCAGGAGATTTGCTTCTACATGAATGATGATCTAATCTCCTTCAAACCAACACCTAATCAGAGTTGTTACTCCAGCTTCAGGTGATTTGAAATCACCTTGCCACTTTAATGTTGCAGTATCAGCAACTTAGTCTTAACAGACACCTTTGCTCCCATTCTTTATTCTGTTTGTTTATATATCCACAGTACTGTTTGAACAATTTCCTTTTCCAAGTCTCTGCATAAAGCAGATCTCACTCAGTTGTGGGAGGCTGCCCGAGTCACATTGTGCTGGTGATGAATGCAGTGTTGTCCTCTGTCAGTACCACGTTGGAAGATACCACAAAAGCTCAGGACAAGAACATAAACACACTCTGAAAAAAAATAATGTGTTTTGATCCTGGTTTTTAGAGTCCTGATAATCCCGATTATCCTGATCTTTCTATCTGTGGTCATGTTTGGAAGTTTTCTGAAAAATTGTTTAAAAAGCAAGTTCGTGATCTAGAATTGAAACTTTCTTTAAGGCACTGGTTTAGTGCCTTGTGGAGGAGTCTCAGAATACCTCTGGGGTTGGAGGGTAGAACACTTTTGTGGAAGACTTACAGGTGACTTGTACTGACTTTCTGTGGATAGGGCAGCTGCTGTCATGGGATTGCTGTACTCTCACTGTCCATTCACCACTGATCTGACCTGTTCATCCAATGATCTTGATGTTGATCTTAATGTTTAATGTACTAGTGGAATAGGATCAGCAGAATAATGAAAGAGAAGAAAAAAAGAAGCCTCTGACTTTATAGGGGAAAAAAAATTAACAAGATTGTGGTGGCCTTTTTTGGGAGAAATAAGCACAGAGCGCAATAGCAAGTGTCCCTTCAAGTTCATGGTCAATAAATTAAGGATAATACAGTTTGGAAGAAATAACTTCAGCTACCTGGGCACCTTCCTGGGTGTTAGAGTAATGGCAGCATAGTGATATTTGCAGTATTACTGGCTCTCTAGCTGAAGGGCTTGCCACAGCAGCTGTTGAAGGGCAACAAAATAAGAGGGTGCACGGAGAGTGGGAGGAAGATACCAGAGATTTTATGAACTGAAAATAAAGCATTTGAAATATAATTACATGAAGAACACTTGTTTTTCCTATGTGATTATGGCTGAATAATGAGGACTGCAGTATCTGCAAAGGAAGTAAATAACAGCTAGGGATTTGTTTTCTTTAGTTTCAAGAAAGGACGTGATTTAAAGTGTAGCATTTGATTTAAATAGTCTTTCTCTGAAAGTAAACCAAAATCTGTTTGTCAGAGGGACCAGATCCTTTGTTAGTGTGTTCACAGATGTACTTCCAAGTAATTCCAAGGTAGTTTTGACTTGTTCCAGCTGTGCCACAGTCACAGAAGCACTGGGCTACCTCAGTTGCATGCAATAGCTGTTTATGCCTGGTTTTTAGTAAACCATGGCTGATAGACCTCAAATGAGGGAATGAGATTTGCCATGTAGCCTTTGAAAGGAGGCTGCATGTCAGGAAAGGATGCATTTCTCCTTTTTCTCTCTTCTGAGTCAGTGATCTTCCCACCATCACTGGGTGCAGTCTGGCTGAGGAGCAGCAAGGTGTGGTCTGTCCAGGGACTGTGCAGTCAGTCTGCAAATTGCTGCAAGATTGGTTTGATAATGTGAAGTATGCTGCTCTGATGTACTAGGGTTGTTAAAAACCCCCATATTCACAGAACAGAGATTGGTCTTTAAAATGGAGTGACTGAAAACAGCAATTCAATTAAAGCTTTAGTACTTTTTGGAAATAGGGGATTATGTAGCCATAACAGCTTAGTTGGCTTAGTTCTGATAGTTTTCCCCCAAACATTGGCCTGCTGGGACTGATGTGTGCCAAGTGCTCCCCTGCATACTATATGAGGTGCTTTCAGGGGTCCTGCTTGTGTCTTAGCTATGTCCTGGAGGTCCTGCCAGCAGGACACCCATCCTGCTGTCCCTTGGGTGCTGCTGGTCATGCTGGGGCTGCTCTCCTCCTCTCACATATCCATCATGCATTAAAGTGGTTTCCCCTAACCTAATCATGAAATGATTAGACAGCCAACCCTAAGCAGGCTGTCGTAGGCTTGACATGTCAACCTAAACTTCATATTATCCTGTAGCAGTCCTCATCAGACAGTAAATAGGAAACACCCTTTGTAGGTGCCCTTTGAGTTGGTTGACCCTGAAGAAGGCAGGTTGCTTGCTTTGTGAAAAGGTGAAGGTCCATTCTCAGCTGATGTCTTTCTGCTGCAGAGCAAATGAGCAGCAAATATCAAGACACCTCCCTGGCAAATCCTCTGGATGCTTTTCTCTGTGTAGTTTTAATTGACTGTGAGCCAACAGTAAGGTATGTATGAAATGGGTCTGCTGGAAGCTTAAATGCTGCATTTAGTGTTTACTGAGCACAAGGTAAATTGTTTTCCCTCAGAAATACATGTGTGATATTTCTCTCGTTCATTTCTAAGGAGGATGATGCTTCTCCTAGGGAACCATGAAGGCTGAATTGGGTTATTTTAAAACTAAAACATTATAAACTTCAATCTACTCCTAGGTGCTACTCAAATATAAAAGGCAGAAGATGTGACGTGCAGGCTGTCAAAAAATGCGACCTTTAAAACCTCTTGATCTGTTTGATACCCAAAGACTCTTCTGTCATTTGGCTGCAGCACACAGTGCTGCTTTAAGACTGAAAAATAAAGGTGGTTTTTTAAATTACAACCTGTTCTCCAACACATCAGGAAGGCTTTTAACTGCTGTCACTGAGGCT
Organism: Aegotheles bennettii; assembly: GCA_013398125.1. NCBI lineage: Eukaryota > Metazoa > Chordata > Aves > Caprimulgiformes > Aegothelidae > Aegotheles > Aegotheles bennettii. The sequence continues at coordinate 844,450 of VZRW01007714.1, read as the reverse complement.
GGAGGTAACTACAGTTTCCTGGCAAGGTGCACCTTCCTTAACTTTGCTTTCTAGTAAATCAGAAACTTTCACCTATGCCAGTTCAGGACCTTGATGTTTTCTCTTCTATGTGAGAAAATGCACTTGATTTTAACTGCAGATTAGTACAAAATAATGAGCATTACTAACCTTACCCAGCCTTGCCCCACGTTTTTGTGCTTGTAGTTGTGTTAGGATGGAGTTGAGAGGGTTTTCTACATGAATGCACTGGGTACCAAAGCAGTCAAAGGCCTGGGTAGAGGTGATGCTGTCTGTCTGGGCACCCACCCCAAGGTTTGCTTCCTTTGGTTGTCTTCTGTCAACCCTGTCATAGTATTGCCACTTTGCAAAAATGCAGAGAGGGAAACTTTAGATCTAATGGGCTTGATCAAAGGGGATTTCAGTGTAGAAATGTTATCTGGGGCCTGGATTACAGTAACTAAAAGGGGTATAAAAGTTCAATCGACAGTGTGGAAACAGCACGTTGTGTCTTGCATGTTATCAATCACTCACTTTACTTTTTTTGACTACATTTAAAATATTTTATTTTTTTTTTACTCACAAGCAATGAGGAGCTCTTTCATGGTTTTGATTTAATGGTACCTTCCAAAATACTGGGAATATTTAGAGATGATATTTTTCACTTGCCCACCCCAGCAGAAGATGCACAGTCCTGCTTGACATCTAGTTGCAGAGGATCAGGGAAAGAATAACATAAGTATTTATCTACTGAATAGATACAGTATCCTATGCTCAGCACAAGCTGACCTTGATTTCTAAAATTGTTTTAAAGAGACTTATTTAACTGTTGTTGGTATCAGTGTGCTGAGTACTTATTGGTAGCACTGGGGGGGTGGTACTCTTGGCTTCCATCTATGAACAGTTGACAATTCTCAGTGCACACGTGAAGTGGTAAATGGACTCTGAAGAAGCCACTTATGCCCTTTAATTCTCCGATTACACATTAAAATCTGTGTGGATGGAGCAGGCCCTGTTGTCCCAGAAGGCAGGAGCACCATGGTATTACTCAGTCAAAACAGACTGTGACATTATAATAAGCAAGTACTTAGGAATGGAAAGGTCAGAAAATGCTGTGCACTTGTGACTACTGACTGCTGATATACCTTTATATTTCACCTAGGCAGAGTTTGGAGTTTCTTTTTCCATCAGCAGAACTGAAAGCCCTTTGCCAGAATGGGAAGTGCCAGGGCAGTGGCAAGAGCTGGAGTTGCACTAGAGTCATTGAGTGAAGTGCACAAACAGTGAGAGCTCCTCTTCTGCTGTGTGAACAGTATTCATTCATTACTTGTGGCCCAGGAAATCAAACAGCCTGGTGTCAGGAACTAAAGTTGTCCAGGATCAAGGGTGTCTTGGACAAATCTCGCAACAAATAACATTGGAATAAATCCAAGCCTTGAGCCTGGGCTTTCCTTTGCAGAGAGGGATGTTCTGTGCTTCAGCTTCAGAAAGTGCTTCTGTGAGGGAGGTGATGACTTCTTACCCCATCCTGAACTGGGAAGGGGAGAAATAGAGGAATATGAGTAGCCTTTGCATCCAGTAGTGGAAAGAGTCTATGTTATACTTGCGAATTGTGTTTCTCTGAGATTCACTGAAAGGTAATAAATCATTCCCAGGCTTACTGGAGCAACTGCCTGTGGCACCCTATCTCTGTGGGTATAGCTGAGCTAATCTTTACAAAACCAGCTCTTTGAGAAGTGGGAATTACTCCTAGCTAATATAATACTTGGTTTCAAAACTGTCACTTCATAACAGATATCTGGGGTTTTTAGCCAGGCTTTTAAATAAGCCTTTTCTCTTCCATTTCAAATGGATGTTTTTCATTAAATTCTTCCATGGCTTTTTTTTACAGAAATCAAGAGACAGATATCTGTTTCTTTGGAGACCTCATATTCTTCAATTCATATTCAACAAAATACTTTTGCACATTTTTAGTAGAGTAGGCAGAAACCTTTTTCTTGTTTTTATAATGTTTTCATTGAGGTGAAAGTTCAGTGAGGAACACTTTCATAAAATGAACATTTTAAAAAACTGACAAGGTTTGAAACACTGCTTTAATTCTACTCTCTTTTCTAACATTTCCTTTCCTTTTAAACACAAAGTGATTTCAAAGCAGGAATAAAGTGGCGTTTATCAGAAATATGAAGAGAAACTGTTCCTACAGCTGCATAGCTTAAAGCTCAAATGAGAAATTCCTCAAAACTGACTTTCACTGTGATTAGTTTTGTTAAAAATAAATCATTATCTTCCAATAAAAAATGTCTATAAAAAAGATTCTGATCAGCAAAAGTGCCACAACCTGTGCCTGTGCAAGATTCCCTTGGTTTCCAAGGGGCCTCTGCAAAACTTCCTGCTCTGTTTTCTAAGGGGACTTATCCCATGCGTGTTTCAGATGGAGTTTTCCTGGGTAGGAGAAGCTGGGACACACCCTAACTGGTGAAACACAGGATCTGTTTGTTGCTATCTGATTTAAAAGGCTCTTAAAAGGGTTTTTTCATGGGCTGTGGTGTGCATCCATGTAGCAGCGTGTGCCCTATGCTGGAAGGGCTGAATTAGCCCTCGGAGAGTATGGTGTGAAGAGGCAGGTAGCAAAACATTGAATTAACTGAAGGGAGAAGAACACTTGTCTTTACCTAGACATTATTTGAAAATTCTATTGTATTGCACAAACATAAATTGCTCTTTGCATTTACTGAAAAGATAAAAACCCTGCTATTACAAAGCTGACACGGGGTGAGAGCCGTGCCAGAGTTATTGGTTCTGCTATCTCTCTTCCAGATGTAGGACTTATTCCTATTAAGCTGCAGCAATCCCCATTAATGTGGAACTTCATCTTGCATCAGAAAAATGGGATTTTTCAAAAACATTCAGTGTCTGGCTAAACTGCTTTTGTTGAAGTTCTGCCAATGCCACGTGCTTCACAAAATTAACCTACCTTCCTTTAGTTTGAGCCCATTTCCCCCTTGTTCTGTCACTCCATGCCCTTGTAAAAAGTCCCTCTCCAGCTTTCCTGTAGCCTCTTCAGGTACTGGAAGGCTGAAGCATCTGTGTAGTTATCTCTGAAATGAAAGGTTCTACATACAGATGGACATCTGTTTGTATTTGTGCAAGTGGAGGCTTATTCAGGAACAGGCTAAATACATGGCTCTTCCTTATATTCCAGCTATCCGCTCCTGTTTGAGTGCACATGCTAGATACTGCCACAAGTAATGAATGCTGACCTGTGCATGCAGCTTACAGACCACTAACCACACAGAGCTAAGTATTCTCTAGAGCCATCTCTCTGCTGACGGGTTACAGTCAACATTTAAGAGAGACTAAATCATAGAGCTGTATTTACACAGGAAAAAATGCAGCTTTGTCCTCTGAAGCTGTTTCACGGGGTAATTCTGTTTTTCTCCCTTCAGGAGTTTGTCACAGATGCTGTATTTATGGTTTTGTGCTTTGACATCCTGAGAGTTAATGCACATCTTTAAGCAACCCTGTTTATCTCTGTTTTTCTCTTTCTGGCAGTCTCGGATAACAAATGCATAGAGCATCATTCTGCACCGTATCACAGTGTCTCGATGGCTGAGAGCTTGTTTTCTGTTTGATTTCTGGTTTCTGTGGTTACCACATAGTGGAGAAAAACATAGCAGGAACATGAAAAACATATGATGATGTTAGAAAAGCTATTAATAGCAATTATACAATTTATTATTTTTGTGCCTTTAAAGTACCCAAAGCACCTGCTCCGGCAGGGGGGTTGGACTAGATGATCCTTCGAGGTCCCTTCCAACCCTAGAATTCTGTGATTCTGTGATTAGTTTCCTCAAATACACAAACCAAATTTAGATTATTTTTTTAATTTTTCCTTGTACCTTAATGTTTGTCATTCTCTACCACAGCTGCCCCCAACTTTTGTCATCTTCATATTGAGTACCACATCCTGCTGCAGTGTCCCCACCTATAAAATGGGGAAAATGACCCCACCATATAAAGTCATAGGGAAAAAACCCAACTGAGTTACGCTAAGATGATGATGGATGATGCTCAGAAATGAAGGAAAAGTAACAGTGGACGGGAAATAATTGGAGGATGCCATGTGGTAGGAGGTTTATCAGAGTGCCATGACCACTTCTGTGTGGTCTGCCTTTATTAATCTTGCGGGCTGGGCAGTGCTGGGGAAAATAGATACTTGTCATGACATCAGTGTGGTAAAGTTAAGAGCAATTAAGCTCTTTTTAATAAGGCAAATATGAGAAATAAAGAAATAAAAATTGATAGAAATGGAGCTTTTATTCCAAGTACAGTGATTAATCTGCTTTATCTTAATTGAGCAAACTGAAAGAAATACAAGTTAAGCTGAAGTCACATACTTGTTTTAATTTCATCTTGTGATTTCATTGTGTATAAACTTTTTATGCCAGGTAGGAATAAAAAATGAGAATACTTTTAAAATCCTTTTAGGTGAACCTGCTGTAATTTACTGCAACTTATTTTTCAGTACCTCAGATACTCGTTTGACAGGGAGATCCTTCAGCTTTGCCCTGTTGTTTATCAGAGGTGGGGATAAGCATATTTTATCACATAAATGAGTCTGTTGATTTCCTGTTTGGCTTCTCACCATTCTGCATTCTGGCCTTCTGGAAACCCGAACAAATATAAAATTCCTCCAAAAGAAACGTCACAGAATGCCTGACCTCTCATGCAATGAAATATTGAACAAATGCAGTTTGGAAAGGTTTGAATGTCAGGTTCTTGTTCTGCTACATCAGCCTGAGCTACCCGTGGCTCTGTAGTTACCTTCAGGAGGGAAGGAAAGGGCAAACATCTCATGTCCAAGGAGTCTCATGGTTATGATCAGCTGAAGCTTTTTGCAGTTCCTCCTCTTGGGAAGTCTCAATGGCAATCTCAGTTCCCAAGGGAAAGGCAAGAAAATGAGCTGCTGTCTGTTTTTCCTGTAATGTCTTGCAGCACAGCTCTCTGCTTGGTGGGTTGGGTTGCTACTGTCTTTACTCAATCTCATGCCACGCAAGGAATTGCACCATTTTCACCATCTGTACCCAGCTCAAGAAGGATTCAGTGTGTATCAGTCACTATATTATTTACTTAGGAGTGTGTACAGATTTACTACATGAGGTCAAGGGAACCAGGAGTAACAGTGCTATTCACCAAGCTCCCAGGCCTGCTATAACAACTTGACTGTTGTCATTTGCATGTAATTAACATTTTTCATGGTATTTTAAAAGATCACATTAATCAGCCAGGAAGACTTATGGTATTTTTCAGTATCATTACTATCAACATGTACAAATTTTTTTTCATATTTGAGGTAGGTTTTTTTCTTGGCAGGTCAATAAGGCAAAAGGCAACACTTCATTGATTAGTAGTTTTTCTCCCTCTCTCTGCTTCCTTACTAGATTAGAAACCTACAGAAATGCTTTGCTACAGTTTGCTGAGTTTACTGTGATTTCTTTTCTTTGACTTCTTAAGTTGATCAGAAAATTGAGTGGGAAAAATACCAGTTGCTTGATATGTAATACAGCCAGGTTCCTAACCCAGACAGATATCTGCTACTACTTACTTTCTCTAATTACTTTATCTCTGACCGTGCTTTAATTCCTTCCTCCTTAATATGTCCTTTTGTATGTGTAGGTTTTGAAGTTCAGGAAATTACTATCCATCCACCTATTTTGAGTCTTTGTTGTGTAATTCTCTGCTTCACTTGTATTAGTTGCTCCTTTCTCAGTCTTCAGTATTTAACATCTTCAGATGTTAAAGAGAGGAGGAAGGGAGCATCTGTCACATGAAGCAATGTTTTGGGGGTTATTTTGGTTATTGAATCTTTCTATGCCTAAGGCACATTTTTATCTAGGGGATCTCTCCTGCAGTGTTGTGCTCACTCTGTTGAAACCATCTGGCCAAGTAGCGTTGTTGTGATGTGAAGAAGTGCTATAATCACATTTTACAAACAGGGAAATAAAGCACCTGCCCACACAGACAAATGGGAACAGATGCAGATCAAGCTTTGCTCAGCAGTAATAAACCAGAAGCTGTTAAACGGCTTGAGGTATTGAAAACTTTGCAGGAGGTGTGCCTGCTTTTGTTTGGAGGCTCAGCTCTGCCAATACAAATGCTGGATACTGAAAGGAAAAGATCTTTGCAATTCTGCTAATGAAAAACTGTGTGGGGTTTACCAAGAGTTTGCTATTAAGCAGTAACAAACTCTGTACTGAGAGGCAGTGATTTGTTACACTCAAGTGGTGCCAGAGCCCGTCAGCCTGCAGAGACATATCCCAATGTGGTCACAGGTGTCTGAGCCGTTTTCTTCACCCTCACTCAGGTCTTTGGTACTTGATGTTGGAGATGTGTAACTATTGATGTGTTGTTTCACAAATGTGGTGTTTCAGTGGTGCAGTTCCTGCCCTTGGGTCTGCTTCAGTGAGGCCTTTTTTAGGACAGGATTTGAAGTTTTGTTTTTCAGTGCAGGGTGGAAGGGCGTTTTTCATACGCTTATCAAAGGGAGAATCTCTCCAAAATTAGACAGGAAAGGCGAGAGGAGAAAATGCTTTCCAGCATAGCAAATAGCTTTAAAGCTGACAAGAAGAAAGTTCTTGGCCATCTTAGCTTAACAAAACTGGGGCTCAGCACTGGCTGCAAAATTTGCTCTAAAAGCTGTGTTAACTCTGAGTTAATTAACTCAGAAGTAATTGATGTGCCAAGAGATGTGTTACTGTGGCTATACAGCTACAGCAGTACCACAATAACTTGGGGATGTTTACTTCCACCATGGCACTGAGAACACATCCAGTAAGTTTATCATAGTCATACCTCTCTCTTTTAGATGTAAATTGATTAAATTTTCTGTTTTATATTATTATAAAGCATATTCACTGGAATCTGGAGACCTTTTCTTAACTTACTTCTGAAACCTTCCCCAGGTTGCAACAGCATGAACACTAGAGCTATTGCCTACATGCAGGTAATAACTCCCTATTGCAATTTGACAGTCATCTACTTCTACAAGGGGATTAACTGATGGGAAGAAGTTAACGAGAAGCAGGGTTGGAAAGGATTTTCATAACTGCTTTGTACATTGTTGCAGAAGTTTTAAAAAGGGGGACAAGACAGGTTTTTATTATTTTGACCTAAAATTTGCTTTATTTTAAGGAAGACAAGCATTACTTTGAAATTTTTCATTTCTTTGAAAAGTTTTAATTATTCTTGACTGCTTTGATGGTAAGTCTTCAGTCAGCTCCCAATATTGATCAAATGGCTGAAAGCCAAGAGTTATTTACTTACCCAAGTGTTACTTAGGCTATAGCACACAATCAAGGGCGCTATCCCAATTACACAGTGATTCTTTTGGAAGGATAATGTGCCATTTGAACCCATAAATAATGCACTTCACAGTCTTCACGTTGTGAAGGGAGGCACTGGCAGTGAGTAACAGGAAGCTTCTGAGAAATTGCTTTGGGGAGATTTTCAAAGATGCCATCAGGGATCCCAGCAGGCGTCTGGCTCCTGGAAACTGGACGACAAATTGATTTTATTTGAGCTTAAACGTACCTGATACCTGGTTACTTCTGATTGCTGGTTTTGCTGAGGACCACTATTGATTCAAGGTCTTTCATGTACTCTGGAGCAAAACAGGGACTTGGAGTCACAAGTGCTGCTTGGACCTTCTCTGTATTCTCAGTGAAGGACACTAACTGCTCTTCTCTTGGCAGACTCCTGTCTGTTTGCACATCCATGCAGACTGACAGTGTTGCAGGAAAGAAAGTTTTCCTGGGGCTGCTCCCCTCCTTGCTCAAAGCAGCTTGATGCAGCACTGGAGATGGCAATTATCCATGGATAGTCACTCGCACCATGGTCTCATAGACAGAGCTAAGGGTTTCATCTTGCCTCGAAGGTAGTTACTTCCCCCTGCCTGTACCCCTAGCTTTGTTCTCCAACCGATTCATCTGCATCAGCTCTTGTGTTTGGGTAGGTGCAAACCAGGTGGAATCAGTCCACCAGACCAGTGGACAACTTACCTGGCAATGCTGAAGGAGAACGAGCAGCTTATTGCCAGGTGAACTTGTTGATTTGACTCGCCCTGTAGCTGCAGCATCACTAGACTTGTAAGCAAAGAGGAGGGAGATGCAGGAACACTTTGTTCCAGTACGCTGGATCAAGTGCCCACCTTGAGTGTGCGTAGTGAATGTCTGATACAAGACATCCAAGGTAAAAAATCAGCAGTAATTCAGAGTGGTGTCGTTTGTGGTTGGGGCTAGTACACTGCACGTATAAAATACTGTAAAAATACTACCTAAACTGAAAAATCAGACCTTGCCAGTCTGATGCAGAGCAGTGCTATAGGAATGCACGGAGTGCCCACAGGGAAATTTTTAGCATTGTATGAAGTTTAGGATCTGCAATGATGCTGAGTAATTTAGGCTTTGAAGTTTACAGGTGTTTAGTGAGAAAAGTATCCAGTAATGATAGAGTGAGGGGTGTTTAAGAAAATAACCTTTTAAAACATGATCTTAGACTATGTCTGAATGCACAGGAATATGAATTACATTGACATTTCCTGAATTTTTTGCTGAGCTTTAGAACTTCCTAGGTATCACTTTGATTCTGTTTAATACTGAATTCTTTGCTGGATTGTTTGGTTGCCTATATCCTTGGTTTATCCTTGCCTATATCCTATATCCTTGCTTTATATTTATCAATCAAACCTTGGTTTTGATGAGATCCAAACAAAAAGGAGAAAACGTGTAGTCTGTGTAGATTAAGGTAAAGCTTTTCCATTTATGGACATAGAGAAAACATTTCAAATGTAAGAGCCCATGCAAGACCTGATTGTCAGAAGTCCTGAACCATCCCAACCCCACTGAAACGAGTGGGAGCAGAGTCAAAACTCCTTTACCAGAGCAGACACTCTATTCTCCCATGTGTTCAAAAGTTACAAAGAAAGGTTGGGCATTGTTTGGAAAAACAGACAGCTGCTGTGTTGATTTACCATACTGCACCTGCTCATTGCCCATGTAATAGGCAACTCGATGTATATTGCATTCACAGGCTGAGTTATTACCTGTTTCTAACTAAAATATTTGTGGAGTATCTCTGAACAGTTTCAGAACTCATCCATTATAGATTCAGGTCATGGTTTGCAGGCTGTATTTACGCTTAGCTTGATGCACAGCAGCAAAACCTCTGCTTTGCAGCTCGAGAGAGAGAGACGGTAAACCCAGGTGCTGCAAACACGGGGAGGTGAGGCTGAGATTCCATCCTCTGTGGGAAAATCTGACTCTTTGCACTGTTCTTGTGCTCTTCCCTCTGGTCCCCATTGGGCCCTCTTTGTATGGCCAGGCATGAACCTAATGAAACAATGAAGTCTTCTAGGGCAGGAAAGAGCAAAAAGAGTAAAGTGAAAAACAAGGAGAAAACCAACTGATATCAGGGGACAACAAACGACAATAATAAAGAGGATACAGAACAGCCTACTTCCATATTTTTAATTAGAGAATATTGACCCACATGGACCTTTGGTTTGATGCATTTTTTACCTACTTTCAAGTTATTACCCCTGAGTCTGGAGATGGGCAGAATTAAACTGTGTACATTTATACAAAAAATTGCCCTCTAAGGAGAGTCCTTTACTAACTTATCATAGAATCACAGGGTGGGTTGGAAAGGCAGGGTGTAAAGGCAAGTGGTACCTATGTTAGAGCGAGGGCTGGGCTCAGATGTAGCCAGCTAGGGACTTTTTTATCCTGTCCTGGCCTCCAAGCATGACTTGTGAACCTGTGTGGGTGTGTTGAATTGCCAGGTGGAGAAGACATTACGCAAGCTGATGGTTTGAAACCATTGCAGCTCTGTGGGCAATGGTATCCTACTGGAAGATGAGGATCTTGTGAGGTTATATGCTCTATATGCCTTCACCGTGAAATTCCCATTTGTACTGGTCTTGGTGTTTGCAATTTCTTTGGAAGTCAGTATAGTGGGTTGTAGCAAAAGCTGAAGACATTTTTCTCTTCCAGCATGAATGTTACATTTCAAATGGTAATTGCCAATGTAAACTGTTTTAATTCACCTACTGCTGGATGACAAAATCAACACGAAGAAGTAATAAGGCAGCTGGGACCAGGTAAGATGATGATAAAGCTGGAATGAAAGGCACACATCTAAAATGTGTATGAGGATAATTTTTTTTCTCAAAAGAAATATATGGAAACAAGAGAAGAAAAAAAAAGGTCAAAATTTTCATATTGATTAAGAATTAAAGTGAACTACTGACCAGACTTGAAATTACTGTCTCTTACTAGATTTTATAAATACTTTAAATGTTAGGTTTTTTCTATTACTGCTTTGCCCTTTGTTATCAAGGATGGTAAATGACAAGACATTTAACTAAAGTCTGTTCCCATGAGATAACAAGTTTACTTACTCCGTTTCAAATTTGATATAGTGTGGAAAAATATTAGTGCTCACCTTGTCGTACTTAGCTGATGTGTGTTACTGAACTACCTTTGGCTAAATACTGTTCTGGGTAGAGCTTGGTCCCTGCTGACCAACACATCCTGTTTTGAAAGGGTTCTGGCTGCACATGGCAAACTTGTGCACCTCGTGGATCACTCTTTTACTAGCAGGAACAAAAAGTCCATTTGTGTCCTTTCAAATTCCCATCTACAAAAGTGTCTAGGTGCAGACAGTATGAGCCATTATATTAAGGACTGTAGTTGATGTAGAGAAAGCGTTCACCTTCTTAGCATGATGATAGCATGATGATTCTCTGATCTGGCTCTTTGCATAATTCCAGGAAGCCCTGCTGTATCTGCAAGTGTAGAAACCGTCACCAAGGTTTAGGTTCACATCTCTTGACTGTCTCCCATACTCACTTTGGTCCCTTCAGCAGAATTCAAATAAGTTAATCAATCATCTGGCTTGCTCCTTACACAAAAAACTGCTTGCCTGTGTGAAGCGATCTATCATTTTGTTACCGTGTGGTGATCTGACGAGAGGATTAGAGCTAGACATTTCTCATCCATTTATATTTAATTAGAAATAGCCATTAGCAAGTTTGGGACTTTCAATAATTGTGTATTTCCTGCTTGCATTTATTTTCCCTAATCGTTGCTTTCCTGTAACTCTTACATTAACCAGTAATGATGCACTAATTGATTGTGAGGTGGTCAGAACTGGTGAGTGCTTTTGATTCAGGATAGGAACAGCAAAGCTTCTGATAACTGAGAAACACTGCATAATACCAAACTTTTATATATTTACTCATACTGAATTACACACTTTTGTTTAGGTCCTTCAAATGGCCTTGATGGACCTTAATAACTGTCTTGGAATAAACTATGTCTCCTGAATGCCAGGTAGAGTGTCAGAATCCCAGCCTAAGCAGCTTACCCAAGACATTTTCACTTTCTGAAAGGTTCATTAAAATGTTGAAATCAATTCTCATAAATTTTAGAATAGTGCATTTTTATTTCAGTAAATGCTAAGCGCCATGAAGAGGTAAGTTGTTGTTAGCAGTTACTTTTAATTGGCTTGGATACCCTTCAAAAAACAATTTGCACTCGTTTTAAAATAGTGTGATAATGAATTGCATTAATTGTTAATGTTCACTTTCCATGTCATTACAGAACACGTTCTAAATCCTTCCCCACAGGGCAACCAATTGGCAGTGTGTGCTGAGAAGAGAAATGCAAGAAGCCTGAGTACAATTATTTGTTTGTAATGGCTCAAGCCCCATTACTTAGGAGAATGATTTTGCTCAAGTGCTCAAAGCCTTGCAGCTGAGTGACAGAGGTCTCTGGCAGATTTACATGAGGTGCTCACTTTTCATCAGCAGGATTGGTACAGGCCAAGTAGCAGGGCCGAAAGGGCTTAAGCAGCATCAGCTATCATATTCTGATACCCTTCAGATAACCCATTTGCCTTTTTAAAAACTGCATAAAGTATTTATCAAAAGGTTATGACATGAAACAAAGCAACAATTAAAAATATACACCCCAGAACTGCGTACCATGGGAAGTTTAAATTATAAGTGGCCCTAATTTTCATTCATGGCAAGTTTTATACCACCCAGGGGTTATTCTGGCTGTGATGTTTTTATTCTTTCTCTTGTCACTGTACCATACTTGGGGGTCCACAGTGCTGGTCGTCTTCATGATATGAAAAATAACTTCCAAGCTGTAAAGGACCTTTCTTCTCTTGAGTGGTCAAGCGTTCGTTAGTTGTTACATGATTGATTAAGCATTCGTTGTGCATTGGCTCCAGCCACAACCATGAGGGCTATCCATGCACACAGACTAAGCATAAGCAGTTATGGAGCAGGAAAGTGTGATTTGATGTTTAAATCATAAGATGGAGATTCAGATTCTTGGAGATATTGCTGCACCTTCTTATGATTTAAGATTTCACTGGGAGAATGAGAGGATCCTGGGAGTCTTTCATCTGGTAGCATATGCACACAAGCCATGTTGATAACTGTTTCCAGGACCAGATGAAATAAGTTTTCCATTATAAACCTGTTCAGAAACACTGGAATTCACTAGATCAAAATCAAGAACATTAAAAATAGGTTTTGCTAGAGGCCTAAAATTTCTAAGGGAAAAATTCTTTAAAACAGTTTATACTTATGAAAATCTTTTGCAGTGCTCAGATAAAATCCCTGTACTGGCTGACTCCACTTGTACTGTTTGGATTTATGCTGGTCAGCAAAACAAAATACCTGGAGAAACCAGTGAAGTCTGAATGTTAGAGGTCTGCAAAAGCAGCTCTTCCCATGGAACTGTGAGGTACAACTTACAGAGTTCTGTGCTCATCAAAGGTCAGTTATTGGGAGGGCAGATGGGTAAGGGAAAAGACTGAGTGACATTTGGAAAAGGAAGTTGAAGTAGTGAAACAGAGAATGAAGGAAAATAAAGGGTGAAAAGTTTCAGCTTCCAAGAGAAATATGATGAGTGCTATAGTAGTACAGAACTCTTATACCAACAGGTACCTGTAAGGTGAGGATTTCAGTCCCTTTGATTAGATAGCAAGGGAGAACCATACCAAAGTAAGTAAACAAGAAGGGAAGCATGCAGAAAGTATTGTGAAGTCTTTTCCTTATGGAGGATACATAAGGTAAATTCACCTGCTGGTGAGTAGTGCCAGCTGCCTGGCCAGAGAGGACAGGCAGATTCAGAAAACTGCTATAACACATGAGGGCCACAGGCTGCTCTGAAGGGTTGGCTATCACCCACTCTCATGTTGAAATGGATCCATTTTCCAGAATCAAATTAACTATTTGCAAGGTGGGACAGTATAACCTTTCTTTCGTTTGGTTGTTTCTTATAATTTATTGGGTTCTATGAACACAAATAAAACCTCTCTTCTCTGCCTGCAGAGCAAATACCCTGACACTGTAGCAGCCAGTGACCCAGCAGAACAGGCATGTCTCACTGCCAATTGTTACACAGTCATGCTGGTACCTGATTGCTTGTCATGGTTCATATGCTCATTTGCAGACTGCCTGAGGAGTCACAGACAGACACCAGCTACCAGATCCCAGGAGTGTTAAAATCTCACTGCACATCATGACCGCAGACGCTGGCGTAGGCTTGTTCTTAAGGGACTCTCATCAAAGGATTCATACTGGAGACAGGATACCTGTTCCAAACAACAGCACTTCATGGGTAGGTATGTTTGAAAATCCATTCAGCCTTTTGCAGCTGCTTTACACCACGTGGAGGCCTGGAACATTCTTGATCTGCTGTATCTCTACTCATTAGGTTAAATTTAGAGCAGGGTATGAATTACCTGAAAGAAATGGGGCACATTGAATAGATGATGCACTGGAATGTGGCTGGGCTTGAGAGTACACTGTAGTGACTTGTACACATAACTCAAAGGCATTCCTGTCTCATTCTGGAAAAGTGATACCTGGGTGACTAATGACCAAAAGAAGCAGACTCATCAATACACAGGGAACACTCTTGCTTAGATGTGTGCCATGATCAGATTTCGGGTAGGCTGCAACTAAGCAGAGACCATAAGGCTTCTAGTGAAGCTGGGAGTGCCACGAAGCACTGCACTGTCAGCAGCACAGCTACATTAGCAAAGGGAAGGTCAGTAAGAGCTGCAGGTGTTCAGCATCTCTTGGGGTCTGGCTCAGGTGCAGCTTTGGAACAAACAGTCCAAAATCACTTAAGTGATCTTGCTCTTTTTTGAGCATCAGCAGCCATGTCTCATCTTGCCACAATGCAAATGTCTACTGTTTAAAGATGCCAGGCACACATAACACAAGATGCTTTGCTATTCAGAATGATCACAAATACTGCAAGAGAGGACTGGAGCTGATCATTGTTCAAATGCTGGCCTAGTAGAAATGAGTTTATTTTCCACGTTGAGTGCTGCAGAGCCTCGTTATGCCATGTCCCTACTTCTGTTACCATCTGAGCTCAGTGTGAGCAAGTACAGGTCTACACTAAAACAGCACAGATACTAGTCTGAAGACTGTGCCTCAGTTTACCATCCAGATATTTTATAACTTCCCATAAATTTAAGGACTTCTCTTGCAAGGTGCAAATGATAGCCTTAGGGCATGCTCTGTTCTTAAAATCTTGTATTTCCAGTTCCTCAGCCCAGAGGCAGGAAATTACCTGTAAGTGGTCCCTGGCTGCTGTGCAAGCGAAGGAGGAGGAGTCAGCTCTAACCATTTCTGTTGCCTCAGCTTTATGAGGAGCAATGTACCTGCAAGGTGATAGTATTGCTTCTCAGCAATAAGTGATAGAATCTTGTTTTCTCTGAGGATTAGTGGGCATTCAGGTATTTTAAAGGAAAGTGGATGTCACTGATGGAAAAGGTTTTTGGACCAATTAATCCTTGATTCTCTTCATGCAGAGAGCAGTGGACTTAGGGGAGTTCTCACCTTCCCTCATTGAATGGGTATCCCAAGCATGGGGAAACTACCATTTCCTAAGCCAAGGCCATGCACCTTTTGAGGTGATTTCTCCTGATCATGCAGTTACCCTTCTCATTCTCTAGAGAGAACATGAGGTTTTTCTACCTAAGCCTATCTTGTAACCTCCCAGGAAGATCATCTCCCTGCTGTCAAAGCTGGGTTGTCGGCAGGGCAGCTTTCTTTCAACTCATCTTTGCCAGCTGCCTGCAAGGTTAGGGTTGCAGTTTATTTCAAATTGTATATTGTCAAGGTCTGCATGTTATCTTGAAATACTTAAAATGCTTTTTTTGGGGGGGGCAAAGAAACTTGTTCTGAAGCAGGCTGCAGAAGCAACCATGAGAAGCAGAGCTTGGTCATTTTAAGCTTAGCAATGTGCTGATGTGTAACCCTATTTTCAGGTAAAATTTTCTGCATCTAACAGTATTTAGAGCTAGGATGCAGACACGCATCTGAGTATATTTCTCCAGAAGCCTATTTTAAAAATACATATGTATGTGTGTACATATGTACTGAAGATGACTATAAAAAAAAGTTCAAAAGCATCGTTATTTTCTCAGGAAAGCTATAAAGGTTACATAGCAGCTCTAGCAAGAGCATCCTGTATTCCTTTCAGCCATACTGTATGAAAACAAATAAACCAGAACAAAAAACCCAGCCACAAAGCATGGAACACCCATTGGTCCAAAATTAAGTGCCTCAATGGTTAGTGCTATCCTCCAAGGTAGGAGAGAGGCCACGTTTCCCTTTCCAGAGAATTCTGAATATATTGATTCAAATTGCCTAGAAAACCTCCAGGCCCTCAAGAATTGCTAATATTTGTTTTAACATTTTCAGTGCCCCTAATTGGTGACATGATATACCTGAGGTGAGATTCAGCCAAGGATTTACTGGAAGATAGGGGAAATATCACAAAATACCTGTTCTTACCATTTTCTGCCAGCTCTTGGTCTTTGTTGTAGGCACAATAACAGACCACTGCCCAGTTATCCCTTTTTTAACCTTATGTGCACTCGTAGTCAAGGCACTCACAGCCTGCCTGCCTCAAGAGCATCAATAATGCTTTGCCAGTTGACAGCAGCTGAGGACAGGAGTGGAACAAAGGATGAAGCATGTCCATTAAAGCACAGGACACACAGTGATGGCTAAATAAGCAACTCAGTTTGGCCTGTGGAATTCAGAGAATGACTCCCACAGGAAGCTAGTGCCTGTGTTAAAGCTTCAGGTTTGGGATGAGTCTTTGTTTTACACTGCATGGGAGAAACACAGACTTGATAAATCTGATCTGTCCCACTGGATGACCCAGCTGCCCTCACCTCAGGGTTTGTTCTCCAAAAGGACCTGTGGGAGAGCTCCAGTTTGTCTGCTGAGTCCTAATGGCATGGAGCCTGCAGCCTTACAGTTAATGGTGAGGAATAAACTTGGAAATAAGAAATTGCAAATTCATTTCCTTCCTCGTTAGGAGAAATTGAATTTCAATTGGCTTTCCTCCCTCTGTCCTTGAATGGCTGCAGTGACTGAAAATGTTCTGCCTTAGAAATAACATCGTCCAGCAGATCAGACAACACTGCCAAGCAATTATCAAAAAAGAACCCTTGGCATAGATAAGGGAGCTTAACTGCACCACTGGCAACCTCTTGCCACATCTTTCATCACGACTCGGCTATGAATTTATAGCTGAAACGTCACTCAGTGCATCTGGCACCAGCAGGTTGATCTGAGACTGTTCAGTTCACAGAAAAGGAAATGAAAGTGTAGGGTTGCTGATAAGGACACGGCTGATACACCAAAGTAGAGGAATAAAAGGGAGCTTCGGTTCAAGGAGGGAAA
This sequence comes from Aegotheles bennettii, assembly GCA_013398125.1. NCBI lineage: Eukaryota > Metazoa > Chordata > Aves > Caprimulgiformes > Aegothelidae > Aegotheles > Aegotheles bennettii. The sequence goes on along the minus strand of VZRW01007714.1, from coordinate 827,661 downwards.
CTGGGGATACTGAGCTGAGCCAAAGACTCGGGGAGAAGCATACTGGAAGAGAGTATGTGAGGGGAAGACAGGGATAAGAGCAAGAGAAGAGGGTGAGGAAGCAAAGAGATTTTGAAATATTCAGGTTTATGTCCAAAGAGATAAAGCCTAAAATAAGGTTGCCTTTTTTTCAGCACAGTTTTGTTTTCCTCCAATATTTTGCAGTGCTTTTCATACTCTGGAACATGGAAGCCATAAGCTGTCACACGTGCCAGGGCTGAAATAGGAATTAAAGTAAAAAGCAACTCGCTGAATGGTCAAGGTTATGGTGGCTATTTCCTTGTGATCATTGCTTCACATCTAATTAGACCTCAAGTTTTTAGATCATTCTCAGCTATGATGTATGTTTGAGAGGATTAAATAAAACGTTGTGACTTGCTTTTACAGGACCTGAGGCACCCTGCTTCAGAGTAAGGCTGGTTTTGAAATGTGCTTCCTTCTGAAACGACCTCGGAGCAGATGTGCTGGTGCATACCTGTGGTTCCAGGTCAGTGTTGTCACCAGCAGTGGTCACTAAGCAGGTAAACAGAAAAGAGTAAGTACAAGGCTCACTTAAATGAAACTGTCCCCTGATTCCCTTCCAACCTATGGCTCCTTCAGTTTGGGGTTTTTCTGTATTTGTTTGGCTGCTTAAAATTTCTCAGTGCATCTCTGCCTTTCAAGCACTTGTCCAGTGGCAATTAAAAGAATTTTGATATTATAAAGCAAGGTGAGAAACAAGAGGTACTTGAAGTGTGTTGAGGACAGACTGTGAGTGCAAAGCTTCTAAAAGGAATAGCCAGAAACAGAAATCTGTGGCTAAATCTAGGTTATGCTGTGGTGGAGGTCATTTCATAAAGGCTTGCTGAGCAGGGAGCAGTGCACCAGTTCTGTATTTGCAAAGACAGACGGTTGCTTTGCATCTGGATGCTGCAGTACAGCCAATCCCCAAGAGCTTCAGAAGATGCTAAAAAAATAAATCCAGACTGCCCACAGGAGTACAGGACCGGGTGAGATACTTCTCATTTTCTCACCTTTTGTGCTTAGTTTTAGGAGCAGAAACTCCAGGAAACTTCTAATACTCATCCCATTCTTGCTTTCTTTCCTGTGCACAGTGACCCTTATGAAGGTGTAAAAAGTTTCTTAAGGGAGAGGAAACAAATAATCCTTTATATTAAATCCTGCCCTCCAAGCTAGTTTTAACAGACTGTTGTACCTGAGGAAAGCTGATAAGCCTTATCAAGAGAGAGCTGTGGTTCTACCTCAAACGGACCCATGTGCTTCTCAGCAGTTATTAGCCACTGATGTTCTACTAATTTCCAAGAATTTTGCTGCCTAGGAGAATGTGAAACTGAAAATTACTCTTGTGTTATTAATGCATTTATTGGATGGGCTCTTGCCTTGTGGTTAAAACTAAGGATGTGAAAATGAGACCTATGAGATGGAAAATTGAAGTCCATTTCTGCAATAAGGTGTTGAGAAGGTTCCTAAATAGCTTATGGGAGATGATGTATGATGAAGGGAGTGAAGACTGATTTTTGTGCTTTATTGCAAGGGTAATCTTGCTTTATGCTCCCCCTCAGCCTTAGGGATCAACTTTGAAAGCTCAGGATTGTTACTCTGTATTACACAAGTTTCTTCCATGTGTCTCTAGGCATCTGTCAACTTTGGAAATATAGTTATCACATCAGACCTGTTGATTGGGCACACAAACTCTTCTAAACATGATGAATTCTTTGTTGAAATCAATAAGCATTTTGTCTTAAAAGATACTAACAGAGCCTGTCCTGCTGGCTTCTCCTAATTTCCTCTCTGTACTTCTCTATCCTTCTGTGCCCCCTATAAAAGCAAAACCAAACAGAAAATGACTCCTATGTATTTCTCCTTAGCAGGTGTATCAACTGACAGCTGATTTTCCCCCTATCCTTTTAAAACAACAAAGGCAATCTGTTCATGCTGTGCATCTTTACAAAAGCCATCCCAGCATAAGTTACCATATTTAGCCAAGAGCAGATGTGGAAATACACCTGCTAACAGCTACCACCTTCTAGAAACGACAGGCCACAAGTTCTGATCCTGTGGTTTTGAAGTGACTGAAAGCTGATCGACTGCTCACTAAGATTTGGCCAACTCACAGGGAAAGAGAAAGCAGGAGTGTCACATTATCCTCTGTCTTTCAGATCCCCAGGCATACTTTACATCAAGGAAACATCAGTCTCTGCTATTATTTAGCACTCACTTTAGCAAAATGCTGAATATCTGTCTACAGAATAGGACCTGTGGCACTGAATAAGGTGACAGTCCTCCTCGCTAGAGATTTACAGAGTATAGAAACAGCCAGTGGATACAGATCTCTAGGAAGTGCTAGGATAATGAAGGGAAAAAAAGGCATGTAACAGACTTCAGACACTCAAAGCCAGGCATGTGGAGCTCCTTTTCAACTGCTTTGGAAACGAATTTCCCAAAGCTGTAATTTCAAGCCTTATGACTGCTTCGTGCATCCTCTGCAGCACACGTTTTAATGGATCCAAATAAAATGGGAAGTTTTAATTCTTTCTTTTTGCACCTGCTTATTATAATATGAAAGGCTGGCTCGTGTGAGCATTTTAAAAAACTACCAGTTTACCTCACAATGAGCAACTAAGCTCTATCCAGACTGTTTGAAGTGTTACTCTCCAGTTGTATGAAATTTTACAGGGGGTTTGGAGCTGTTTGGAGCACGACAGTCGCTTTTGTCTGTGCAGGATGGAGGTGTGTTAGGTGTCCTGAGCAGTGATGGCAATTTGTCAACAATAGAGAAGTGAAAGCTTCAAAGAAAAACATTAGTGACAAATGTGCTGGAAATACAGAATACCAGCTGGCTGGTCCTCCCTGGAGGCAAACTCTGTTTTTTAAATTAAAAGGTCTTTCTCTTTGGGTGGTCTGTTTATCTGTTGTAATTTGACAGTATATGACAATGAGACCTGAATTTATTTTTCAGAAGATAATTGCCCTGGCATTTAATCTCTTCGTCATCTTCTAAATCTTTCCAACACTTTGCTGTTCTTCTGTTCTCAGGCAGGTTCTAAATCTCCTGAATGAAGTGGTGTTTTCCCTCACATGGGCAGTCACTTAGTGCCTGTCACCAAGAGAAAATACCTGTTTGTATGGGGAGGTAAGTACAGGAAGGAATAAATACAGCAGACAGGCAATGGGGCTTGCAAAGCACATTGGAAATTCTCCTCCCAGTACCTGGGGACTCTCCAGCACGCTTCCCACACCAGGTAAAAAAGCAGTCTTTCTTTGCAGCTTTCTTTGATGGCTGGGAAGGTGTTCTGTGTAATGAGTGTCACAGAAACAGCCACAAAGGTGTCAGGGCACTAGCAACCCCTGATGCCAACCCTGGCTGTCTCTTGGCCTCCAGTCCATTCATCTTCAGGTCCTCCCATATTTAACTCACCGTAAGGGAGCAGAATTGTTGCAGGCACAGCTCTGGGAAGGCGCCTGTCACCTACCAGGGTCTTGATTGTGTCCACTTCTCAACAATGATGTGTCTGATCAGGCACTGAAGGGGATTAAGGTTGCCCTTAACCACCAAAATAACCCCAGATTTGTAGAAGATATTTTGACACCAGACTCCAGAAGGGTTAATGGCCTTGGCTTTAAACTACTGTGCTACTACTCTCAGAGGACAAGGATAATTTGATAGTGAATAGCATCAGTAACTGAGGGTCTAAGCACACAAGGTAATGTACTGTCATCGACCTGGGCAGGATTTTGCCCCATGAGGCATTTTCTTACACTTCATTATTTTGCCATTTCTAAGTCAACACATTTCTCCTCTCACTGCCTCCCAAAATTTTATGACATGGAAATTTTAACCAAGATTGGTTTTGAGCATTTTGCAATCAGTAGGAGTCTGGCTTTCAGGTTCAATATATATATATTTTTGTATTCAGGCCTTAAATTCTCTCTGCAGAAGCCCTGGGGAGTATATACAAGGACTTCCATTTCATTTGTTATCTTGTATTAAATTACATTTTGAAAAATGTTTGGTGCTGACAGTTGGGGTTTGACATTGAGGACTGCTCAGCTGTTGTGTAAGCTTTTTAGTAAGGTAGCAGAATTTACAATTGTGCTCAGTTTTGAGCATCTGCAGATGTATTTTTCTTATTTTTTTTTGTAGGAACAATCACGCTGCTTTGAGGCTTGGCAGTCTGGATCCTTTATGAAATGCCTCATTTGGTGAAGCTGGATGATGAAACCCCCCACAAAAGCTGGCCCAAAACATGCTGTGATTTCAGTTTTGCTTTATAAAGCAAGCCAAATTAGCAGAATTGCTCCAGAAAGCACTGTTCTTTCAAAGATGTAGGTAGGCTATTAATAGTTAGGAAAGTTTTTAAAAAATACGAATGTCTGGTTATGCTCTTAGGTGCATCAATTCCCTTCTAGTTCTGTAATATTATAAATTCTGTCTAAGATGCTTAAATTGTTTTGGAATCTAACAGAAATGCACTTTTGAACCTTTACCCTGAAGTCTCATTAAAAGTTGTTGGAATTTCTACTCCTAAATGATTTTAGAAAGATGAAAGTCCTGAAAAATATTAATCTTGCAAGTCTTTTAAATACTTTTACCTGTTACCAATTGCACATTTCCCTCTGCATTGCCAAAGTCTTTCATTATTAGTTCATTGGGATGTTTATATTAATTTCTTTCTATAGAAGAGATCCAGGGATATTGAATTCTGCATTTTGTCAGAGCCTGCTAGCAAACAGCTGTACATACTTTTCACATCTATCATGGCAGGATGGAGAGATCTTCAGGTCTCAGGACATCCCAGAAATTCTTGTGGGTAAGAGTGATGTGAGCGTATTTGATAATGATGGACTTCTATTTCTTTGCAAGTGTATCCTGACTCCTGTTTGCCACTCTGAAAAATGACTGTTTTTACAGCTGCTGTGCAACAGGTCTAGCTTAGAGCAGTTCTCTGCAGTGTGTAGTGTGTGAAGATTTAGATGTGTGAAATGTTTATGAATGTGATGCACAGAAGGGATCCGGGGATCTCCACAGCTTGAACAACATCTGCTGACTTCCTCATGCCAGCAAAGGCGTGAGGATTGGGAAGGAAACAAGCACAATGGGGACATGAGGAAGGAAATGGAGAAAATTAATTGAAAGTCTCATCTCTTTCTCTCTCTCTCTCTCTCTCTCTCTCTCTCTTTTTCTCTCTCCCCTATTTCTACTGCAAAGAAATGCTGATGGGGAATACTTTCGACCCATATGTGACGGAAGAGGTGTACGCAGAAACTGCTCATTCTGCTCATGGTTCTTATTCTGTTTCTTAGCAATTCTACCAGGAGTTACTCTGCACACAAGCAGTGAGCTATCAATTTCCTACTGTAAAGCAAAAGGGGTGTAAGAATAAATTTCATGTTGAGCAAGCCAGTTGCTCATCTGTTAGTGGATTTTCCCTCCTGACTAGCTTCACTCTAGTCTTTGGCTTCTCTTTGCTGGTTTTCTCCAGCTTTTTCCATAGCAACAGGTAACTGCTCCCAGTCTGCAATGCTGCAGGGAAGCAAACCCAGGGCAGTGGGATGCTGTCCCTCAATTTCTGAGCCACACTAAGGAGTTTCATCCCTGAAACAGAAGTTTTTGTTTTCATCAAACTAGAGTCTACTTGGGAAGTTCATTCTTTCAGCCAGAGTGGGATGGGATGTTGCTCTGGATTGCAGCAGTACCTGGGTGAGGAGCAGCTGTGTTGCAGCAGCTTGAATTTTCAGACATGCACACTGCTCACACTGCCTGGGAACATGAACTCTGAAGCTAATGGCCAGACCTACAGGAGCTCGGCTTTATTCCCACAATTTTAAAAGCTGCTCTGCTCCCTAGGAAATGCATCTCAGATGCCACAAGGAGAAAAATTTAAAGCTGACAGCCCAATTCTATTAAAACCAATGCCAAAATTTCTGCTGACTTTACCTGCTCCAGTCAGGGTCTGTGACTCTAGACTTCAGTCTGTTGCACACTGATACATTCAATATAGCTTTCTACTACTCAGCTTTGGTGTTCAGGAAGTGTGTGTCTGCTGATTGCAAGAGATTAACAGATTAAACTAAGAAACTCCAGAAAGCCTAGGTTGCTGTTGGAATCTTATTTTACTTTGATAACGCTCAGTTATCTCATCCCACTTCTCTTAAAAATATGAACTTGGATTAATTTTCCTCAAAAACTCTAGTCTTCAGAAACGTGGAGTTGATGGAAAAGGTTTAACATTGCTTTCACTGACAGTGTAGAGGAGGAGAAACTTTCAAGGCAGAAAAATTATCAGTCAAGGCCAATTGAGGTGGGAGTGGCGTGTTCAGAGTGCATGGCCATGCGAGATCAGAGCCCAGCCCACAACCTCTGCTTTCTTCCTTTCCATTTGAAGGATTGTAGTCTATCAAGACCCAACAGAGGTTCATCACAATATGTTTCCACCCTGAAATGCTCCCCCAAATATCCTTCCTGCAAAAGCAAGGGTAGTTATAACACAGATTGAGGTTTGTGGATCAGCGTCCTAACTGGAACGATGAGGCGTTCGTGTTGGGAACTCTTCTGCTGTTGCTATTCAGAAGTATTGTCCTACTTCTGAAAGGGCCTCCGAGCCCCTGACTAACAAAATATATAATCTGTCATACTCTAAATTTATTTTTAGTGCAAGGAACCGTGATGCTTTATTATGGCCAGCATGGAGTAGCAGCAGTGTGTGTGTTAATTGAAAAGGCATACCCAGACACTGATCCCTCACCTCTGATGGATTATTGGCACGTGGTCTGCAGTGACCACCTTCTGGATGAGAGCAGGCCCCTGTGAAAGAGGCTCAGACAGCAGCATCCCATCTCCAAACACACAGTCCAGCCTGGTGGTACCACATACTTCTCCCAGAAGACAACTTGGAGGAAACAACCTCTAAGGCATGTTATACTGCACCTTATGGATCAGCTGGGATAAAAAAATGCTCAAAGCAGGGTAGTGTGAGGGTGGCTCATCTTCTGGAAACATCTGGTGGAGCCCAGCAGCTGCAGCGTGCTGGCACTTACTGAATGACAGGAGCTTTAATGGGAAGTCAGTTCAATTAATGCTGCTGCAACCAGCAAAATAGCAGACAGCTACTCTGCATGGGAGGGAGGGGGAGGAGTGAATTAAACTCAGATGATGGTAATTAACAGCTGGCTGGCAGAGACACATTTTGTCTGCCTAGCCCTTTATTACAGATAACATCCTAGCATCATCCTGACAGGGCATCCTGCCTCTTGAAATGTTGGAAGCAGGGAGCCAAGCTGCTCTTTTGCATTGATGAATATGCTGCCATATTGATAGGTAGATAGTATGTTCATTTTTCATTTTCACAAAATATATCCCTCAGAATGCAGTTATGAGAAATTCACCTTGGAGTTCTAACATGAGTTTCTTAGGGAAACGGTATCCTTAGTCCTGGGCTAAAAGCAAAAGAAATATTCTTATGAAACATACCTAGGGGATTGTTTTAGCCTTTGGTAAAACATAAAACACTGATTCTGAATATTAGAACTTTGCTTTCTAAGCCAACATATTTTTGGGCATTTTCCCCAGATACAGAAGTCTAATTTTAAAATGTTGCTGAAGTTACCCAAGTTTTATTGCATCTTTTGTGCCATTACAAATAATAAATTGATCAATAAAATCAAACTTAATGATCTTACCTGTTAAAATTCCAGGGTTGCTTTCCCTTAGACTTTGACAAAAGAATAATAAAATATTATTCCTAATCTCTTGAGATATTTTGCAAAATTTCCTATCATTGACTCCTTCTTATGAACAGGTAAAACATGAATGCCACTGGGCAAAACACTGCTGTGCTGAATCTGTGGCGAGTTTCGGGAATGGAAACACGGTGTTGTCACCATCACTGTATCTGGTGCATCTGCAGTCACACAGCAAGCTGAAAGCAAGAGCCTGGTCTCGGGCATCCCAGTTATCAGCTTTTTCTTAAACAATCCTTTCTATAAAAGTCATTTCCCTGGCCCTAAAGACACCTTTGATTATCAGTTGCCTGTATTTGAACCAGGCGAGGCCATTTTTCATCTGGGTGATTTTAGCCTGTATTCAAAGTGTTTGCTAACAATTCTATGAGTCAAGATAGTACAGTGTTCAAGAAGTGGCATATTTCTTAGACTTTGAATTAAAGTATCACCTTGGGTGTGGTTTAATGTGAAGAGATCTGGGCTGTAGTCACAGTGCTGGGCACAAGGTCCAGCTCCAGTGGGGGGGGGAGGGTTACAGCCCCCCAGGCAGCCCTCACCAGCTTTTTTTCTGCAAGATAATTCTCTCTTAGTTGGTGTTACCCTGCATCAGCTTCACTTCCTGCTTGGCAGAAAGAAGGATCAAAAAAAAAAATCAAAACTAGATGTCTTCAAGCCTCACCTCACTGCTGCCTTACTTTTATGCTTGGGCAATCCCATTATGTTTGGGATCGATTCACATCCTTGGAGAATCAGACTCTCGAGTACATGGCTGTATGCCAGGCATGCATCTTATGGTTCAGATACAATATTGATGTTAAATTCACCTCCAGTTATCTCTACAGAAGCACCGTTACTTACTCTTTTGTAATTGCAGAGCAACAAGGTTTAACAGATGTTGTTCCTCACTAATCATCAGCAAATTTGCTTATCTCCAGCTCCAACATGCCACTTGTTTCCTGCCTCACTGCTGGGAGGAAGCAGCACAGGGACAAAGCTCCACAGAACTGATTCTTCTGTTTAAAGCTGTGGATGCAATGAATGGCAGAATGCAGGATGGGTCACCACGGCTGCTTCTTGCTCCTCCTGCCTGCTGTTTTCCCTGCCAGTAGTCCTGCTCTTTGTCAGCAGAAGGTGTTGCCCAAGAAAAACTTGTCCACCAAAATGTTCCTCCCACTCACCAGCCTATGATTCACTTACAAAAAGCATTTGCATCTTCTGTCTCTGCGAGGACATGAAATACCTGTGTCCATAAGAGGAGGCAGAGGTGAAGTATCCTCTCTCAGAAGCTTCCTATCTCCTAAGTGTGATGAAATCTGGTGCATAGAGGGTGTAACACCCCCTTCATACTAGATTGCATTACTTTTTTTTTTCCATGGAAAGAAAAAAATCCTTTATTCATGTCTTCTTGCTCTTCTTTCCCCATCCCTGCTCTCTGAAAAGGTCAGCTAGTTCAGATGTACTCAGAGTTGGCACAAACACAAACTCCACAGTCCCTTTGGTGTAGCACTGATGAAGTGAAGGTGAATTGAGTTCAAAGCAGTGACCAGAAACCACTGTGTGTTTCTGGGCATTTTTAAGTTTTGGGGTTTTTTTAATAAAATATTCTCGGTAAGAATTTGTCAGTGTAGTTGCCTGACTGATTCCTGAGTCAAAGTGACCATTAATTTCTGTGCTTCTGAGAATATAGCATTGAAAAACCCTTTTCATTTGGGCAGTCATCATGTGATTCGTTATTGTACATTAAACATTTTTATCTTTAAAATCAGCTTTTATCATCCACAAGGTTCCCACTTCCCAGAGATTGGAATGTAACTGAGGTTCTCCCAGGGTGACACTGAGCACTTAGAGGATTATTTGTGGTGGAAAACATTTCTGGTTTGTCTGTGTCAGAAGAAACATGCCTTTTCATTTCCAGGGAGTGTTTCAGTATTCATTAAGCAGTAAAGGCTAATGGTGTGATCGTTAATCACCCAGTCCAGAACTGGTGGGAGTGGGTAAGGGTCCATAGAGAAGTTAAGGATGATGTCTTAATGGAGAGTCTCTATCTTGCAATTTTTGCTATGGATGCTACTTAGAGCTTAAGGCCAGCTACTCCAAATGGAGGGGAAGATATGAGGCAGGGGGTGAGGAGATAAGGAGGCAAAGGGGTAGCTGAAATAATAATAAGTGTTTTTGCATTTCCTCCAAGCCAGTGGTGCCAGCCTCACCTCAAACCAAAACTAGGCTGTATAGACACCATGAAGTCTGATATGCTGCTCTGAAGATGGATCATATTGGAGACAAAGCATCCCATCCTGAGGGGGCCCTAGGCTGAGCTGAGGACCGCCACAGAGGTACCCAGGGCAGCACTGGTTAGTCTTCCTGACTGCTTCTGACTGCAGGTAGGCAGGGAAGGGGACCCTGGGCTGAGTTTCCTGCTGGGAGAAAACAGAGCAAAGCCATACTGGAGCCAAGCCCAGAGAAAAGGATGGAAGGAAACAGCTTTGAGTAATTTGGACTGTAGGAGCTGGAGCTGCAGGGTCAGTGCCTGCTGCATCCTCTTTCAGCAGCCTCAGTTACAGGGAGGATTTTTGTGGGGGTCCCCTAGGTTCCAAAACCTCCTGCCCACCTCTGTCCATTGTCAGGCTTATCCCAGCACTTACAAACTGCAATGATAGTAATTTCAATGGAAAAATCCTGTAATTTGACATAGCCTCACATTAAGTTACTGTGTTTGCTTCTGCAAGGTCCCCTGCCACTTCCCTCACAAAAATGTATCGGTTGTGGTTTCATCCCTGACTCACTAGTTAGGGAAAAGCCACCCACCTGAGAGTGCACGGACAATATGAATAGTTTTCTCCCTTTCAGCACAACAGGAGACACTCATTTCTCTGCGGTCAGCGTTCCTTGTTCATTTAGCACAGTGCTCAGGGACCTCTGCTGAGCTTACAACCTGAACGTGCCAGGTATTGTACAGACACATAGCAGAACATGGCTTGTTTAGTACTTTTGTCAATGTAAATTTTATAAGACATAAGATATTTATATTTTTAATCTGTCATGGTATTACAAAATGCTTTTTGTAATATGGTGGCATGCATGCTGGAAATGAATGCTGCTGGGCACTGCTTCCCCTCTGCCAGCTCCAGCCAGTGCAGTGATAGAGCAGGAGCCACTAACCGGAGCATAAGATGGCCCTGTCTGTTCACTTACTACTTCTCTTAAAGCAGTTATGAGAAACTGCCGTGTAAAAAGGCAGCTTGAGTGATTCTGCCTGCAGGCCAGGGTCAGTCCCTGTCTGAGACTCACTGTCTATCATGGTTAGCACAGCATTTGTCACTTGTCAACTGCTTAAGCACACAGTGCTCCAGGAAATGTCACGAACACCGTGTGTGATCTTCAGGGTGTCAGGAACACAGGGTACACCGAGAGGGAGGGGTCAGGTCTGGTAGCATTCAGAGTAACCTGTTTGAGCAGGAGAGGACTCTGACCATACTGGGCTGAGCACTTGCAGAGTGGGGTTGAAATACTGCAATTATGAACTATGGGTTAATCACACCGTAGCTTGGTTGTTATAAGGTTCTCTGACAATGGTTAAATTGAGGACAACTAAAAAGTAGCCAGTTTTCTTAGCTGACTTATTGGTAATGCAATTCTGAGGAGGAGGAGAATCTAATTACCACGTACTCTGGGGGCTCTCCTTTCTCTCACCCCCTCCCAGAGCTGCTTTAAAGAGGAAGCTCTTGGTGTAACAAAGAATTTTTAGTTTACTTGACGCTGTGGTTTAAGAGAGCTGCAGTGCTTTCTGAGCTGCATTTTCATGTCAGTATGAAGACTCAAATGAAGCAGTCTGCTCACGGCAATAAAAAAGAGGTGTAGAGGCTAATGTGACAAACACCCTCCCTGAAACTTTTTACAGAAACTGGAAATTTACTGATGGAGGTGTGCTTTTCCCCTGTGGCAGTGGAGCACAGGCACAAAATAAAGGTAACACCTGGTAGGTGGCACCTGAGCAAGGGAAGGTGGGAGGAGAGGAAGGTGACCTTCCCTCTGAGGCACTCAATTGTGGACCCCAGTGCAGATTTCAAAAACAAACAAAAAATCTCAAAACCCCCCACATGGAAGACTTAGTCACAGGGATAGAAACAAATGACCTTGCAGCCATACTTCATGTAGTGGGCAGTGTTTGAGAGATGTCTGAATGGTTCAGGATGGTGCTGCAGCAACATTAATGAATTATGTGAAAACTGGGTTCAGCTAAAAGCAGAACTAAACGTGACTCTGTGCTTCGTACAGATGCTTCTTGCAGACAGGCATGCAGACAAGGACAGACCCCTCTGCAGACACCACCCAAACTGTAACAGGAGCAGTGCTGTCAGGGAAGAAATACTCATGATCTCTGACAATTTTCTAATACAGAGTGATGTCTGCTAAGTGACGAGCCAGGCCCTTTGCTGGTGCCAGCCAGCCACGCAACTGAAGAATTAGCTCTGCAAGCTGCTCTGCTTTGCTGTACCAGGGATGGGGCTCGTGTCCAGAAGCATTAAATCAAAGAACACAAATCCAGTCAGACAGCATCAGCGAAATCATCATGAAACATGGGTAAGCCTCCACTGGTCCAGCACAAGCCTAGAAATCCCTCATTAAGGAATATTTTTGTTTGCCAGTGGCACCACCAGGGGAAAGCTTTGTTCCGTACCTTGGAGGGGAACACCAAGCATGTGGTGCATTAGGCTGTGTGTAAGACTTTATGTACCACAGCGTTGGCTTTTGTGCATCAATGAGCAATGCAGAGTAGTAGCTGGGTGAGAGTCAGAGCAGTGATAGGTGTTAATGAACTTCACTGGCAGACAAGAGACTTCAAGCAGCCCCATATCCAGCAGTGGAAATGTGTTCTGTCAGACCTGCAGGTCTCCTTCAGGAAGGCATGATGAGCAAGAGCCTGACTCTGTCTTATGTTTGTGTGCCTTTGAGCAGCTGCTCTCGAGCTTTGTTTGATGTGGAGTCAATCACCACACTTTTGTCTGAGTATTGCTTCTTAATATGCATGTGTATGGCCATGCAATGGGTGACTTTTGAGTGCTAATAATTCACTCTCCCTCTAAGGAGCAAGTTGCTGCAAGGCTTCCTACTGATTTCTTGGCAACAGAAGAAATATGCTGTACACAAGGTAATTTAAAATACTGAGCATTCGAAACCGTTAGTATTTGCAGTTCCTGTTCCCACCCCATCCTTGACAAACAACTAACTACACGTAAGCAAACCTACCCCTGGCTGTTTATCTAAAACTGAAGGCTTGTGACTGTTAATATTACCATGATAAATGTGAAGCAGGCATTAGGCAGAGACTTTACAAAGGGAGATAGGGGGGAGTGAAAGAAAATGCTTCCAAAAACTCTTGTCCCCATCAAATAATTGGTGAAACAAAAGGGCAAAACAAATATAAATCTCAAAGGCACTCTGAATTCAAGGCATAGATAATTTTGGACATCAGGAATGGGCTTAGTAATGGCATGGTGCACGTGTGGTGTTTTAGCTGAACACAGGCAGAGATTGGTGGTGTGGACATACAGAGAAGAGCAGCAGCCTGGGTGTTCAGCACTGGATGGACATCTGCTGTTAGGCTTCTGGCTCAGTAATTAGCAACTCAGATTTTTGGAATTGTTGAGCACCTGACAGCTCCGTCTGGCTTCTCTCATAATTATTTGGAGTTCAACGTTCAAGTTCAATACCTTGGAAATACTGGAGGTAGGGGTGGTGTGTGAAGGCTTACAGATGCTGACATAGAAATGGGTTTTGATATGAGGGCTGCTCTGCCAAGTGTCACTCAAGAAGGCTGCTCGGAGGGACTTTAGCTACCTCTCTTCATTATCTACTCCTCACAAGGAGCTTTCAGCTTCAGTGCTCTTACTCTGGCTCCTATAGTGGAGAGAGACAGATAAACCATAAGGTTGGCAGGCAGAGATGCCGTAGTATAAATGCCCAGAAAAAGTATTAAGAAGGTATGAACTGACTCTTTTTGAGAGAGAATTTTTTTGTTGAGAAAGGTTGGTATCAAAGATCCCAGCAACACTTTGGCAGGAGAGAGAGAGGAAGCAGTGACTGGTTGGTCAGTTTTTATTGGTCGTTTATGTATTCCAGAGAGAAAACTCAGATATGGTGAATATCTCAGTGGAAAAGGGAAGGCACTAGAAGGAAAACCAGAGGCTGATAATTTATTACAGAATATACTTACTGCATTTTGACTGGTAACATCCCTGTTGATAAAGTTGCTATTTCCCACTGTAATACTCTAGTTGGGTTTGCTTAATGTTTGGTTGAAGTTTATAAGAATTTGGGGTGAAATTTGCAGTGTGGAGCTCCAAGCTAAAAATTTGAGCAAAAAATTTCTAAGTTGTTTGAAGCTAATAATTTTTACTGAACTTTTAAAATCTTTTTTTTTTTTGCCTTACACAAAATGAAAAGCCTTGGAAGTTTGCAGGCCTCCACTTTGTATGAAGATAGCCAAGTTGGAAGCTCACGGAGTCCTTCAAGATTTATGATGAAAAAAGAACTGAAACTGTCTGAGGAGGTACCTGTCCAACTTAGCTTTTTCTCTGTATATAGAATTAAAGCTATAATGAATTGTAGTGCAATTATGGATGGCTTTTGGATACCTGGCTGGTGACACTGTTAATCAAATTGGAAGTGCAGAGCACTCAGCTGCAACCCAGGGCAAGTTGTTATGCAAGGAGCAGAATAGTTATTCTGCTGGTATCCCTGGTGGTTGTGCCTCCTCTTGTGCACGAGGAGGGATGCAATTCTTAATATCAACTCACGAAGTTTTGAAACTAAAGTGTTTGTTTTCTGCACTTCAACAACAAGATGTGAAACCGCGCATTTATTTCTAATATCTTCCTGATATCAAGTATTCCCTGATATCTCTTTGACATTGTTCCTTCAATTTGAACAGTGAAATAAATCTGTTGCTTGCAGCCCTTCAGAGACTTGCATTAAGACAGCAGGGGCCAGTTAGGTTTTTCAGTATGATGCAGTTATCAGTGCTTCAGATCTAAAACTGGAATTCAGTTAACAATTCTGTCATTCTAGCCTAGGCATTGGTTTTGTAGGAGGATGATTAATGGTATTGAAAGCAATTAATTGTGTAATGGCATTATGGAATATGTGCAATTCCAAGTGAATTGCATCTCACTTATTCAGCCTTCTTAATAAACTTTAATGGTCAGTGTCGACAGATCTTACAGGTGTAAGAAATAAGCTTACAAACAAAAATAAGAAAGGAACTGAAGGTTAGAAGGAAAGATGAATTAACAAGCAGTAACCTCTAAAAAGTTTAAACTTTTGGCAAAATTGTATGCTAGGTAAAATCAAGGTCCTTTTATGCAAAATGTCAAACACCTTTGATAGGAAGTGTTTGTGCCTGAACTACTTATAACTGAATTTGAGTGAACTATTTTATGCAGTAGCTCATGTAATATTTGCATTGCCTGGCACAAGATCTTTCTCAGATGTATTAGTGAATGGCTGAAAGACTCAGCAAAGGATGACAAATGTCAGATCTGAGCTGAACTAAAACATCTCTAGAGAGGTGTTATGGAAAATAGTAATAGCTCTTACCCTTTTTAACACCTTCTCTAGCAAACAGGATGAGAATGTATGGAGTGTGGTGAAACTGCCCAGGCATCTTACAGTGCACCTACCACTCCCAAATAGAAAAGTTAATTTGAAAGGAGATGAAGACTGGCAGAAGAGAGGATGCTTCAGCCTGGAAAGGAGAGGAGAATCTCACCCTGTGGAGGAGGTGGGTGGAAACAGAGGAAAGGAAGGAATATGAGCTGGGAGCTTCCAGAAAACAGTAGGTGCACATTTACAGGTTTTATTATTGGGCAGAAGGAAGCTGGAGACACTGAGAGAAGCAAATCTGTTTCTTTTTCATAAATATAAAAGCATGTAAATCAAATAAACAAAAATGCCTTGCAGGAAACAAAAGAGCAGGAGGGAACAGAGAACTGTTTCAGCAGTAGCTTTGTGTGTGGATCACAAATTGTCATGAGTTTCTCTCTGCATAGCAGTCACCCTGCAACAACACAGTAGTTTCTTGCTATTTAATTACCAGGAAAATGCTGATAGGCTGGAGGATATTCTGGAAAGAGGAATAATTACTTTGGGAGGGCTAGGGGAAAAACTGACCACAGCTGAAGGCCTGAGAGGAAGGAGGGGGAGGGAAACAAATGCCAAAACCCAAATCAGGCCACCAGATCTGGAGCTGCCCTAGATAGAAACAACCTCTTTATATCCAGTCAGTGTTTTCTTCACTATGTGTCAAATTACTTACAGCTTTTCAGTGCCTTCCTACTTGATTTTCTATTATTGCTGCATCTGTTTGAAAGTGTCTTGAAGATGAAGTTATTTCCTGGAGGAATTCTTGTATGTGTTTTCCCCCAGCAGTTCATCTTTCTTATCTGCTGTATTCATTGTCAGGAGGAAGATGATTTCTTTTTTTTTACATATACAAACATTTTAAAGCATTCTTTCTCATTTTTCTTTTTGGAAGTTTAGTTATTAACTAGCTCCTGCCGACTTCTGGCATTTAACCTTTCTAGAAGCTTGACTTTATCTGTTTCTCTTTTTATTATCATCCATATACTTTTTTTTTCCCAGAGAATTTGTTCTGAATTCCTCTCTCAATATTTACTTGACTGAAAGGATGCAATGGAACTGCTTAATGCATTTCAAGTCCCATTTTCTGCACCAAAAGAAAGCGGAATATTCTGCTAGTTCATTCTACTATTTGGGGAACAAAGGAACCAAAGACCAAACAGGAGATGTGTGGAGTATGTCCTAGTGTAATGATGCATCCTTCCAGATGCTCATTCATAGAAATGCAGACACCCATTACATGGGATGCACGTCAAGCCAGGCAGTAAGCTGCCTGCGTTTCATGTGAATACTTGAATGTCCTGCCCATGTTATGGGTATCTTCCCTAGAGAGGGCATAGGCATCCTGTTACTCCTTTTTTTATATAGAAATCCTTTTCACGTATGGAAACTGTTGTTGTTCCCCCTCACTGCTCTGAACATCTAACACTCATGCATCACGTCCCCATCTGATGTTTATCTTTCTTACAAACTGGAAGATATTGCTGGCTCCCCGTTATGATCATCAATCCTCTTCTGTAGCACTGTCAGCCACCTAATTGCTCCTCATCTCACACTTGGGCAGATGATTATTACAAACTAACTGAAGGATCTTTATTTACCCTTCTTTTTTTCAGTCCATCCCTGCAACTTCTCAAGAGTATTCTGAATTTTGTCCTAAATATGCCTAGAAAAGTATATACAAAAGGCACATTCAAAATGAGAAAGACTTAAAAAAACTTTAAAGAGATTGCAGAACAATCCGGTGGAGCCATCATCAAGGGGAAAAGAAGGGTCTGACACTCAGCAAACCTAATTAACCAGGGAGCATGTTTGATGAAATGACATTTCTAAATAAATAGTTGTATTACAAATAAATCAGAAAAAAAAATAAAAATAATACATCATCACATGGGAAAATCAAAGCTGAGGTCATCTGCATTTTTAGATGACACGAATTAGAAGTTAAGGAACCAGAAATAAAGGCTCAGTTGATAGTGGAATGTGTCCTTGGAAGGAATCAAGATAGGCATGAAAATATTTGGGACAAATGACATTTCTGAGAAACCTGCATATATTGGCCTTGTTAATGAAGTTCGGAGTCATGGTGACACTTTTCTGCTTGGTGAGTTTGCTTGCAGTGACTTTTCTAATTGCAATGTGTTCAACCTTTTCAGCAAACAGACATGGGAGAAAAAATGCAACCCTTCTGCTGTCTGTTCATTGACAGCAGTGGAGATCCAAATTATACTATTCTTAAGGGGACCAAAATATGTCTTTGCCAGACCTGAGACCATTGATTTTTATCCCTAAAAATAAATGTAGGTGACTTCACTTGTGGCTATTGAACCACTGATGTTGGTGTAACTTTACTGCACAAAGTTAGTGTGTCCAATGCAATCAGTGTCCTTTTTCTTTAGCTGAAAAAGGAGGGGGAAAAACTTCTGTAAGAAATCATTGTATGAGGTCTCCACTAATATCTGTGGAGAAAAGGAAGGATGAAGAGGTGTTTGTTGGCTTGCAATTGCTAATTTACGGGGCTAAAAGCTGCTTGTTGTTGGCAGAGTTATTACTTGTTTTCAGCCAATTTAATTTGTTGTGATTTGGGGTTTGTTTGTGCTTGGGAAGGAAAGGCTTCATTGTATTAGTCATAGTAATTGGTGAGGAGGAAACAAATGAATGTTTCATAGAAAGGTTGTGAAACAGTTTCTTTTGTAGAAGAGCTACCTGAGGAGGGCTTTATGTCTGCCCTCACAGGCAAGCACCAGATTTACCTTCCTTTGCAGCTTTTGATTTTATTTCTTCCTTTCCAGACTGAGGGTGTGAGCAGGCTTGGAAAACACAGCTCCAAAAAAATTCCTCACCTTCATTTCAATTGAGACAGAAAAGCACCAAAATGGTATTACCTGAAGAAGAGAGAATTCTCTGATGCTGAATAGAGATATCAATCGAGATGCTTGTGATATCAGAGAGATGCTGCCAGAAGAGGGAGGTCTTAAATACAGGTATAGTCTTCTTTTAACGGAAAGCAACAAGAAGTATTTTCCTAAGTGTGGGAAACAGAAAAATTAGCTTAAATAACTTGTGTCTAAAGCCTTGAGGGCAACACAGTGGCAACCTAAAAATTTATTAAAAGCAAAATATTTATTAATAGCAAAACCCAGCAATTCCCTTAGGGGATTGAATGCTGCACAGGTTTGCTTTTCACAAAAACGGGACAGTTGGAGGGACAGATCACTCCCAAGTGACAGTGGGATGTGACTGTCCCCAGTAGGGCTCTTCCCACCTTACACAGCCCTCTAACACCATATCAGCATGCTTTGGACCTCAGTGAATGCAGAACACAGCTTGGTCTCCTGCTGTAAGAGATCACTGAGAGCGGCTTTCAATGCAGCCACCAGGTGCTTTGGATACTTTGAACAGGAAAAACATCTTAAAAATGACATCTCCTGGCACTCAGGGGCCATTTTAGGCTGCAGGCTAACAGGAAGGGCACCAGCTCTTCCACAGAGGGAAGGAAAACAACCACAAGACATGAAAGGTTTCTCATATTGATGTGCAAATATTATTTTACATGCACAAGGGGAATACTTCCCTTTTCTTTACAGAAAATCACCAGCTAAAACTTGGCATGCCTTGGGAATACCTTCTTCTCTGATGTGAAGAACAGGAAACCTCACTCCTGGTGAAGGCAGTAGTAGGTTTTGCATATATATATATATATATATATATAAATAATTATTATTTCCCATTTTTTCTCAACTTTTGGTCTTAAGGACCCTGTGCTGGAATTGCTGCTGGTGTTGGTGGAACTGCTCCAGGTTAACACTGTGCTTGCCTTCAGCCTTAGGTAATTCTGACAGGATACAGCCCTTTGGCTGATAAAGTGATCTACAGAGTGTATTTATGTGCTATTTAAACAAAAAGCAGGACTGTAAGCTGCCTGTTCTTCCCACTGAAGAGCAGGATAAGCTGGGTGGCTGTTGCCCACAATGCAATAACCCAAAGCATGGAGCGGGAACACAGCTTTGTGCAATGTTCACACAGATGATTTCTTCCAGGAACTTGGAGTGCCAGTGGCTGCTCTCTTACTGTCAAAACATGGTCCCTGATCCCTTGCAGGGTAAAATATTATTGCATTCTGCTGAACCTGAACCTGAGAGAGCAAAGTTTCCCATCCTGGAGCTCAATTCACGTGTGTTATCTGACATTACCTTGCAGTGAGCTGGACATAAATTGGGAGTTAAGCATAGCTGCAGGCAACTAGCTTTTTGTGCACAATTGCAGGAATAATTTAGAGTAATTTCTTTTGCTATTTTGTTATGTCAGGTCTTTAATGTTTGTAAGCCATTTAAAATGAAAAGGCACATACAGGGAGTTTGTTATAACCGTGCCTCGAGGTGCCATTTGGAATAATTGTGATGCTCCAGCCCTGCACAAAGCTTTCATGGGGAGGAGATAAATACACTTTATTAAAACAGGTGTCCAAAACAAAGAGCAGCATTAAGTGACCACTTCTTTCAAAGTTCACTCCTTTTGGAGAATGCACAGCCTCCACCCTGCCATAATTTTGCTTGAAGTGCTGGATATTGAACAAAAGAGAAGCCATTTAAGGGGAAAAAGTATGAACTGCCAATTATATATGAAAATCAGAGTTCATTACTTAATGACTCAGTGCTTTGATACTGTAGGGGATGCTTCAAGTTTGGGAAGTGACTGGGAAATAAGTTGTCTCTGAGTTTATTTGGCTTATGCTGATTTTTCTAAACAGTGTCCTGCGAGGGAGTAACTGGCTATGGTGTATAATGGGACTTTGTTTTCTTACAGGCTTTGGTTTGACCCTTCATTCAGAAATCTGAAATGCACTCTCGGAGCTGCAAGACCTTTACATAAGTGAAACATGATGGAAGAACAGTTCAGCCAGTGATCTTTAATCGATGTTACAAGCTCATCTGGATATAAAGGTAAGGGAAACTTTTTATTATTTATATTTATATTATATATACAATATTTATATTATTTTTTGGTTTGGCAAAACTCCACCACCTCCCTGGGCAGCCTATTCCCATGACTAACCATTAATTCAAGAGGTACCTGGTCCCTCACCAGCTGCAAACAGCCATAAATTGACCCTAGGATTTATTTGCATAATGACCTGATCCATTTTGTGCTGAAAAGTTGGTAGCAGCCTTTTTGGGTGATAATGGCCTGGGTGAGCCTTTCTGTGTGCTTTGTTAACTTTATAAAGACAGGCAGCAGATGGTGGTTTGTGTTTGTAGCCTCGAGTTGGGTGGTTTGTTTTGACACAAGTAGTTTGTGTGTCAACATGTTTGGCATTTTTTATGTTCCAGAAGATTTATGTTTAGCAAGTAGTCATGGAGCAACTCATGTTTCAGTCTAATCAGGGAAACAAGTAATTATTTTTCTCAACAGTGGAGCAGTGATAAGAGTGTTTCCCAGGCATGAGAGGCACCTTGATAAGCCAAATTAGAGAAATACTTGTGTTCTAATAGCCTACATTTGTTCACATCTCTGATCTTGTAGGGAAGGCTGCCTTTTTAAAAAATTCTTCTCTTAAATAAACCATCTTTTCATCTGTCTGGGGGATCTCAGAAAGGAAAGAAAAGTGATGCTTCCCTCTGCTGAGAGGATTTTTCCTGATTCTAACTGAGCCCCTTCCAGAAGCTTGACCCAACTGACAGCCACCCCAGATGGCTGCTTGTTGCTCTTGGTATTTAGATGCAATCAAGACTGGGGGCTTGATAACAGCCAAAAGGTGCCAGGAAGGAAATCTCTGATGGCTCAGCCCACAGCAGCAGAGGGCATAGGGCAGAGTCGATGGAAAAGCAGCAGATCACTTAAAAGGCTAATGAGAACCATGCCCTTGAAGAGCATTTTCTAGCAGCATTCTGAAGCTAGAGACAGATGAAGGTATGAACTTCACATTACAAGTGCTACTCCTAAGTTTTCCAGCAAGCACTTTGCAAACAAAGTGCAGTGGCTTTAAAGAGCATTTTAGTCAGAGAGAGGGTGAGGTGTTTGAGTAGATGATTCATAACAGGCTGTACTAACACCAAAAAAAAAGAAGAAGAAGAAGAATTGAAGTGGCCATTAATTTGTGAGATGAGTGGGCAGCAATCACCAGTGGGGTAATGAAGTACATCCTGGATAGGCTGCACTTTCCCATCCTGCCTCGAAATACCCACGTGGCTCAGAAGCATGTGTGATGATACACTCGAGGAGTGACCCTGGCTCTGTGTTGCAGAAGAGTGATGACAGCCTTGCACAGCAGCACGGAGCACCCAAGGGTGGGAGGTACAAATGTTGTCCCAAAGCAGGGTCTGTCACCTGGTGTGCAAAACCCCAACCCACTCACAGAGTTGAGATGTTTGCTTTAATTCCATTCCTGTGCAGAAAAGGGAGCTTGCTGGTATCCCACAAACACAGGGGCTGCTTTTATACACAGAATCATGTAACACAAATGTAATCATATTCTATCACTCATGTACATGCTTGGTTAACCGATTCTTCACTTCCATTTGAAGTGACAGTGCTTGAGAATTTCACCACGCATGCTCAGAGAGGAGGGGGCTTTTTGTTAGTAGGGGTCCCCCTAGCCTGTGGGTGGGTGTTCTAGTATGCTAATAGGATGTTAATAAGGTGAATCCAATTAGTAAGTATGGCTGTAGCCATTCTCACCAAGATAAGGTATAGGAGTGCTCCTTCTCATCACTTTCATCTGTCTTGCAGGCCTTGCTCAAGGATGGGTTGTTGACTACCAGGGATGTGTTGTTCTTCAGTTCTAGCTGTCTTAGTGATAGGTAAGTTGTGTTTTCATTCAAAGTATCTCTTTGCCCTCTCGTGATTTTTCCCAAAATTTTACTTATTTCAGTTAATAACCTACATCACAAAGGTGCAGTCCCACATTCAGGTCTACTTCTTCTGTGCCTTCTTTATGAGGAACTGTGAACCCTCAGGGTGGTCTTTTTCTTTTCATGCCTCTGTGTACATGCTAGAGGGTTCCTAAAAAGCTGCACCCCAGTGATTCAGCTGCCAGAAAGACCTTATAACCCATTGGGAGGAAGAAGTGGCTGGTGAGACTAAGAAACACTCAGTGTCTCCAGGAGCTTGTCTTCAAATACCCAGACACCAGTCAAGCAAATATTGTCATTATTCCCCCTAAATCTGAAATAGTCACCTGAGCCCTTCATGGCAAGCTGTTCCCAGCAGGAACAAGTCAGAAACAGGCTGGGGATAAACAGGACTCTCGTTCCTACTTAAGCATCTGTGAATGCCAGTGATTAATACTGCACCCATGGCCAACTGATGTAGGCAATCCCTGATGCAGGCAATCAAAGAGATGAACAAGAGGTTTTGTAAATGACTTTATAACCTGGGAAACCTTGGATTTATGGTGAGAGCTGATATTTTCCTCAATATGCGTCAACCAATTTCCTTGTGAGTTTGTAGCCTGCATGTCCTCTAACCGGTCGTATGCCGTAGCAACAAAAACAAGCTGATTGCTGAACCATTGCAACCAACGTCAATGGCAGTGAACAGATGTATCATTGCTCCAACAACAGCACAGGTTTCATTTCTAAGAAATATTATTTAGGTCTTTTACTCCAGTCACAGACATTATCTGTTTGTTTTCTCGAGTTGTAGTGAGAGAGAACTAACAAAGTGCTTTATAATGTTTTTTGTTTGGTGGGATTCATGGCAAGCAGGACTGAAAAGCGATACAAGCAGAAAGGGAAATAATTTTATGTTCAATTCTCATTTACTCAAAATCCTTTAATTTATCCTTCTGCATCTACTGCATGCTGTAACATTTCCCCTTTCATTTTCAGTGAAAAGAATTCAAGGAAAGAGTAGAAGAAAACACCACCCATGGGCCTGGTATGGTTGTATTTATTTTCTTTTCCTTGGTTTGAGCAGTTTTGTTGCAGTCGGTGCATTCTTGGTTTTCTGTCCCCAAGACACGAACCTCTGCCTTATTTACTTCTCCCTCTAAGTTTCAGTTTGTTGCTAGACTGCCTTTGCCAGCTCTGAGAGGGCATTGTCTAGAAAGACAGTGCAGGTTTTAAAAATTGCTTTTTGAGTGAGAACCCATCTGGTTGACTCTTCTGATGATGTACTGAAGGCGTTATCCAGTAGAAATCAGCCCTGCCCAGTACCTTTCATGATATATTTGCTAACAGAGTAAATTCAAGCATCTTACCTAGTTATTAACTTCCAGAAACTTAAGGCAAGATTTTAGGAGTTCTCTGCTAAATATTCAAGGAGGGGGAAAGAAAAGTCAATGGCATGTGTTTAAAATTTGTAGTCTTCTCTGTGTTGAGCATGTGTAATGCTTCGTTTCATTTTGTGACTGTGTATTTAGCTCCAGCATCATGGTGATACATTGCTGACAGGATGAGTCTCACAGTAGCTTCCTAAAGTGAGCAAACACCCTCTGTATGGATGCTGTTAGGAAAAACGTCATCATTTGTCGGTGGTTTGGGTTTCAACAATGGGTTCGCAGGCAGGAACAGGCAAGAACAGCTGCAAGTATCAGCACCTTTGACCCCTTTTCAGGCTTTTCTTTCCTTGTCTCCCTTCCCCAATTCTGCTACTTCATTCATTCAGGGTATTCTTTCCAGCAGAGACTGCACCTCTCCTTTGGCTCCTGTTTTTCTTGTTCTGTCTGTTACAAGAATCCAGACTACTGCCTACAGGAGTCCAGATTCAGTTCAACTGCCTTTTTTCTCTTTTGTTTTTTCCCCTTTGGAAATCAAACACCCTATCAGAAAACAGAGCTTCCTACTTTTTTTCCTGGGTGGAAGGAAAGGCTGTGGGTTATGAAGCATGCTTTGTCTTTTTTTCCCCTTGCTTTATGAACTCTTCAGGGATTTTCTCTTTTCTACAGTGTGAAGTATAATCTTGGCCTCATCAAGATTATGGATCAATTATAAAAGGTTTTTCCCTAAAAAAAGGAAATGGGAAAAACCTTAAGCTCACATGGGAAAAACCTTAAGCTCACATGGGAAAATTTGGGTTGAAATATTTTGTTCCTAAGAGACATTCTGAAAAACAAGATTTGTTGGGTGGTTTTTGTTCTGAAGTACCAAGGAAATACATACAGTTTACTTACAGATTTTCGAATCAACATCTTAACAAACAAATGTTATTTTTACAAAGATAAAATAGGTACTTAGGCAGTTTCAGGATGAAAACTTGCAGACATATCAGAGTATCTAAAAAATGTTCTGTTCTTCCAAATAAGCAGTATTATTAAATAACAAGGTATATGGTTAGGGACCATCCTGTGCCTCCAGGCAGGGGATGCTGAATGCTGAAAGGAGCATTATCTGCAATTAGCTCAAACTTTTTTCTCACTTTCTTCAGTTCTGCTTTCTCCCAGGACTCTGAGGTCTAAGGCAACTGTCACCTTCCAGAGATCTCATTTCTTTTTGATACATCATCCTTTGCTGCTGTGTGCATTATTAAGGAAGGAAAACAAAAAACCCCAAGTGGTTATATTGAAAAGAAGGTAGGAAATGAAAAACAAAATCCTGAGAATTTACCTGATTTTCATCTCTGATCCTTTGACTTGAAAGGGCGTCTTTCAGAGTGATGTTTCTTCTGGTTGATAGCCAAAATGACTGGGAGGGGGGGAAAAAAATCTATCAGCTTAACTTGATAGAGCTTGTCTGCCTAAAGCTGCTATTGGGAAACTTAGTTACTACTACAGACTTCCCAGTACAAAACAGACCAAAAATTTACTGCCATGTTTATTTTGTTTGATTGCTACAGAAAATTAAAAACATCCTTTTCTTTAAACTGATTCCTCATATCCTGCCCAGCTCCCTGAAGAGCACAGCCTAACACCAGGTGTGTGCAGTAGATCTGCTGACCTGGTTTTGCAGTGGGAGCTCAGCAGAGGATCTGCCCCAGGGCTGCTGTTAGTTCAGGGCATTTATTTGAGCTGGTTTTGGGGGATGCGTGCCCTGAGCAATGCAGGGAGTACACAGCTTTGTAGCAGCACATTGTAGCACATCTACTATTGCAATGAAGACAAAACCTGGTTTGTTTTATACTGCAGAGCAAACTCTGTAGGAATCACTGGTGTTACTTCTGTTGGGAACTGGTGCATATGGTACTGAATCTCCAACCCACAGCCTCCTCCTCCTGTAGGACTACAGCCCTCTGGTGGTACCTAACCATGTATTTAGTGAAAAGCTGCATAACATTATAACTAAAACTCAGCTTTGGGCCCTGACTTCTATGGTGTTGCCTGGAGGGATAGGTTTATCTCTGGGAGGAAAGTCCAAAAAAGCAGGGTGCCAGGTCAGTGTCCAGCTGTTGATCCACTGCGCTGGCAATCGCCCACCAGAGAATAATTTCTGAATCAAATACAAATGCACGCAAGGATACTTAAGAAGTGGGAGGGTATGGATTGGGAGGGACCTCAGAAATCATTGGCAGGGCCCTGGGGCACTAGGAGGCCAGTAAGGAACTCCCCTTTAGTGTCCTGACAATCATCAGTAAACTCTTCTCCTTCCTAAGGTAGGATGAACAAAATATCCCTCGGTCCTGGGTGAGGTTTAAAGTGTTTCAATGACTGAGATTTTGCAATCTTTTATTTCCTCTGCCTCATTAGAGGAACAAGTAGACTACTTTCCTTATAACTCTTTAGTATCTTAACATTGCACAGTTTAAACTCATTATTTCTTGTCCTGTTCACTATAGATGTGGAGAAAAAAAACCAAAGCCTTTTTTTTTTTTTCAGTGAGCTGAACTCTTTTATATTTGAATATACACCCTTTTGAGTCTTCTTAAAGCTGATCAGCTCAAATCAATTTCATCTTTCTGGCTGGTCATATTCTCATAGAAATTCTGCTTTGAATGCCTTCACAGCAACTCTTCTCAGCCACGTAACGTGATGTGCTCGGACGTGGCTTTTGAGCATCAGTTCTCAAAATGAAGAATAACCTCATTTTCTGTCTGATGAGACCTTGCCATGATATGCTCATGATGCATTTCGTTAGCATGCCCTGCTCTGAAGTTTTGTTTTGAATCACAGGAACAGGAGTCTTTGAGCTGTGTAGCATCAGGCACTGAATAAAGCAAAATAATTTCAAAAGGTGGCAATAGGGAACTGAGTGCCTCAGCTGGATTGTACTGGTAGAGCCCCACCTGTTGTCTGTGATCAGTTCATAGCAGTTGAACAGACAGACCAACAAGCTGTCAGATTATTACTGAGAAAATACTGAGCTTGGAGGATTAATCTGAAAGCACTGAGCAGGCTGCCTGCAGGGATCTGTTTCAACTCTTACCCTGCTCTGACCCACAGATATCAGAAGGGATTCCCCATGAGGAAGGGAGAAGAACTGAAGTCCCCTGGGTAAGAAGAGTCCAGGAGCCTCAGGGCTGCTCCACGTCCAGCACAAGCTCAGCTGACACCCTGGCAAACCACAGCTAGGGCTGGGCCTGTTCTTAGCAGAAAGGTAAGGTTTTATTTGGATTGTTGTGTTGTTTTTTTTAAAACTTGTTTTGATTTAGCATGAGGAACTTGTGTTGGCTTAGCTGAGCAGTAAGGAGTACGAGGAGAGTAATGGTACTGCCAAAAGATACTAATATTGTTCTTAAGGGATGTAGCCAAGTTAATCTGCAAAGGAGTTTATAACAATACAAGCAATTAAAGAAGGAACAAAGCACCTGTTTGTGCCAGGGATTTTGTTGAGCTGTGCAGTGGTAGGTAAACACCCATTCTGGGGCCATGGTGATGTACCATATAGTTGGACTAGATGACCTTTGAAGGTCTCTCCCAATCCAAACATGGGTTTCCTTATGATTTAAACTGGAAAGAGTCAGCCTTCAGTTTTTATTCTCAGAACAAGTCACATCATCTGGGGACAAAGAGGGAAAGATGCAAACAGTTTCTTTATGTCCCCTCTTATTTATACTGCAGGCATTATGTCAAAAAGATTGCAAATTTTGCATGGGACTGGTTTTGTATACACACTCACTGATTTAAATCTAAAAAGCTTCCAAGCAGCAGTTTGTCAGAAACTTCATTAGTGTGTATACAGATAACCTTTCAGTCTGAGATATCTCCAGATAGCAAACACTGTGCAGGATGCCTTTGTAAGAAATTCACCTTTGTGGTCCCTTAGATGAGCTGGACCATCAGTGCATAACAGGAGCAGGTAGGTTTTTCTGTGGTGTTTTGATGCTCTCTGAAAAGAAGAATAACAGTTGTCTCTTTTCTTTCAGCCTGGCTCATTCTGGTTTGCTAACATAGAGCCTGAGTCCTCTGCCCTTGCTTTGTCCCCAGGGAAGCAGTGTCTGTAGCAACTCAGCAAGAAAAACAGCTCAAGGTAAGATCTTGTTGAAGGAATTCCACCTTAGAGAGATGCATGTGATAGCAAAACATGCTATATAGAAATATGTGCTATAGCAAACCCGGATTTTCCTAGTAGAAAGCTTGGGATAAATTTTAACAATAAAACTTGACACTGCAAGTGTTCCCCTGCAGACAGACCACTCTGTTTAGAGGGTCACTAAGAGGCCTCGACAGAAATTTTCATTTTGTTACCTAAAGAGTTGAGTTTCACCCCTGTGCTCGGCACTGGTGAGGCTGCACCTTGAGCGTTGCATTCAGTTCCGGGCCTCTCGCTACAAGAAGGACATTGAGGGGCTGGAATGGGTGCAGAGAAGGGCAGCAAAGCTGGTGAAGGGTCTGGAGCACAAGGGCTTATGAGAAGCGGCTGAGGTTGTTTAGCCTTGAGAAAAGAAGGCTGAGGGGAGACCTCCTTGCTCTCTACAACTCCCTGAAAGAGGAGGTTGGAGTGAGGTGGATGTTGGTCTCTTCTCCCAAGTATCAAGTTGTAGAACAAGAGGAAATGGCCTCAAGTTGTGCCAGAGAAGGTTTAGATTGGGTATTAGGAAAAATTTCTTCACTGAAAGGGTTATCAGGCACTGGCACAGGTTGCTCAGGGCAGTGGTCAAGTCACCATCCCTGGAGGTATTTAAAAGACATGTAGATGTGGTGCTGAAGGACATGGCTTAGTGGTGAACTTGGCACTGTACTGTACTAATGGTTAGACTTGATGATATTAATGTTTTTTTCCAACTAAAACAATTCTATGATTCTATGACTTAAGGTGCATGGTCAGCGTGGAATCAGGGATGCTCCCAGCCCCAGAGAGAGGGATGGGATAGTACTCACATAAGCTGTTATTGTACTGAAAGGCTATCTAAAGCCTAAAAAACTCTTGCCATGAAAATACACCGCCCGCAATCCAGCAGAATCTACTTTCTGATCTCTTCTGGAAGACTAACTTTGTAAAAAGCTCAGCTACATTGTTCAGCTGGGCAGGCTTGTCCAGTCAAAGAGCTGCAAATGCCGACGTGTTTGTGCAGCATGGAAAACAGTGGTTTCACATCCCCTGCTATATGAAGATCCCAAACAAGTCTAAAAAAATCTATCCCTGTTTTGCTATTTATGTTGTTCAGAGGCTACATGTGGAGCTGCACCATGCATGTGCAAAGCCTGCTTCGATTTTCTGAAGGATCATTTGATCTTTCCCCATTGCACTTCCAAATAATCTGAGGCAGAGTAGGAAAATTAAGAAAACTTCCAGTGAACTTGTTTTTCCTTTCAATTCAGGTTCGATAACACAGAACCCAAATTTTAGAGTTGCTTGAGCATCCAGCTTCTTTCTTTGCCTCTCCACTTGCCTTCAATGAGGCCACTCTCTGTTGAGGTTCCTACATGTGCAATTTAAATATTCATGCAAGATGTGTCCATTAAAAAGTGAAAGACTGACTTTTACATAGATGAATTAATAACAGAGATCTCAACATTGGATTGTCTTAGTGTTGGGCTTTCCAGCTGGGTGAGTAGATGTGCTTCTGGAAGAAGAGGCCCAAGAAATGGGATTTTGCAGAGGGAAAGACTGGGGGGAAAAAAGTGGTAGTGGAAATACATCCATCACCTCCAGAGAAATTAAGGCCTCTCAGGAAATGGCAGCACATGAAACTCCATTATGGTGGGAGTGAAGGGGAGGAAGGAAGGATGGTGGCTCCCCATGCGATAATATGGTATGTCGACCAAGTCATGAGAGGACATGACCCTTAGCTATCCCCAAGGAAACTGGCATCCCAGTTGGGACCCTGTTAATCATGGGGCTTTTTGGTACCACCGCTGCTTTGATGCCTCTCTTACCAGGTAGAAATAACCTGCAGAAGAAGCTGACATGAAGAAGCATGAAGGGAGAACCAAATGGCCAAATCTTGTACTTGGAGCAGGAGTCTTGTTGACTTGTATACAACATCCCATCATCCTAAATGATTACAAAACCGTCAAATAACAAAAAACAAGCTCTACTACCCACTCACACCAAAATCCTGGCTCAGCAGAAGGGCTCTGCGCACAGCCCTGGGGACACCACCATGGGACAAAGCTCTCCCCCCAGCGCAGCCACGAAAGGCTCTGAGCTCAGCCTCCGAAACTGCAAAGCACTCGTTTTTTTGTTTGTGGATAATGCTTTAATCCGCCGAGTGAAAACTGGACGTTGCTCTCTTTTATTCTGGCCATGCACAATTGCAACGCTGGAAAAGAAAAGCCCCTCGTCCTCCCATCCCTGCTGCTCCTCCGAACTGCTGACGCCCCGATGGGCAGCCCCAAGGCGGGGCCATGGGCATTTATTTAGTTCACTGCTGCAGATGATGCCTTTAGTGCCACAAACCACCCTGGAGACAAGTCCTAATCATCTGGGGGGTTGATTATGTTTAGTTCTTCCTCCCCAAACCCCCCAGACATAATTCAGATCCAAACTGGAGAGACAGGCAGGCACGGAAGAGGGGACCCCGGCACCGCACAGGCCCCCTGAAACCATGTACAGAAGCAGTTTCCTCCGCGAGGTGCGCAAGGAGAAGTATGAGCGGTCGGATGCCTACGATGAGCTGCGAGGCTCCCCCGAATTCGACAGCTTGGCCCAAGCCCGGGGCTTGGAGAACCTGCAGGAGCTCAATGAGCGCTTCGCCAGCTACATCAACCGGGCGCGTGTGCTGGAGCAGCGCAACACCATCCTGCGCAAGCAACTGGAGACCTTCCAGCGCATGGATGAGCTGGTGGGCTTGGACGAAGCCTTCGCCGGGCAGATAGAGTTCAACCGGCAGCGGATGCGGGAGCTGGCATCCGACCGAGCCAAGCTGGAGCGCGAGGAGAAGGATGCCCAGCGCATGCTCGATGAGTACCGCAACAAGTAAGGCTTGTGAATGGAGGAACATAGGCAGTGTTGTTTCCATAGTCCACCTTAGTAGTAAGGATGGGTTTGGTGTCACCATCTCCTCTTGTGCATGGGTGAGGCCTCTCCATGTGTACCAGAATGGTAGCGAGGTGCAAGGACTTAGGGAGCTCCAGCTCTGCATTTCATGGACTCACTGCTACTAGAGGGGCCATTGCCCTCTCCCTTCCATGGCAACAGGTCCTCGCCATGACACGTGTTGGTTGCTGTTGCTCATTAGCTTCAGGAGGATTGTACTCTGAGCTGCAAAAAGAGAATAACCCAATTAAAAAAGTCTTGTGTTTGAGCAGCACAGAGTTACGTGACTCCAAACATCTCCTGAAATGTGTGGGATGTGTCTGGAAAACTTATTTACAGGCGTTGTGAGGCATCTGGGCCAGTCTGTGCCAGCCACTACAGATGTGGGATGAAAGGAAGTAAATAATTTTTTTCCTGGTATGTGAAATTTGCCTAATTGCTTTCCTTCTTCCTTGCACCCCACTAGTTCCATCTCGTGCTACTAAAGCAAGAGCTGTAAGAACAGGTTTCCCTGACTTCACCTCTCTTTAACCGCAGGGGCACCGTAAATCAAAGAGCACAGGAGCCTGGAGGGCTGAGCCATATGAGTGGCTCCAGACATGAGTTGTCCCTTCCCTCAACAACAGGCAGTTTTGGCTGTGTTGCTTAATTAATTAATTAATTACACATTGAGACTTGGTGATTGTTGCTTATAAAAGGACTGCTTGTGGTCACATTTTTTCCCCCTAAACATCTTTCTGGCTAGTTCATCCAGGAAAGTTTGGCAGCAACATGGAGGCCAAAGAGGAGCTTCTCATCCTCTTCCCCACCAAAGGGTGAGGGGCGAACTCTATATAATGTGCTTTAGCTTAGAGACACTTCTCACTGACAGTGATGGGAAGGAGAAAAATGAAAATTTTTCAGCAAATGCAGTCTTGGTAGAGACGTGGCCACTCCTGGGCAATGCTCACCACACTCACCAGAAACACTGGTGATAAGGCAGAAGGTGGATCATCTGGAGCACTGTCTTGATCCTGCAGAAATATGAGTCCCTCCGCTTCTCATCCCTTGTCTCCATCACAGACTTCTCGTCTGACCTTGCCCAAACCACATGATTTTTCAGTCTGATCCTCCACTGATTTTTCCCCCTCCTCTGGACTAGAAAGTGTAGGACTGATGAGATCTTCCTTTTCCGTCTCCAGTCATTCCTCAACTGGAAAGAGCCAGAAAACAGATGTGAGGTGATTGGCGTCGAGGCCATCTGTGTCTTTAGGCCATGGTCTGATGAGGTGTTGCTGTCCCTCATCCTGCCCTCCCAGCCCCTCACACCTCTTGGTGCATGCTGCCTGATCAGCCATGCTGCCCAAGCTAATCCTGGGGCCACCAGATTTGAATCAAGAAAATGAGCCAGCTTAAAAAAAAAATCATCTCCAACCTGACTGGAGGGCGGTGAGCTAGGGCATGGCTATAGAAATGCCAACCCTTGATGTCTGTATTTCCCCAGCAGCAGGATTAGCTATCTGACACAAAGGTGATTTACTTTTTATTCAAGTTGTAAATACATGGGGAAAAATACAGGACATTGAAAATCCTGGGGGGTAAACACCCAGAGAAGGAGCTGTGCTTCTTGAGAGTGAGATTTAGGACCCGGTACAGGGGTAGTTAGTGACTTCTCAGAAAAAATGCATGTTATATGGTCCTGGGATGTTCATTCAGCAGCTGTACACAAAAGTAAAAAGGAAACTTTGACCCTATCCAAGCCAACAACATTACAATTTAAAAACTAAAGACAGACAGGGCCGTTACAATGGAAGGGCAGTGGCTACTTTTTAACCAAATTGCCTTCAGTTTATATCAAGAAGTAAATTTTGGTTCTGTTTTCTTTCTCTTGGGAGCTGCTGAAGTTGACCTGAAGACAGACAGGGAAGTTTCTTCAGTGCCTGAAAAAAATTGATTGGGTTTTGAGTTGTAGGCGTTAAGGGCAGTGCTCTGATGCTGTGCACTCTGCCTTCTCACCCTGTTTCCAGCTCAAAGCCATACAGGTCTTTAAACAAAATAAAGGAGGAATAATCTTCGGTGTCATGCTAGGGCCTTGCCATGCCACTGGAACCAGGAGCATTCCCAAGGACCTGTTCCCCTAACCCAGCTCTGCGCTCTGTCTGCAGCAGGCAGTGCACGTTTCTTGCTTCATTTTGAACATAAAGCATCTACTTTGGGTACACTAAGATTGACAAAATCTCTTAGAGTGGAGCATTGCATACCAATTAATTGAGAAATGTCTGTGCCCTTCGCTAATGCAGAGAATTTCAGCTCTGACAACCTGTCCTTTTACTCACACTGGCAATTTGTGGAATATATTTGTGTCTGTGAGTAGATCTTTTAAAGCTACATTTAAACACAGTAAAGCCCGGGACTGCTGGATATGCACAATTATATGTGCATGAACAATTGAAAAGTAGGTCTTACATTAAAATTTATTTTTAAATCCTCTATAGCCACATTCATAGCTTTTCACATTAACATGAATAATTCAGACTTCGTACCAGTGGAGAATTCTTTCTCTTGAAGTTGCAAATAGAGCATCGCTAGGAATTGTTTGGATGCATCTCATAAAAGGACTAATTATGCTAATTTTATTGAGCATCATTATTATAGCAGTGTTACATCTGGCTGTGGGAAAGGACTGTATTTCTCTCTCCGTGACAGTAGGGAAGATGCTGAAACCCAGACTTTAGCACCCTTGACTGAACAGGATTAATTAACTTCAGAAATTAAAAGCCTTACTAATCGATTGTTTAATTCAAAATTCATTCGCTGCTAATCTTGTGGGTTTTGCATGCAGTATGATTCCCTGGAAGTTGCTGGATGTGGAAACTGGCACAGTGTTCTCCATGCTGATACCCTTTGGGGCCACAGTGGAGACCTCACACTCGTGAGATTAAACAAAACCTGTAGGAAAACATTAAAGCTGTGATAGGCAGAGCAGTAGGGACCCCATAGCCAGTGGTGATAGGACTTGAGGACAGTTTTGCCTCTCTTCAGGGGATGTCTCAGCACTGCTGCTGCTTCTCTGGTGGTAGGGAGTGTTTTATCCTGCTGCAGCTGCAGGTGAGGAGGTCCTGCCTGCCCTCCACCCCCTCTTCAGGCCACCCAAATCTTGCCCCGTGGCTGTCAGCTGCTCCGTAGCCACTTCTTGATAACACAGGTAGCAATCTGTTCATAAATCAGCAGAGCACAGCCCTCACCAGGCTCATCCTAGCTCTCAGGGTATAAAATATAGATACTAGTGGCCTCTCTGTCTCCCTTGCAGGACCAGGATTTTGCAGTATGTGCTTTGGCACCCAAATTACTGCTGCCTCCTTTGAGACAAGGCTAGCAGAGTGCCTCAGGGAAACTGAAGTGGAGAAAAGGAGTAGAAAAATTTGTCCTCAGCTTGTGGCAAGCCAAGAGGGTTTGTATACTGCTGGAAGACTTCTGTAGGGTTCAACAGAGAGGCAGCATTTCTCTTGATATTAAAAGCACAGGCTTGACACCAAATTGAGTATCTGGCCATTGAGCATCATGAGGATGTGTTTGGGCTCGTTGCTCTTTGGAGGGGAGCCAGCCCTTGCGCTGCAGCTGAGGCAGGGGCTGAATAAAAAGGGCCTTGCCCTGGACGTTTAAGAGCAAGTTCAGCCTGTCTGTCAGCTGGTGATGGGAAAAGAGATTCACAGCACTGCTGGAGCTGTGCTTCCCAGGTGGAGAAACAACCCTTGTGGTGGGCTTCCCTCCAGCACGCCCAGTGCTCTCACCCAGCCAATGCCCCGAGCTGGATGGGGGCTCGAGGGGCTCAACAAATCCCTGTAAATCTGTTAGTGCCCCAACAGAGAGCTGCTAACCTAGGAGAGGTGAGACAATGGGAACCTTTAAAGCTCTGATCTGCTTTGTTTGAGCCTGGCAGCTCCTTCCACTCCATTTCTTCCTCCCTATGCAAAACCCAATTTATATCCCTTTTTTTTCCTAAACAGTCCAAAGAGGTTTGTTGCAGCCCTAAAGCTACTTGACTAGATGAAAAGAGTTGTGTTTTTTTTTTCTAAATGGAGCAAATGAACCTCATGGCTCTTGAAGTCCAGAAAAGGCTGACCAGAAACGATCTAAGAAAAGCTTGACCTCTTTTCACCATGCCTGCCTAGTTACTTGAACACAGAAATCAGGTTTGAAACATAATGGGGCTGCAATTTGTCAGCCACTCACTTGCATTGATACATTTCAGCAGGCACAGAGGCATGATGAGATCTCTGAAGCATTTCTAAGAGGTCCTTAGCCCTTTTGCACTGAGCTTCTGGAACAGATTGATTGAACATCACTTAAAGGCAATCTTCCTTCAAAGGATCATCACACAATACTGAGGCTCTCAAGGCTGCCAGGTGGATTTGTGGCTGTGTGATACAGCAGGTATTTGGGTTATTGGGGAGTGAAGGGAAACGTAGCTGAATACTTCAGTCATTGAAAGAATTTTTGAGGGAGGACCTAGCAACTAGACAGATCTGAGCAGGTCTGAAGGACGTTAGAGCAGAGGTTTAGACCCTGACTCTATTGTGTGATTGTGTATTACTGGAGTGTAAATCCAGTGTTTTATTATAGCCGTATATTTGATTTTCACAAGCTGCCACAATCTGCTTCATTCTTGCTCAGCTGTCAGAAAGTATCTAAGTTAACGAAGTGTTTATTGTCAACTGCACACAAACATTTTACAAGATAGATAGAAAACTGATTGGAGGCGAGCTGCTTAATAAACAACAGAAACAAAGGCAGTCGAGCTTTTGAAGCTGAGTATTCTCAGCTGTATCCTTGGAAGTGAACCTGGTGTTAATACAATTTGGCAAAAAGACGTTGCC
Organism: Aegotheles bennettii; assembly: GCA_013398125.1. Lineage (NCBI taxonomy): Eukaryota > Metazoa > Chordata > Aves > Caprimulgiformes > Aegothelidae > Aegotheles > Aegotheles bennettii. Next base: position 792,113 of record VZRW01007714.1, on the reverse strand, counting down.
TTAGTTTAGTCAGAAAACAGCACTCCAGCTGAGGAGGCCCACTGCTTTGTAGGGATGATAATGAAATAAAACCTCATCTTTTTCACTTGTTTCTTTACTGTTCATGGTAGGAATTGAAAATAGTCCAGTGACCAACCCTGTTAATATTGTGGGATTTCAAAAGAAGGTAGAGTTGGGAAACCAGAGTACCAAATTGAGTCCTTTTCTTTATTGTGCTGAGTTCTTTTGTGGTCCTGCTCAGGTCACAAGTGACCCATCCCTTCAGCTTTTCAAGACGTTGAAATAGATGAGAATAACATTGGCTGTTCATCCTTCAGGAGATAAGAAGTTGGAACTGAGGTTGACACGACCTTTATAACTTGATCCTTGATCTGTCCAGTCTAGAAACTGTCAAGTTCCCTGTTGACTGGAGCAAGTTCCTTAGATGCCACCAGCATATCTGGGCTGAATCATTGATTTCATAAGCCAGACAAGGGCTTACGTTCAATTCTGCATTTCAGCCAGGGTTCATGCTTGTGTTAATGTCCATGGCTTGTGCTACAAATGAAGGACATTCACCATCAGAGTTGACTTGTCACCTACCGTGAGGATTTCTTATAGAAAGTAAGAAAGTGGGAGCTTTTTACATCTCCATACCATTATTTTAGGGAAAGAAAAGGGATAAACAGGAATAGACTGTATCTATGCACTTTGGCACTGGCAGCAGATGGAGTTTGATTAGCCACTTGTACTGATGGCAGAGTCTCACTGCTTTGTACTATAAGATGCTTCTGGCTAGTTTGTTTTTTGTGAGGGGGTCTCATTAAACCATATCTCTTATTAAGCATTTTATATATAGTTTATTTAGGGAAAGGATTAACGATAATCAACAATAAAGAAGTTTTGTACTTTGCAGCTAAAAGGGTTTTTCTAGAAGAAAATTCTATCTAACATACAAATAGAGCACTAATTCTTAAAGAATATGTGCAATTTCCTCAAATCAAAGATAAACACAATATATGTCAATTGTTTGCTCAGTACAGGAGCATGCACATTATGCACTTGTGGACATTTTATAAACATATAAAGTTGGCTAAATGCAGTCCTTACTAAGATTCACACATGATTTTTGCCAAACTGAAATATGAATAGCTATTAAAAAGGACCTAAAGCTTGATCTGTCAAAGCATTCTAATACAACATTATTCATACACAATCAATATGTGAAATTGCAACCGTTGTGTTTAATGTGTCTGTCATGAAAATGCTTATTGAACAACGTCAGGTAGGACAGAAAAACAAGTGCAATGTAATTAATGCTAATGTGCCAATGTAGCAAATACGCATGTGTTAGCCAGTGGTGAATGGCTGTCACTGTAGTCCTGTGCAAATCAAATAGACTTTTATTGTAAATAAGCTGTTCCTGGGCTTTCCCTCAAAAAGTGATCGCAGATGTGTGGCATTCCATAAGTTGAGGAGAAGTAGTTAGTCAGTTCTCAGCATCTGAGACACAAAAAATGCTAATACATAAATAAATCTTCTGGGTCCTTTCAAGATTCATACTCTGCTTTAGTGTGGAGGATATATTGGGCGTGATAGTGCAGATGACAATGCAGTTTGCAAAAAGATGAACCATTGCACTTCATCTCCTTTGTTCTGTTTGTAGGTATAGGAATGAACGTGAATATCAGCAGAGGCTAAAAGAAACCCTTGAACGTCTTAATAAGGTAAGCCTGGGAAAATGGGAAAGGAAAGACCTTTGTCATTTTTTCCCTTTGGTTTTATTTATTACAGTGAGCTGCTTTGGAGAAGCAGTGGGAAGATAAAATGTCAGAGCAAGACATTTCTTGTCGTTCTGCCTTGTTGAAAGGTTCTCCTTCCCTTGCATCCCCCTCCCTAAGCCTTGTGCAAATGGCTGAGCCTCGACACGTGTGTATGCACCCTGCTTGGGACAGTCCTGCTGATTTTGGTCACGTAGCACGTGCCAGCTGCCGCCACAGCCTCAGCTTTGCTCTGCTCAGTAATTAATTTTTCAGTAAGACCAAGGACTAGGAGGATCTACTGCATAACACTCCTTTTGGAGCATCAGCAAATGGCTCCTCGAGTCATTTTGGGACCTGGATTTGACACATGTGTTGCTTCTTCCACATCCAGTGTGAACTCTGCATGTTCACCCTTGCTGAAGATCTGCCACGTGTTTAGGTGCCTTAATAACTCTTTTTAACTCTTTTAATACTTCTTTAACTCAGAAGACAATTTCTCTGTGTGGATTAAAATCTACACGCAGAGGTAGGAAGAGCCCATTTATTAGTCATACCATGCAGCCAATATACAGATCTAAGAGTCTGGAATATGACTGGAGAAAGTATGTTTGTTGCTAAATATCTTCTTCCCCCCGCCTCTTTTTAAAAATATTGTATTAATGTGTAATGAAAAGTTACCTAATATAGCTACTGTCTTAAAGTATATTTAGAACTGGTATCATGGCATGAGAAAATGCAGATTGTGTCCAAGTCTTAAAGTCTGGTGGGTCTCAAAGCTTCTCAGTCCCTTGAAGGATATGGTTAGTGCTTCCCAGGACAGACCCTCAGCTTCCCAGTAGGATTCCAAATAAAAGGAAAGCCACAAAACTCCCTGATTTGTTCCTTTCACAGTGAAGCATGAGGAATGTTTATATCAGCTTGCATTTTCCTGGACAAATACCATGGGAAGAGAAATAATAATAATAATAATAATAATAATAATAATAATGATAATATAACAACAACAACAGTAATGCTCAGAAAAAAAGATAAACATTTACTAACATATTTAAGAGGTTTCCAAACCACGTCTGTGAAACTGAGAAAGCCTGTTGCCTGTTTTCATCCTTTCTTGCTTGCTAACTTTCATCTGAGTGAAGCAAGTTGTATTACACCTTTCCCCAGTTCTATTTTTTACAGCTTATCCTTCATCTTCTGTGCTGGGAAACAATTACGGATGGATTAAATAGACTTTTTTTTTATTTCCCTGCTACAAATGGCAGGAGCTGTTCTGCTGGAGCATGGTCATACCAGTGATATGCACGTTTTATATTTTTTAAAAAAGTGCATTTTAGCATTTTAAATCCAATGAGCTCTAGATATCCTGCACCAGTGCTATTTTCCAGTGTGCTAGCAGGGCTCTTGGACACCCTGCAAGCTCTTAAAAAATATTGTGAAGGCAAACATTTTGTAAGGGGTAGCTGGAGGTGGTGGGTCCATCTTCATGGTTGCTCTCAGCCAGTCTGTGGCTAAGGAAAAGTGAATTGGTTTGACAACCCCAGGCACATCTGACAAGATTTTGAGCTGCAGGGGGTGTTTTTTTTCTGGTAGTGCCCAAGACAAGCCTGGAACTTGTATGTGCAGATGTAGCCTCGTGCCTCTTCCGACAGATGGGGAATCAGTTTGGAAAATCAGCAAACGGTGGTTCTGGTGAGATCGAGGGGATTTCTCTTCCATGGTAAATGAAAATGCGGCTTAATCACATGGATCAGCTTTCTGGAATCAGCACGTAAAGCAGAATGGGCTTTTGGAGGTATAGTTGAGTGTATAGCAAATACTGCAAAGTTCAGAAGAAAACATGTAGGCACTGCTCTGGATATACAGCACCATCAATGCAGCTGGTCTGTCTGAAAGCAGGGACTAAAAGCAAAAGTATTTTTCCCCTTGGAAGGAACATTTCGAAAGCCGAATGCCGCTTTTGCTCATTACATGCAGAAGTATTTGCTTATCTGTATTAGCTAGGGTTTTTTTTTCTGGCTCCCCCCCAAACCTCCCAACATGGCCATTGTCCTGTTGATCATCCTCTCAATAGGAAGGCAGAGGAGTGCAGAACAGCATTCCTGATGACTGGCTCTGAATGTGCTGGTCCAGATGGGTCTGAATCAGCCGCTGTCACACAAAGCAGAGGGGCCGCTGGAGAGGACTCTGGCTGGGAGGCTCAGCAGCATAATGAGACAGCTAACATCGACACATTTTTGGAATAGCACATGCTGTGCACGTGCAAAAAGAAAAATCCTCTTCTACCAGTCAGATGCTGCACCCAGAGAGTTCAGTGGTTTGTTTGCAACCCATGACCCACTCGCCGAGACATTTTTACAGCGGGTGATTTTAAGGGGACACCTTTAAATAATATATTTATTTTTAGCTTTGAGTTAAATGCAGGAATCAAAACTTTCTTGAGGCAAACTGCAAACTGGCAGAAGGACTTAAACGTTTTGTAGAGCTGCAATGAAGATTCAGGTTGCAACTTCCAAGATACTTTCTCGGAAGTGGTACTTTACAGTAATAGTTAGCAAGAAGGCATGGTGTAAGTAGAAAATTAAAGCTGTTCCCTTCACATTTATATATTTGTAAAATATGGAAATTATTCTATATTTAAGGGCTGGTATTAAATAGCACAACATAGGAAAATCCAAATTAGACCTTTGAACAGAAATGGAGATTTCACTGGATTTAAATACCAGTGCCACTGATAAATGGCTAATGGATGCTTTAATAGTTGATTTATTTCTATATGTTACAGGCAAGATTTTAAAAAACCTTTTAAGAGCCTAAATTTAGGAGCTAAGTCATTAGTTTGGTTATACTGCAGTGTATGAGTGGACCAACAGGTTCCACATCCCCCTTCAGTGTTTAGTGCTCACAAGGTGGGGTAGATAACAGTCATACTTTGAGATCATGATTTCTAGTCGTATGCCTTGTCCTCTGAATTAATTGGACATTAGAAACTTCTGTCCTTACAAATCCTAATGCATTGAAAACTTATGCAGCAAGGTGAATTTTTTCTAACTTGCTCATCTGTCATTGTTATCTCCAGAATGGCTACAAATTGACAAACATTTGTGATATTTGAGAACACACCAATAATGGAAATATTTTGGACTATCCTGGGGGTTTTTTTATAAGGGCTTCTTTCCTGGGGATATTAAAAAGGCATTGGGATGCCTCAGGTCCTGTCACAAGCACTAGAGAAATCAATGCTTTAGTCTGTTGATGCCATCTGTTTAAGATTCATGCACCATTGCAAACTTTTACTGTCAAAGACTGGTTTTTGATAGCTTTGATTACTTGGCTCCCAGCATTCATAAAGCATATGGTAAACATATTTTGACAGTGCCAGTGCCAAACTGTATAATAAATTGTATTTGTGCAGAAAAACAGCGTGTACAGTGGGAGAACACGATGAATAAGGTGCCTGATTGTTGGTTTTGTAATACTTTTGTTTGTCCCAGTAGGCTTTAATTCCCTACGCAGGCTGCTGCGTAGATACGGTGACTCGCAGTGGTGCTGAGTGGCTGCTGTGGTTTTGCCCCCCCAACCCCTACGTGCTGACCTTGCCATGTGTCTCTGCATTGCAGGAAGCTGATGAAGCACTGCTGTGCAACCTGGAGCTGCAGATCGAGTCCCAGTTCCTGCAGGATGACATTAATGCCACAAAGGACAGATACAAGAAGGTAACCGGTTGGATTTGCCATCTTCTTTAGCTCTTCCTCCTAGAGACATGTGAAGCCTTGCCCTTCTCCATGATCTGTTCCATTGGCAAATCAAAGCAAATCCTGTTTACGTTTTGTGGGTAAATATGTATTTTTGGTGGACACAACAGCTGTGGTGTAGAGGTCAAGCCCAACAGCTGGATGGCTGCAAGCATCCAAATTGACTCCAAGGTCCAATCCCTACAGCTGTAGCAATGTCTTAAGTTTGTTGACCTATTATTATGATTCAACCCAACATGCTGCTCAAGCTGTCCTGTATTTAATGCTAAGAATCTATTGCTTTCATCAGAGGGGGATACCCAATTTTCTGGGCCCTCCAGTTAATCAGAGAGCATTCCAGTTAATCAGCAGACAAAAGCCTGTGGCTGTATGATTCTGCTGCAGTCAACTTTCACACATGCAGCCCCCTTCTCCTTCCTGGGGGAGCTGGTGAGGCTTGGGATCATGCCACTGTCCCAACTTCACTGCTTTTGAAAGAAGAGGCTCATCTCCCATGAAATCAGAAATAAGTTAGATTATCAGAAATAGTTAAGATTATGAACTATATCATCACTTAGCCAAATGCCTGTAATGTACCCTCAGCAGGATGAAACTGTTAGCACACATGCACTCAAAATCAGGTCTAAAACCACATTCCAAAACCCAAATCTGAACATGAACTGGAATTTTATATTCTAAAAGAAGTAAGCATTGAGGAATAAGCCCCAGAAGCTGAAGGCAGCACCTTGCTATGGCATTTTCTGATGAAAATGTTTTTTGCCTCACTACAGAACCTTATGGAAATCCAGACCTACGTCAATGTTTTGCAGCAGATCATCCAGACAACCCCTCGTGTGTCCCCTATAACCACTGGCATATGTGAGGTAAGTGTTGCTGTTGGTAAATACATGCTGTTCTAAGTAAGAAAGGACAGTTTACTCCTAAAGCATCCCAGGTCCTCTAGTTTCCACTTGAAGGTTAGAGGAAAACTGCAGCAACTGTGAGTAAGTACTGAATACTGAATAGGAGAGAAAAAAAATAACTGTAGCTTTGGAAAACTGAATTGTTGAGGAGAAGAGAGATTGCATTAGCCAGGTGTACTCCAGCATATGTATTTGCCCCAAAAATGGCTTGTTCAAAGGTAGTAGAAGTAGTTGTGCTTCCTATCTGAGGAGGAGCTGGCAGTATATATGAGTATTTACAGACAAAGTAAGTCTTGTCCTGAAGGGGTGAGATGTGGTGAAGATTTGTAAGTCAAATAAATTGCTGCAAACTAGATGAAAACTTGGTGATTCCCACCAATGTGAGTGACTATGCCAAGAATGTTTATTAGCTGGAAGAAGATATGGACAGCTGTATCTACAGGGTCTAATTGCAACATAAGCTGTACTTCTACAGTCCTGCCATCTGACATCTTTTATTCTTAAAGCCATGGCACAGAGGTTTACTTTGAGGTTCAATACCCACCTTTTTATTTGTCTTTTGTCATTTTCTGTTTGTCTTCACAGTTTATTTCCAGTAGCGGAATTTCTTTTGGCTCCTTTTAAAAGAGTGAAACATACTTTCCTGTACACACGTTGTTTTCTTCCAACCAGGAAAAACTGATAGCTGAGAGGAGGATCCCTGTTCTGCAGAGCCAGCTGGAGGAATACAAGAGCATCCTCTGCCAGCTACAGGCACAGAAATACAAACTGCAGACAGAGGTACTGCTGTCATTAGCCATAAACACAGCCATGATGCTCATGAACTCTGCTCTTTTTATGCTCACATGATAGAACCTGAGTGGCTTTGAACAGGGTCTTGTGAACTCAGTTCCCTTGGGGCTGTGTCCTTTTAGTTTTCCATTTTTTTCTTCAACTGTTCCATAGCCATTCTCTCAGTAGTTCAAATTGTCAGGTTTAGATGGCCAGGGAGGGCTGTAGGTATTGTAGCCACGATGAAGCTGGCTTTGCTTGTCCCAGTAGCTGGTGGGAGAAGGTTTCCACATTGCAACTGTATTCCTGCAGGACAGAGTCAGCAGGAGGTTGTGGGCTGGTCACACAGGGCTGGTCTGTCTTTCTTTCTTACTTACTGAGCTCAAGGCTGGAAATTGGCCCCATGAAGAATGATGGGGGCTCTTCCCAGCCCTTTCCATCAGTGCCACATCCAGTGCTGAGCTTGCTGTGAGAAGGACTGGACAGACTTGGTAACCAAAACTGAAATAGGTGTCGAGCTACGTTTGGCGTCCTGTGTTCATCCCTGTCACTACTAAGCACCAGGTTAACACCTCTCCTGTGCTTAGACACTACCAGCACCAAAACCACCTGCTTTCTGCCAGTTCCTGATTTGCAGAAAATGACTGGCCAACACTTTGACTCATTACTCCTGCCATCTCCCAGCCAAACCTGCTGTATACAACCTTCCTTCTCCTGTCCCAAACAAGAGTGCAGTGCAGGGATGCAGGTGGCAGGTGATGGAGGAGCAGCTGAAGGCTGCAGTGAGTAGAAACCAGAGCTGGGCAGTTGCTGATCCCAGGTCTGCCATCACACAGCTGAATGTTTCTTAGCACATAGGGATGAAGCATGGCCACCCTATGGCCCCCAGATACAACTTCCTTTGTGCCTTGAGTTGTCCATCTGGGGTGAGGGGACTGATACACTGGCATAAAGTATATTGTCACCTTTTGGTGGGATTTTAGATTCCTCTGGACAGCCACAGCTCTTGACTTCCTGAGCATCACTTCTCTCGTTAGGACACTCGGGACAGTGCTACCCCCAGGTCTTTTCCTTGGTCTGTTTCTCATGTCTGATGCTCTGGCGGAAAGGGCACGTGCAGTTTGGGAAGGGCAGGAATCACTGTAGTGATAAGTGGGGTAATGGATCAATATAGAGAAAAGGGGATAAAATCAGCCTTCTACTGACAGAGGCACTCCTGGGGCAATTAATTGTGCTGCTTTCAAAATCGAATCTTCATGTCCCATTTAGAAAGAGTTTATTAATTCATCATTCTCATGCCTGAGATTAAAAGAGTGAAATAACTTTATGAGTGGAGGTCAATGACATGGTTTCTTGTGACGGTGAAGGCTGGATCTGATGACTGAGGTGTCTCAAGCTCCTTTGCTTTCCTGTTTCTGGACCTGATGACCTTGTTGCTGAGAGGTTATCGACCCCACCTTGTGAGCACTAAACACTGAAGGGGGATGTGGAACCTGTTGGTCCACTCATACACTGCTGTATAACCAAACTAATGCCAAGGGACTTAGCTCCTAAATTTAGGCTCTTAAAAGGTTTTTTAAAATCTTGCCTGTAACATATAGAAATAAATCAATTATTAAAGCATCCATTAGCCAGTTATTGCCCCATTAGCTTTTTGTGAGTTCATCTCTTTAAAAGCTGTTTGAAAAGGAAAAAAAAAAATCCCAAGTGATAAAGGAACTATAATAAATAGCCAAAAATAGCAGAAGAAAGTGAGAGCAGAATTACACTGTCAAATACCTACCTGTAGCTACTGCTCCTTGTGTTTGCAAGGCACTTATCGCCACCGCCTGGCTGATGGGCTCTCCAGTGACTGGAGCACTTATTTTTATTGCTAAAGTAAAAAAGCCAAGGAATTCAATGCCAATCCCATCATGCTTATTGTGGAACAGAAGCCTAAGGGGGCGGGGAGTTATTGGTTTTGAATAAGAAAACAAATGCAGTGAAACTGCTGCTGTATTCCAGCAGTGCAGCCTCACACATTGTAATAAAACATGTCTTTAATTACCCTTGAAATATGGGTGTGCTGAATGCTTCAGAGCTGCTTCCTTCACCCACCATTTTTGTTTACCAGACAACCATGCTGGAGCAAGCAATTAAAAACACCCAGGAGAGTTATGACGATGAAATTCAGCTTTACAATGAGCAGATTGAAAACCTTAGGAAGGGGATAGAGGAGGCCGAGAGGACCTTGGAGAAGTACACGACCGACTGCCGCCAGCTGATGATCTACCAGCAGTCCCTGGAGAACGAGCTGGAACGGTACAAACGTATCATTGAGAACGAGGACAGCCGGTAAGGCTGGATTTCTGGACTCTCCCAAAGGGGCCAGTTATCTCTTTTATCTCCCTTGAAAAATGTTATGTGTAAGGGCATTTGATCCACCCAAAGCTATGGCCATTTCACACCTTTCACTGGTAGATATCCAGGGACAGGAAACCAAATAGATGCAAAATCTGGTCAAGCCTCTCTGCCAAGGAAAGAGTCAGAGCCATTTTAAGCTTCTCCTTTCCAAACAGTCTCTTTTCCATAGACCGTCCTGGTGTCAGTGCACTTGAGGTCAGGAGCATAGGAGAGCAATTTGAACGCCCTCTCCACTGCCCGGGTGTTAGTGAAGCTTGCTGGGATGCTGCAGGCAGGTTGGACTCAGACAGGGCAAACGTCCTGTAAAGCAAAGCAGTTTTCACAGCAAAGCCATTCTTCAGGCAAGGGAGCAAAAAGGGTAGCAGATAAGAAATTTGCAGGGATTTGGGTTGTGTTTAAAGCTACGGAGGAGCACTGGCTCCCTCTAATGTCAACCATCAGCCTCACATGAGAAAGGGAGCTGGGCTTTCACACTGACAGCTGGTGCTGCCTGCACAGGCGGATGCAGCAACTGCTGCTCTGCGTTGTCCAGAAGATGCAGGAGAAGGACACTCACTAATAGCCAATCTCACATGTGGAGAACATATATTTCATCAATTTTCAGTATCTCATTTTGAACACTCTGTTCTCGTTAGGAGTATCTGGGTAATTCTCAGCGCCAAAAACCAAAGTGTGCATCTCTTGTGTAGCTACACAGACAGGTGTACATCCTCCCTACGGGCCAGAATATTCTCTCAGGTTCTGGCAGAGCAGGCTGGAAAGGCCACAGATACAGCAACTGGTTTGCATATAGGCCAGCCTCTCAGTTTTAAGTTTTAACCCTTCACGTCACTGACTCCACAAATATCCTCCAAGGAACACTGCTCGGTTTTCTTCTTGCCCTTCTGAAGTCAGGCACATGCAGGTACCGTTGTAATGGCTACTAAATTTCATATTTCACTGGCCAGCATTTGCAGCTCTCGCTGACCTCCGGTAGGTGTGGACTGACTGCCCATCCAAAATCTTCTGATCCTTTCAAAGTGCTGTGCTAAATTACAAACCTGTTGCTAGGGGGTTGAATTATTGGTGTACTTTACCTAATGGAGCATCCCACATCTGCTGGTGAAAACCAGCCTAACCCCTGTGCAGGTGCTGTGGCTGTGTTGGTTTTCCCCAGACAAGAAACGGGCTCCCATCATTCTCTTTGACTCCTCACCACAGAGAGATAACGTTTCTTTAACCTCCATGCTTTGTTTTGCACAATTTCACTTGCTCTGGGTGGGAAATGAGGGGGAGAGATCTGACCGATGCGCGTCTTCTCCGGCAGGTTAAACTCTGCTATAGCAGGAACACCAGTCACACTCTTCACGCAGATCTATCGACCTGTCCAGCCTCCAGCTGCGCGGGGAAGAGGTAAACCTGTGACATGTCTTTCTGTGTCTGTCAAGAGCAGCATCGTTGTATTTTAAGCTGTTTTTCTATTTGTCTTCCATACGAACATCAGCTGTGACAGCCTGGTAATGCAATGATTTGAGCTGACTTCAGCTGGCTTTGGGACAAGCTGTCAAAGGCCAAAAATACAAGCAAATGAGTTTCTTTGCTAATATCTGCAGTTTACTACTTAGGCTGATTGGTAGAGCAAAGTCAGAAGGCATCTGAAACTATGGAAAGAGCTGGGGGTTTTGTGTTGCCCTCTACAACTACCTAAAAGGAGGTTGTAGTGAGGCTGGTGTTGGTCTCTTCTCCCGAATTGCTGATGACAGAACGAGAGGAAATGGCCTCAAGTTCCATCAGGGGAAGTTTAGGTTGGATATTAGGAAGAAGTTCTTTACTGGGAGGGTGGTTGGGCACTGGAATGGGCTGCCCAGGGAGGTGGTGGAGTCACCGTCCCTGGATGTATTCAAAAAACAGGTTGATGAGGCACTTGAGGCCATGGTCTAATGGTCTAATGGTTAGGGATATGATGGGATAAAGGTTGGACTTGATGACCCTGGAGGTCCCTTCCAACCATAATGATTCTATGATTCTATGAGAGGCAGTTCCAGCATTTGCAGCGACTGTGTTCAGCACTGTTTGTTGTTTGCTTTGTTTGGATTTTTCCTTAGATATCACCCAGGCCATGCAAGACATTGCCAGTGTAAAACCCAGACAAAAAGCTCTGACAAAGAAAATTGCCAGGAAAAAGGAGCTGATGTCTAAAGACATAACCGATGGTCTCTCACCTGACAGAACATATGAAAGAACTCTAGAAGGTTTTGAGGAAGATCAGCTGGAGTTTAGGCACTCTGTCACATGTGAACCTGGGCAGCAAGGGTTAGAACTTGATGAAAAAGAAATGGGCCCAGAGGACGTACCTGATGGAGCCCAGATAAGTAAAGCTTTTGATAAATTGTGTAACATTGTGAGGGAGAAAATAAGAGTCTGCAAGAGACCAGAGCCTAAACCTGATGCCCATCCCAAAGGGCGTTATGTGCTGGTAACAGGGGAGGAAACCTATAGAGAACCTTGCATCTTGGCCCCCTCCATCCCAACTGTGTCAGGGATCACAGTTTCCAACAGCAACGGGAAGGTAATGAACGGTGGTGTGGTGGAGCCCATACCAGAGCTGCCAGAACCATCAGAAAAAGGGGCTATCTGTGAAAGGAGGGAAGAGTCTGAACTCCAGAAAGAGGAAGGGAAAGAAGACATGCTTGAATGGGGCAAAAAACCAAGAGGAAAAATAGAGCAAATGATGAAGTATCCGGACATCTCTGAGCCTGAGACAGTTCCTTCCCCTGGTCTGATAAGCCCAGCAGAGCCAGGAGTCCTTCGAGAGACAGAATATGACCGAGAAGATAAGCAGGCCCTTTTGTTCAGGGAAGCAGGCTTGCCTGGCTCCATGAGCTATGAGAAGGTGGAGGTGGTGGAGTCCATCGAGAAGTTTTCAGATGACAGAATTCAGACATATGAAGAGACAGCAATGATTGTGGAAACGATGATAGAGAAGACAAGCAAGAAGAAACCAGGTGACAAAGGCTCTTAAGTGACACACACTCCCCCACCCCCATAGTCAACTTGTCTGGCATAGTTATTAAATGACTTTTTTTTTTTTCCTGATCGAATGATACAGTAGTGAGATTTTTTGCTGTTTGGTATGGAACAGATTGATACCTTGATGGCAATTCTGTCTGATGTAGGCTCACCTTTGGCACAATGATCATTAGAGTGCTCCAGGGCAACAAGTGATAAGCACATCCTATGCAGCTGATTTTCATGATTAGGACAAGTTGAAAGTAATTATTATTACAGAGCTGCCTGGCTTTCCACAGTATCCGGGACAAATTTGCGTATTCCTCTACTGCTCCCGTAGCTGCCGTACGATTCCCCATCTCTCAGACAGCTGCAAATGTTAACTTGTGACATCTGGTTCATTTAATAAAAGTTTTGCCTTCTACTGAAGATACCCACTGTGGGTTTGTGTCGCCTTTACCGCTGACTAATGGTCCCTCCTAGTAAAGTCAACTGACTGGGTGCGCAGGAGTTTTTCCAGGGGAAGGGCTGGACACCTATTAAATGACCTATTCCAAATATCTCTCATTTAGCCTTAAATAGAGATGAGCTTGGCAGACCTTTCTTTTTGGAGCTAAAGACAAACTCTCTGTATTTGAAATAAACTCTTACTGCTTATCTTCTCGGAATAGAACTTGAAATTCCACCAAAATGGGGGATATAAAAGATACTAAAGGCATTATTTGTTCTTCACCAGTACAACTAAAGCATTTACTAATGCTAACAAGCTTTTGAGCAGACTGCAGCCACAAAAGACTCTGTGCTTTGGTATTTTCTTTGGTAATTCCTCGGACTGACTTAAAACACCTCCACGTGATGCTGTCGCAGCCCAGTCACCTGTAGTCCCATGGCTGGAAGAAGCAATGCCTTCCCACATCCCTGGGCCTGGGGGAGCAGAAAGCAGCACTTCTGCAACAGTCTCTTGCAGCTTCCAGAAATGTTTGGCTCAAAAAACAAAAATTATCCGTGCAAATATGGAGCACTATTTAAAGTGCTGAAGCATCATTTAGGCTTCAGCTTGACTTCAGGCATAGAACTAATCCTACTTAAGTGAGTTATATACTGAGGTGCTCTACTAGGCTGGGCTCTACATATTCCTTCTCCCATCCTGCTTCTCAAAGTGTTTGGTTCAGCTTTTGGCATTGTTTTATGCCTTTTTTTCTTCTGGCTGATTACTCCTGTCAGCTGCAAGGAGGGGGCTAAATGAGCTGAGGAACTGGAGCTTCATGAACATCCTTCTCACGTCACCCAACCTTTCCCTTGGTATTATGTTGGGGTTTTGTTGTTTTTTTTTTCCATTAGTGACTTCCAATGCAGGTGTTGTATCTAACCTGACTACCAGGTCTGGTGAAGTGGCACCTTCTGGTTTGAAACAAGGACAGGTGCCCCACATAGTCATCTTATTTAGCCAGGATTTTTCTGTCGATGAGGTTTTATTGAAATGCTGTGGGAGTTTATGCCAGACATGGCTTAATAATAGGGTGTGTGCTGCTTTTCAGTTTAATTTATTAACAGTGTAAATAACTGCAGAGAAGGAATTTATCAATGCTTACTCTGGTGAGCCAGGAACTGCTGCTCAGCATGACTGCTGGTGAAAGCAGGTTTTAGCTGCTGCAAGGGGGGAAAACAAACCTGCAGCAATAGGAGGTCTGTTTAATAATTCTGTCACAAAACAGGGGGTAAACAGCTTCAGACAGAACCTTCCAAGCATCTGATTTCACTGCAATACGGAGGAGAGCTTAATGTTGCGACTACAAAAAGCTTTAGGAGGCAGCACTTCAGGAGAGCCAGGGCTAGGTGTCAGCTACAGAATATAGGTGAGAAGGTGGCTCCTTCATCTGTTTTTGTGCTGTGGTGTCACCACTCTCCATGGCTGCCATAGAAGTGTTTTTTTCTGATGTTTGTAAACCTCATTCAGCAGCTGTGCCATATAAAAGTTGCTCCTAAAACTGTTTTTGCTGGCACTTATTACTGAAGAAGTTATGATGTCCCACATGGCAGCGACCTGACGTGCAAGCTTGAACCAAGCTGGTGCTCAACTGCACCACGGACATGAGTATCAGCAGAAGTCAAGGACCATGAGGAACTAAGGCCTAAATTCTGCTACAATGTCTGACCCGCCATCCACAAACATGGTGGTTGCCCAGTAAGGCTGCAGGTGACAGGCATCTTTCTGTAAATTGCGATGAAAATTATACAGAAGCCCACCAGTATTCTAGTGTTCATCGTGGCAGTGCTGAAAGGTGGAGGAAATCTCATGATTTATGGGCTAACCACTTATTTAAATGCAGATTCTCAAATGCAAATTCTCAATGAAGTCTTTAAATGCTAATGCTAAAGCATGATGGTGAAATACAACCATGGAGCTACTCAGCATGCTGAGCATGGGACGAGACCTAGGCCAGTTGCAGGTACATTCTTGCCTCTGATGTGGCCATCAGAACTAGAGCAGGAGGTTCCCTGTCACCTTTTACTGCTGCAGACACGGTAAGAAATTATAAAACGACACATACCCTGTGCCATGGGAACAAGTGTGCTAAAGAAGGACCCCAATACCTGGGTTGGAAGTAAGGAGGAAGAGGGAAACAGTTGGGGGGTTTTTTGTGGATCAAAGTGTGCCAAACAGCAGAGAGAAAAAATAAATCTGCTGTAGCTTTTCCTTGGGGCCAGGACTGTTTCTGAAATGCAGTGCAAAAATGTCACTATCTCTCTTCCTCAGCATCCCCTTCCCTTGGAGCCAGCAGGTTTGAACCATGTAAGTAACAGCCACGTTTTTTTTTTTCCTAGCCTGTGGCCTTCATCTTCTATGTCCCACCGTATCACAGAGCTAACATAAGACCTGTTTAGTCTTCATCTGTTGCTGTCAGCTGTTTGGAGGGAATCATGTTTATTTTCTCAGTACGCAGCACACGGGATACAAATTTCCCCATCAGAGGAGTAGGAAATGGTTATCGTAGAGTAGTGTGTTATCTATCTATCTCCCATGTATCTTTGGATAGGCAATGATGCTAGGACCTGCCAGTTTACAACAGCTCTTTATGTTACTTGTATTATAAACCAGCATCATGGGGCTTTAGTTAAACAGCGTTCACCTGTTTCCAATAATGAGCTTCATTTTCCCCTTTATTATAGATACTAACAAAGTATTTTCCATCATTAATAGCATAAAAATGTAGTTATTTTTTTCAGCGATCCCCTGATGCAAAAATCCTGAAGAATTTGAAGTAGATCTCTATATTGTATATACACTCAGTTTTACATATCAAAACTCACTATTTCAGTGTATTGCTCATTATCGTGATCTTTCACTTAATAAATTATGTCAGCATTATGAAAATATCAACCACCATCTAGTTATTTTGCTGCTTTGTAAGATATTTAATGATTGACCAGAGAACTGCATAATTACAGGGATGCAATGGGAAGTCATGTACACGTCCAGTTGAGATTTCCACATGGACTTTTCTCATTCCAAAACTTTTTTTCCACATTTTAGAAGAAGTCTTTCAAAAGCTTTCAGTAACCTCTTTCTTTGAACATATACGCACGAGAAGTTATGGTGTGTGTATATGTATTATACATTACATACCATATGTAATTCTAGAGATATATATTTATAAGCAAATATATGTAACATACTTTGAATCTACATATCATATGTAATATATATGTATAGAGAGAGATACTGTAGTTGTGTTGTATGCATTTAGACATACAGCTGTCTGCATAAATATATATATGGTGCATATATAAATATATATAAGGTGCAC
>VZRW01007714.1:680476-775667 GCA_013398125.1 Aegotheles bennettii | reverse complement strand
ATTCTTCCCTCTGATATGTATATTTTGCCCTCTCTGGGAAAAACTGGGTGCCTTCCATGGAAACCTATGGCTACCAGTAGGATCTATTCACATCCAAAGACACAAGCAAACCTGTCCCTGACCCACTGAACTTCAGTGAGTTCTGGCTCATGCCTGGTGAACTCCAGTTCATGCTTTGAAAAGGACCCACCTTGTCCTTAAGTTTTTAATCACCCAATTAAACACAGTTGGCACTACAGTGTATTTGAACTGATAACCAAGAGCACTTCAAAAATAAAAATCACACGGGGCCGGATTCTTCTCCTGCTGCTGCCTGTTCTATCCCAGTGTGATGTGACCGTCCGGAGGGCCTGCTGCACGCAACAAGGAACCTGTGAGTAGTGTGAGACTGCTTGTCTTGGCTTTACAGTGTAATTCACATACACTTTGAGTAGGTTGAGCTGTTTATTTTGCATTTAGATTTGTAAAGGAAAGATAAAAGATGGATAGTCACTAGCAAAACAGCATGGGTTATACATTTCTTGAGTGAGACGTGTGTACCATGTAACCTTTGGGTTACATTTTTAATTTGTTAGCTAAATATTTACTTACTGAATGTGTTTCTACTACTATGCACCTGGTTAACCAGGACAACTCTTATTAAAATGTTTTAGATGAATACTCTGCATATTAAAAATACATAATAAAATTCTGAAATCAGTCACTGCTAAAAAGTAGCTCTTGGATCCTGCAAAGATCCAAAGCATCTGCTTAAAGTTACAGTTTGAGTAGGTCCAGTGATGGCCCTTACTGTGAGTGCCTAAACAGTTGCAGAATCAAGGCCCTTTATTATTCAAAGGTTAAATTTGGGCTCTCACACCTGAAAACATGTAGTGGTTACTACCATGAGTAATCTCCACTGAGGAGAATGTTATGTCTTGCAGAAATATCCAGAGCAGACTCCAAGGGTGAGAAAGACTGACTTTACTCATGTATGAGAAGTGAAGGTGGGACTGACAGCAAAGAGCAATGATTACCAACAAACCTTCCCAAACACACTACATTTTATTTCCCAAGGCCAACTTTGCAATACACATTAATAACTTAGGCATATTTTTTCTCCTTAAATATATTTGCATAACATAAAAATAACAAATCTCTATTATTAAAAATGAAAGTTGAATAAAAAATTCCTTTGGGATCCAAACCGCGTACTTCAAATTTCTCCCAGAGTAATTTACTGACAGCCAGGTTCTAAACCCCAGAAAACAGGGGTCTGTGGTTGGAAACGCTGACACAGCCTCATCTTACGCTGCTGTAGCACATCCCCCCAAATCCTACAGCTCATTCCCTGTGTGCTCATTCTGCTGTAAGATGGTAAATGGTTTTAAATTGCCAAAAATTAAAAAAAAAAAACAAACCCAAACCTGAAACTTGTGCTTCTAGAATGCCCTGACCCTGTTTGCAAAGCACTTCCCCTTGTCACCTGGCTTTGGCATTGCTTTGTTTTCCTTATTGCATGCCTGTTGAACCATTCTGTGGCTGAAGTGTTAGCGTGTAGGCTCCATAAGTGTCTATATTAAAGAAAACTCTCAAGAGAATTGGATTTCTGCAAATTAGATTGGTAAATTTTCATCTCTGGCTTATTTATTTTTGTAGGGTCTAGTGCTACTTTGGTTGAACCCAATGGGGAAAGTCCCACTGAAGTCAGTGATGCAGAAGAGGTGTTAGACGTTCAAAGATCTCTCCAGCCAACCTCTTTGTGATTCCCTCTCTCACAATAATTGTTAAAAATGTGCCCATTATCACCAACTGTCAATGTTAAAATTCACTCTTTTTTTTTTTTTTAATGCAAACAACATTTACCACAAAAATATGAAGGGAAAAGCCATCGACTTGTTTGCAGGTTATTACCTATTCGTATGACACAAAAGAAAAATCATTTACAGTCACAAACTGTACACAGTATTTGGTAGGGGACAGTATATTTGTGGTTTAGAGTAAAAAAAGGATTGCTTCAATGGTAATTAAAATAATTATTGACGAGCTATAAGACTTGAAAATCAGGAAAGTGTGATAATTTGGCTACAGAGACGATCATTGTAATATGTCTAACACAGAGGTTTGGATAGTAGAAAGGTGAGTAGAGGCATCCGGGGAAGGAGACACCATCATGCAGAACAGCACTAGTTCTTGCTCAGTATACTCTTCAGGCTTCTCTCCACTGCTTCATCTAATTCTTCTTCCAGCTCTTCCTTCTTGGACATGGCCAGTTTGGACTGATAATCTTTTACTATTTGGTCTATATATGGTGCGCTCTGAGTCCCGTGCAGCATCAGTGTCCACTCCTTCAGCACGCCTCGCTGGGGCAGGCTGCCCAGAAACCCAATCTCTAGAGCCCAGGTGCCTCGGGGGTCTTCTCCCCAAGTGTGTGTGGTCATGAAAGGCCACTTGTCAAAACCCACCTTGGAGTCGTCATCCCTGGGGCGCCGGCTCAGTAAAATGGACTTGGTTCCCATTGGCGAGGTCATGTTGATGTTGAGGTCTCCTCGCCTGGTGGAATTCACAGTTATAACTGCTTGGACGTGTTCAAGGTATCGGACAAAGTTCTCCTTCCCCTCACAAGCATCAGTGGTAAGTGTGAGCACCAGCTTGCCACTTGGTGGTATCTTTCTGCAGGTCAAAAGATAATCAAGCAAATAAAAAGGATATACACAGTATGACACAGCTCATGCTAAAACTACTGGGTTTTGGCACCTCATAGAAAAACCTGGACTATCTTCCTTGGTAATACATGGAAAAGTAAGGAAATAAGAGTTGCAAACAGCCAGAAAGAAAACATTGTCTTTTTAGAAAATGATATCAAAAACCTTAATTTGAAAATATGAAATGTACCTACACGAAGAGAGAAGGAATACAATTAAGAAGCACATACTGCTCTTCAAGAGATACTAACATATACTTACTTAATAGTTGCCTTTACTTATCACTACTATATAGGGTAAATGCATTAGGGTCTATTCAATAGAACAACTGTGAGCAGCCAGTTGTGTCAGTCACTGTGCTCTGGGTCATCCCACTCGGGATCCCAGCACAGGTCCAAGGGAGCAGCACCCTGCCAGCAGGGCACTCACCAAACCCCTTGGGGTCAGGATGCAACTGGCAATCACCAGTTGCCTCGGGAACTGGCTGGCAAGCTAGACTGGAAGTGTAAACAAAAGTGTCTGCGTCTTCACCATCGGCGAGCTGTGAGCAGTGTGACACTGCCCTCTGTCTAAAAATATACTTGAAAGACAAGAATTACTGCAATCATTAAAAAAAAGGGAGTAAGTAAGTCACAAAAGACTCCAGCTTGTCATTACCTCTTCCAGTGGCTTCTCCACGACCTGGGTTTTGCAGCAGAATAAGAGAGTCCCTTTTAAAAGGCATCGGCCACACTGCGGTAATGAATACCTTCTTTTCAAAAGAAATGAGTACTTGGCTAATGAAATAGTGTGTTCTTCAGAGGTCAGTGAAAATGCTTCATTCAAGCCTCCCTTCCAGGAACTCTCCCTGAGATGAGCTCCAGGTATGACAGCTTAGTACATCACTAATCAGCTCAGGCCAGGCTCTGCCCCCCTTTCATACAGTATTGCCTTCTTGGGGTAAAAAGCCATTCAGGTCCAGGTTTAAAAGCCTGAAGGCATTGAAACACTTACCTTAAACTGAAAAAAACCTGTGTTGTGAATCTTGTGGATGTCCCGCAGCAGAAGCTGGTATAACATCATAAATATTGTATAGCTAAAATATTTGAACATGTAATACCCTTGAGATTTATTTAGTATGCCAGAGCACAAGGAAAATGCATTCTATGCAGCCAGAGGTGAAGGATCATAATCTCACAGTTGCCACATACTTGCAGTGCCTCTGCATGGGAAGCATCGTCCTCAAAGCAATCTGAATTCACAGTCTCACAGCAACCTCACACACTGGACAAAGCTTTGTCAAACAGTGTTTCATTCCAAGAGTCATCCTAGGTGCTTTCTCTCTCCCTGACTAAATGAGGGGCGACACCATTCTACATCATAGCACCAAAACCCAAAGACCTAAGAGCAGTGCTACCACTCCATCTGCTTTGCAGACAGCCTGACAGCTCTTCTCTCCACTTTCATAAGTCCTGCAGAGCAAAAGTTATCTCAGCTCTAGTCTAAAACAAACACATGAGAAAAGGCTTGCTCTGTTTCCCCCTTTCCTATTAATTAGGATCCAATACTCCCTGCTTCCCTAGCCTAATTACTACAGCCCATGTGAATTTCCTCCAAAGAAACAAAAAGAATCAGGGGGTGGTGGAAAAAGCCTGACATGAAAGGAACACAAGAGGAGAGCACACCCTCACAGTGTGCTGCTGCCCAATTTCTCTATATAAAATATATTCACTTTTATGTGAAGTGTAGCACCTGGTTAGAGGTGAGCAGGAGGAGTGCTACACTTCAGATACTGATCGCTTTGAGCACACTCTGTATTCTAGGCTGTTAGTTCTTTCCTAGCCTGTTTCTGCTAACTGACAATGCTGCTCTGGTGCACACCTCTGTATCAACCTCTCACCTACCTAAATCTATACTGAATATGTATTTTATATCTACAAATAGCTATATATATGTAAACATATACAGAAAATGTTGCTCCAGCAAGGCCAAACTAGAAAAATAACCTGATTATCCATGGCAGAAGTGCAGTGTAGTTTTCATTTTCAAGGAATCTCTGGAGATGCTGGGACTTCCCTGGTTTTATTTACAGTGTAATTCAAAAAATGTAGATGCTGCAAGTCATGATGCTTATTATCCCCTGACAGTAACATTTTCATTGTCTAATGCATGGAGCCAAGCCTGTAGAAAGAAATCTTCTCTCTCTCTCTATCCCCATTTTAATAAATGGGGTTGCACTAAGATAAATGAAATTATTTGTCTGCATTTAAATTATGAATAAACAAGAGATAGCTCAAAATTAGCTTCAGCACTCTCATTTGTTTCCTACTCGTGAGCATGCAAAGGCCAGATAAATTAAAACTCGGATTTCAGCTGTAGAACCTTGGATCCTGAAAATACAAACCCATCTGGAAGGTTGGGAACAAACCTACTCTTTGCTTGGCTGAGCTGTGTGCCAGGGTGGCACATAGGTTTGCTTTCTTTTTCCAACGGAACAATGATGCCTTCAAAAATGGCACTGAAAAGTCAATTTTCAAATGGTATAGACATAAATTGGCCATTATTAGATTAGCATTTCAAATAATTGAATTGAACTATAGCTGTTGCAGTCAACTAGTATTAATTCATTCACTTGTTGACTCATGCATTTTAGCACATGAAGGTAAATCAGAAAATAATTTGACTACTCAGCCTGCAATTAAGAGATTTGAAGAACATAAACCAAACACAATTAAATGCTGTAGTGTTCAAACTGAATCACTGGTACCTGTGGATGATTGTTTCAGTTTTCTGGAGATAAAACTGTCTGCTGGAATATGTCACAAGCAGATACGGGCTGGCTGACAGATATTTCATGTGGCAGCAGTTCATGTAATTTACAGTGCCAGCCTCCCAGGTTTTCACTTGTGCACAGGCTCTTTATTCACAGAAACTCTGACACAAACATATCTGTATGTGCTCAGGAGGAATGGATGTTGCTATGATCACTGTTGGTACTAGCGGAGATGATACAGATGAGCTGTAGAATGCTCTCCTACAGCAAATCAGGAACTGAAAGATAGAGTAGTTTATCAACTTATTAAAACAGTTGGAATGCTGCTGGCAATGTTAGTCTTCCTTAGAAAAAAGTTTTCATTATGTTTCTTTGACTCTCTATGTCTTTGTCAATGTATTCACACATTTGTCGCCTCCTAAATGCCTGGAAGAAGCCAAACACACACAGTATTCACTTACTCAGGTTCCTGGATTGACCCTCCAACACAATGGAATCTCTCAGGAACAGTCTTCCAGTCTTTTGCCATCTTAACCATGGCTCCTGCGTCAAGGACACCGTAGCCAAACAAATGGTTGAACTCCAGCCCAACGCCATTCCTACGCCATTGATGAACCTCATCATGAAGCTGGTTCCTCTTGGAGGTGAGCACTGTCAGGTGTTGCATGTCTCTCCAGGTTAGATCCAAGCTATGGAAAAGCAACGTGGAAAACAAAATATTCAAGCTAATATTAAAGACAGTGTGTTTGAGTAAGCTTTATGGTAAAATTCATTTCTATGAATCACACAGAAATTGTATCGATACACATATCGATAACAAAGCTTCTGCTGATTTCAGTGGGAACAAGAATAGGTTTTAATTATATACTATTTCCCCAGTATACGTTCTCCAAAATTGCTAAGTAATTTCTGGTTGTTTCCCTGTTATTGAAAATAACTGCTTTTAACTACACATTATAGATCACCATGAAATATTTAAGCTAATAAAATGAGTGGGATATTATACCAGATCCTGAAAAGAACACAAAAGGAAAAGGATGATGACAGAATTTCGCCTAACCTTCCTCTTAAATCTTGCCCTCTTGTCTGCTCCTCCTGTTTCTCCCATGGACCTTCCAAGATTCACCCAGAGAAGCCCCAGTCTGATGAAGCTGATGAGCCATAACAATCAAAGTGTTGGGAATTTCAGCATTCTGTGAATAGGGGTGTATGGGCTGTGCGTGGCTGTAGGTTTGCATTATAATGTATGGCAGAGGTTTGTCACCCGTGATATCCTAGCATGGATGGATGCAGTTAAGTAACACATATCTAGATCTGATGATCATTTTTCATCATCAGCTCTTGTCTTCCTAGAGTTGCAGTGATTACGATGACAGGAAGGGCACTTGTAAGTTATTATTCTGGAAGCTTTAGAACTGACATTCTAATTCTACATAACTAAAGCCATTCCAGTTGTTTTATGATGAACTCTTTCAACACTACAATATGTCTGATTCAAACCATCAACCTAAAAGGATCTGCTTTTCAGCTTTCTGTGCCCCAAGTAATAAGCATGTGTGCATGCTGAATGTACACCAGAATAGCCAATTACTGTCATTTTCCCAAGGTGACACAAGACAGCTGAAAACCAGCCATTGCTTGCATCATTCTTATTGAAACCTTTTAACAGCTGCGACACATCTTAAAACTGTACTTTTTGGTCTGTTTTTTAGGGACATGTCAGACATATATCGCATATGAGCTGAGAGACACATGGCTGGCAGCAGTTGCCTCCATGGGTTATTGCTAGCCATTCCTGCAAAGGCCACTGTAACTCACCCAGGGTAGTTCTGCACACTAAAGTGTAGGTTAATCCAGCCAGCCTGGAAGGAGATAGGAGAGAGACACTGACAGTTCTATCTCCACCCACCCTTCTTCTCAGCAAAGACTAGAAATTCAACTGCAAACCAGGGGAATGAGCCTAATTTCTACTGGGGATAGTTTGGCATGAGTAATTCCAGTCCTCATGGATAGCCCAAATGAAGAGGAATGGGAATTATTACTGAGATACTAAGGCTGTAGTCCAGGTTCAAAAAGCTGTGGTCAGAAAATTCATTAAACCTTTATATTTTTACAGCTATAATTATTTATTACATCGTCGCTGTCCTACTGAATGAATTTGATAGTAGGATTGATCATCCAAACTTAAACACTTGGCACGTATGTTTTATGTGTAGAAAACCTGAAAAATGAGACTTGGCCCAAGTCATGCTCTGAGCACAGCAATCATTGCTCTGCTAAGGACAGAAAGTCTGTCTCCCCTGCCAAATCTTCATTCTTCTGAAGAAAACCGTGTACATAGCGCTCACTTCATGCCATGGTTACAGCAACTGAAGCTGTGTAGCTGAGCAAATGTTGCCTCACTTCATAAAATAATTAACACAAAGTAAAAAGATGGTATAGGTTAAGTAAAAAGATGGTATAGTTTAGTGTAAAGAAAACTTTTCCTAACCAGTAGGGAAAAGGATAATGAAGCACGATACACAAGAGGTCTCCACTGCTGTGAACAGCATGGAGATGGTAAATAAACAATGGGTATTTATTCTTTCACATACCAAAGCAATTATGTAGCACAGAAGCAAATTACAAGCAATGGGTTAAGAAAAAACACAAAGAAAACATTCCCCACCATCATCATCAAAAAGTATTATTACTGTGGAACTGACTGCTGCTGGATGATACAAGGACCAAATCCAGACAAGCTGGAAAAGAGTTAGACAGATTCAAGGAAGGTAAATCTGCCCGTGGCTATTACACAGGATGGGCTGACTGCTCTCTCCAAACCACTGACTGCCCAAGCTGTTGTTGAAATATTGCTCTTTGTCCTGGTCTTGGCTGGGATAGAGCTAATTCTCTTAGCAGCCAGCCTTTTGGTTTGGATTTCGGATGGAATTTGGTATGAGAAGAATGTTGATAATCCGCTGATGTTTTTAGTTGTTGCGAAGAAATCAAGGATTTATCAGCTTCCCATGCTTTGCTGGTGTGTGGGTGCACAAGAAGCTGGGAGGGAGCAGAGCCAGAGTGATGGGTCCACACTGGCCAGTGGGATATTCCATATCATGCAATGCTGAGCATAGAGATGAGGGTTGGCCGGGAGCTTTGGCTCGCTTGCTGTCCTCGGGGATCGTGGGTTTGGGGTTTCTCTCCTCTGGGATCATTAGCCAGGGACAGGCTGGGCATTGGGCAGCAGGTGGTGAGCAGTTACACTGTGCATTGCTTGTTTATATTATTATTATTATTATTTTAAATTGTCTTTATCTCAACCCACAAGCCTCTTTACCTTTACATTTCTGATTCCCTCCCCCATTCCCCAAAGGGCAGGGGGACACTGAGCAAGCAGCTGCCTGGTATTTAGCTGCCTGCTGGGTTAAAACCACAACACTTTTAATCCTTGTCTGTTGTACTCACCCCTAAGCATCCGTCTTTGTAGTCAGAATGTGGCACAAGCCAAGCTCCTGTCTCACACTACAGAGAGTAGTAGCACAGTGGGCATTGCCCACTGGGTATGTGGAGAAATGAAATGATCTCTCCCTCCAAACAGTACTGGAGAAGACAAGCCCCTGGGAGCAGTGGATGGAGAGGACACAGAGAGTGAGTTAGCCCAAGCCTATCAGCTACATGGCTTTGGTGAGACAGCAGCTCCATCTGTGAGTGATCAAGCATGTCAGGACCATAGCAGGCAGCTCGGGAGCTGCTCGTTCCAGCCCCGTGCCACAGGCAGCTGACTCGTGTGATGAACAGTGTGGAATGAACCACAGGCCCTCCCCTCCCTAGAGCTCCCAAGGAATTCCCCAAGAGCATACTTAGCCTCCAGGGCCAGGGCAAACACTCCGGCTGCTTCGGGGGCTGCTGCAGATGTTCCCGAGTGACGCAGGGTGCAGTTGCCGTATAAATCTGTTGTAGCCTGCAATGATATCAAACACAATTAATGAAACTAGCTAGTCCATTTTCCTAGCTGCTACAGACTCAGAAAAATACAGAAAGCAGAGTGTGTGTCCTTGCTCTTTGGAGTACTTGTGTGTTTGTACCTAGGATCTCTTTTCTTCTCCAGAATAGTGTATGGATTTAAAAACACCGTGAAACACAGTTACAGAAGGTGTGAATGCAAGAATAAATTATGATGTAGGAAAATAATGTTTGTTACCACTTAGAAGTCATAAACTCATATAAAAGTCATTTATTTCCTGCACACACAGTCTAACCAAAGGCCTTCAATTCCCTTGTGGTTGTCAGAAGGATTTGAAAGTAGAATTGTTAGAAGCGTTGAGCTTTCTAACATTTGTGCAACTCCAGAACCAACAGCAGTACCAGGCTGCTCTCTGCTATGCAGATTAGTCACTGAAGAGACCAGAAGGAAACCTTGGAAGTACATTTTATGGTGATAATTACAAAGGTTTTGGCTGACAGCACAGAGCTGGTATCAAGACAGAAACCAGTGTTTTTCCATCTGTTGCTGCACAGGGGCATTTACGATGCCACAATGTGTCTTTGGGTTTCAGATAGGGCCAAGGAAAATGCGTAGAGGCTTTTGGCAAAGACTGACCTTGAGCTATTACACCTGAATTTTCCACTACGTGAATTAGACCATGTCCTGGCAGGTCTGAAGGTGCTGAGGAGCAGTGATCAGCACAGGGGAGGAAAATCCTATTTGCACTTTAACAGAAACTGTGTATTTTCCAGTTGTAGCTAAGGACCCTAGGGGACTTGAGGATGATGCTCCACACTGCTCAGGATGAGACTGAACCCTCACCTTTCCTCTGCAGGTGACCGAATGTCTTTCTGCTCTGTGCAGCTTCTGGCACAGCAGAAATCTGGTTCATGGCTCCTCTGCCAGCACAAGTATGATCTCAGATGTTGAAACTTTTCATTTAGATTTTTACAGAGGCTTTTTATCACTCTGTCCTTTGGAAAGAGTGCAACTGAACTTCTGAATCTGGTCTCTGATAAAAGAAAACACCAACTATATGAAGCTCTAAGAGATGGAAGATCATTGCTGTTCCCAATATTAATCCCACATCTCCTCAGCTGACAGTTCTGGCACGATCATGCACTGCAGATGAGAAAATATCCATCTCGACAAAGGACCATCTGCTGCTTCAAAGCAGACAGAGTTGTAATAGGTCGTGGGAGTGCACAAAGACAGCAGCAACAGGACAATATCTGGACTCACCACGCCAGCCTCCGGATTTCTCTTCCTCCCATTACTAAAGGTGGAAGCTAAGGTTGAAGAGCAGCTTTCATCGTACAGAGCTGTCCGTCCATCGTTTATGGCAGAATTGATGGAGATTGTCCACATGCTGGATGCATACCCATCACAGTTACAGTCATCATAGCTGCCCCCGTCCCCGGAGGCCCAGACATAGATGCTTCCTTTGCCACCTCGGCCCTGTGAAAGGGAAAAATTCACCCTCCTGGGTTAAATTGCAAATAAGAGATAGCAGCTACTTTAAACTGCATGCCTAATTGTAAAGCTGGGCATCCATAAAAGAGAAAACTGGTCCAAACAAAATATACATCAAACTTCAGCTGAAATAACATGGACTTCTGCAGGTTATTAAATCTGGCAGCCAGTTCTGCAACCTTATGTACACAGAGCACTTCCATTTATCTCCTGCTTTGCTCGACGCCCCGAAGGCTCCTGTGCCAGATGCTAAGACATTTTATGGATTCATTAGCATTTAAGTCAAGGTCTAAGTGCCATGAGGAAAGCATTCTTTTAAAAGGGACATAGGTCATCTCACATGCTGGCTTTGCAAGATCCAATTAGGTTAAGGCAATGGCTAAAAAACTCTGTAAAACTGGCACCTTTTTCTCTAGATATATTTTTCTCCAAAGGTATCACTGACTCACAGTTGTTTTTCTGACAAACCAGCTCCTACCAGCAGGACAATGAAGTTATGGGACCATATGAATCATCTGCAGAAAGATGGTCTACCAATTACACTGAGAAGGTGAGAGATGGATGGGAGAGGCTGAAGCTGAAGGGCAGCTATAAAGGTTTCCCATTAGTCAAAGGACAGAAATCTGTATCCTCTTCCCATCTTCCAGACAGGCAATGGGTGGGAAGGGTCCTAGTTCTCATCCCATAACACTGTTCATATGCCTTGGGCAGAAGGTAAGAAAAAAATCTCTCCTGGCCTCTTCATTGTCCAGCATGAAAGAGCAGCTAAAGAATATACAAACATAGCAACCTGCAATGGTATTTTAATAGGGAACCTTTTCTGCCAGGAATTTAAATCAAATCTGAGCTCCCAGCAGTAGCTTCTATTTTTCATCACACCCCACTGAACAGAGCAACCTCATTATTTCAAGCACGTTAGTGAGCTGCATTATAATCCACTAAATTGCACAGCAGGTTTGCTGCCACTGGGGTACATAACATCTCAGGACATCCATTTTCATAATAAAGATGATGACTAGGAGAAAACTTATTGAAATCAGTCTAAAAACTCCCACAAATATCTGAGATCCATCATTTCAGTTCTAAGGGAGGATAATGTTGCAAAAATACATACTCCAAGAAGAAGATAATTCCAGCAAATTATTTTAAAAATAATAATAAAAAGATCAGCATAACCAGAACAGTTATGTGGTTTTTCTCCCTTTGACTTTTTCTTCTACAGGGCCCAACCTGGGGCTTTGGACTCACTTCAGAGGTTACATCCCATCTCGTTCACCATCCCACCACCACCTGCCTCCTCTGGATAGCCACGGTGGCAGCTTGAGCACATCTCTGCCTGTCCCAAAAAGGCAGATTGCTTCCCAATGCAGCAAGCAGGTGGCTGCTGGTGCCAGCAACAGGGTGTCCAGCATGTACAGACCTGTTCTTAAAGGACCTTTTCCTTCCGGCCATTGTTTGGGTTTGCCTGCCAGGAGCTGCTGGGGATGGGTTTCTGCAGAGATAGAGATCACCTCTACGAGAGTCCCATCCACAAATGTGGTTCAGTGTTCAAACCTTTTATTCATCTCTTAATTTCAGCTGCCTTTCCTCCTCAGCTGGGACTGGAAAGAGGAGCAAACACTACTGGAATAAAGTGATAGCAGCCCAAGGGCATTATTTGCAATGGTGCTTAGGACTTGCTGCTTACACTGCCCACAGCCAGACCTGCAGCAGCGGAAGAGTTTGCACAGGCAAACTGTTTGGTGGCTGTCCTCTGCCATCCTTTCATTTACCAGGCAGAAATGTATGGCTTCATTCCCTCCCCTTCATGGGGGGTGGGAATTTTCTGTTCTCTGGAGTAGCAGACTAAACCAGAAAAAAGGCAGTTGGGTCAACCAAGTGTCATATTTAAAGTGAACCAAAAGCTCCTGTTTGCATCTCAGCCTTATGCAAGCATAACAATTTTAGTGATGTCACTCAACTTAGACTGTAAATTCAGGCCAAAAACAAGACTGGAGAAGGTGGCAGTAATACCCACTACAAACACCAGAGGGAGCGTGAGGAAAGAGTCAGGAAGAAGAGAGAAGGCTAGAACAACATTAAGATACGTTTTAAACGTTCTCTCTCCTCCAGAATGCTGTGGAAACCTTCTCATTTCCCCCAAAAGCAATGCACAGCATGGCACCCACGCTCCTGAGCCATCTGAAGCTGTATCTCACTCACAGATGAAAATGGATCTTGGTGTATTTGGTACTAGCCCAAGAGAGGCCCACCTCAATTCGAGATAAACCAGAATTAAACCTTGGGCAAGGCTGTATGCTCAGAAAATCACGGGCAGCTACTGAGCAGCTCTCTGCAGAAACAGCAGGTTTTCTATTTCCAGTGTCCTCCGTGGGATGCTGTACTACCAGCCAAAAATATCCCTGAGAAATCTTCTTACCCCTTTTCTCACCTTCTAAAGAGCGCAATCCCAGAAAAACTTCTTTCCTGAACTAACTTACACAAGTGAGTCGGCAGGAGATGGGAGCCTAAATTCACTTCATGTAACTTCAGGCACATCTTGAACCCTTTTTCCCTTGTTATTGTGTTCATTTATCACATTTCCCAGGCTAGTGCCTAAGTCAGTGTTTCTCAAAGCTTTCATTGCTGGATCACACTAACCAGATAAAAATGGGTCGTATTTGACAAATAAATCTTTTCCAGCTTCCCTGACCTTTCCCATCAAGGCTGGGAAGTATCCTTGTGAATTACAGCTGGGCTTCTAACACAGCATGGCCTCTGCCTCGGCTTCTCTAGCTCACCCCCTCCAGCCTGGCCATCGGGGTTCCAAAAGATGGATGGAAGAACATAACTGTCTTCACAGCACGTTCCTGATGCCCTTTGGCTTTGGCCTAATCCTTCAGTCATAGATCAGGAATAACAGTTTCCAACCAGTATAAGCTAAAAACAAAGAGCAGACTCCTGTCCTGAAAAGCCAAGTACCAGGGAACGACAGCATCAGGACACCAGCAAGCAGATGGGCTCGGGGTAGGAAGAAAAAAAAGCAGCACCTGACTGTAAGGAAGTATTTTTTTAAGGAAAAACAAGCAGCACCTGACTGTGAGGAGTTATTTTTTTTAGGTGCAGTGAAAAGGTATTTCAAGGTAAGGGCAGCCAAGTGGTTTGCTGATGTTTATGGACTTGTCCTGTGTCTGAAGAAGAAAATGCAGATGGAGCACATTTGAGAAAAGTATGAAAAACTACAGAACTGGAAACTGCTTTCTGTAACAAACCCAAAGCACATATTATTTCATAAGCACCTTTCTTTTCACATGACATGTGATAGCTACTTTGTAATTCTTCCCCTTCAGAAAACAGAAGCGTTTCAGCATCTTCTATGTAATTTAACAGCAATTTATATGCTATGGTAAGAGATAGGCTGGTTTTCTAGGAAAAGTGAAAAATTCAATAGCTTTTTCAAGTCTTTGCCATGGGTCCTACTAACTTACTTATGAATAGGACTCAGTTAGTGTCCATCCTCTCTTAATTTTGACTGTATTTTCCTCTGAAAAGAGCTTTTCTTTCTCTTCAGGATTGAATCATCTGAAAATCAGTAAGTGCTTTGTTACTAAAAACTCCATCCTTCAATAATGATTGCTAATTATCTTGGAAAGTGTGGTTTGCAGCCCTGGCAGCCAACACGACATGGCCATCATGCCCCAGGCTGGGGCACACCATGGCAAGGACGGGCTGGGGAAGAGCTGTGGGACCATCTGCTTGCTGTCACAACTTGGCAGGGACCATCAGGGTGAGCTCTGCAGACACCCTGGAGCCCACGCAGAGACCTGTGGTCTCCCCACCATCCTCTTCAGTGCACGGGCAGCCTGGCTCTGTGGTGTTAAGGCAGCTGGAGGCAGCGAGTCCTTGGCACTGCTGAACTGCTGCTCATCTTTCCCACTGCCAGGGTTTTCTGGAGCCTGCCTGCGTGTCCCTGCATCCCTGACAGGCGCCAGCTGCTCAGCCCATTGAGCCCTCACTCTCCTGGCTCCTCCAGCTACCCCTGCATCTGCCAGGCTGCTTTGCCCAAAGCAATCTGTGACTTCCCGCAGCCCTTTGCTCCTTTCCTATACCGATTTCTCAGGGAGTGGTAAAATCTAAAGCAAAACCCAGGCAAAACCACATGCCTGACAGCCAGCCATGCAATCTCAATTTAACCACACAGACACCAAGGTTTTAAGCAGCAAACATATTTGGGTTTCCAAAGTTTGCCACTGCAAACGTTCGTATTTCATTATGCCTGGTTCCTCCTAGCAGATTTCTGAAACTATTTGGGTCACATAATCATCACCAAAGTACAAGAGACTGCTACATACTAAGCCCTATAATTGCTAAACCCTAACAAAAGCCTTTATGGAACTTACTCCAGACTTGGTCACACAAAAGCACTGAACTTCCATCCACCAACCTCCAATTATTTGCATAATTGTTAATACCTCCTTTGGCTAAAAATAATGCTTGAGCCATTTTCTGTGTCTAAATTACTGTTGAAATCGGATGGACTTCTGTTAGCCAAGAGAAAAGAATGGAAAATTACAATTTTGGTGAAGAGAGGCAGCACTGGGTTTAAATTAGGGTTCAGTCCAGCAGGGAAATGGGCAAGGAAATTTGAAAACGCTGAGACAAAACCTTTTAATTATCTATTCTTTTTTTGTTGGATCCTGAGCTGTGTACCACAAGTGATAACACATCACTCTAGTCCAGCAGCAATTCTGGGATCAATAATATTTGCAAAACTCAACCCCACGTCTCTGAGCTAGATTATCAGAAAAAGATTTTAAACACCAAATTTTCCTTCCACCAGTGACAATGCTGGTTTTCGTGCCCAGAGCTCCCACCTGGTGTGATGAACCACAGCCTCACAGCTTCACCCATGGCTCTTGCAACCACTCCAAAGGTTCCTGGCTTGTAGCACCAGCCTTACTGGGAAACAAAGGCACATATAGGGGTATAGGGATTAGGCAAAAACACTCCTAGGGTTGGAATGAGACAGTAAAACCTACATTTTGAAACTACATTGTCTTGTCTCCTTAGAAAACAGTAATTTATGTGTGGAAAATACCTGTGGAGCTTACAGATATTGCTGTGTTGGCCCAACCTATTGATACAGTGATTTTCTGCTCTTCATGAGACAGGTGGTTGAGTCTTTGTGAAAGGCTGTATTTCACCCTGTCACAGGTCCATAAACCTACCACAGCCAAGGTCTTGAGCTGACCAAGACATCCCTGAGGAGGTCAGTATCGCAGCAGAAATCAGTAGCACTTGGGTTCTGCCCCTGTCCTGTCCTCAGAGGCACGTGCCCATTGTCCCATCTGTGGTGGCAAAGCAGATGGTGACAGGCTGACCTCCAGACCTGGGTCCTGTGCTCAGTGAAAGGTTGTGCATCCCATCACTGGGTCAGAAAAGCTGGCTGTGCTGTTTTACAGAAGCCTGAAAACATCCCCTGTCAGGTGACCTCAGAATTCCAAGCAGATATAAGGCATTTGTGTGGGGCTTTAACAAGGTGTGATTTTAGCTTACATAAATATGATGAGGCATGGAATTACAATGCATACCCCAGACTCAACAGCAGCACAACAGAAAAGGGCTCCCAAGTTATACAGAAGCTTGTAAGGCTTCCTCAGAAATGGAATAATCAGATGGTTGCAAGATCATAAACTGATTTCCCTATCCTCACTCGGCTGCTGAGCTAATAAAACTATGTTAGAGGTATCTAACTGCACATACTTTAATAATATGTTATCTTCAGTGTATTTCAAAGAACAATAACACAATGTCTGTGGCCTTGGAGAGAGGAAATGAGAAATATTTCCTTTCGTTTTTAACATCATCTTTTCTTCTTTCATTGGTGAGCCCAATTACAGAGCCATGATGAGACGATAAATTCTTAATACTTCTCCCCTGGCAATTTGTACTTGCGCAGCGTTTTCTTGGGTAGAACCACATTATGGAAGCAATAACTTTTTCACCAGCACAAGCACAAATGGGTCATGTCTTATATATTCTGGCGGAGCCAGCGAAGTCTCAAGAAATTAATTCAGTCCATGAGCAACATCTCACAACATACTAATATAAAAGCCTACACCATAAAAATGCAATAAATAGAGACCAGCTTGGCTTGATTACTTCTTTTTACTGCCTTAAATTCCAATAGCTGAATCTGGAAAGAACTGGACTCATAAAACGGCAAACTAGAAACTGGATATTGCATTAAAGACAAGATGTACAAGAAAACATGGGTGGGATTAGTTCTTGAGCTGGTTACCTTTTCCTGTTCAAGATGACTGCTGGTGCAATTCTGGATGCAAGGTACCAAAAAACAGAAGGTCTATACTTAAGGGAGGTGTGCTGTCACAGAATCCCATCTACCATCCTCACCTCCTCCAAGCTGTCTAGCCCATGGAGTGGATGAGCACGGGGCAGGCAAGGGACGTGCAAATCACAATGCACTGCTTTGTCCAGCCGTGCTCTATATGAAATGCCACCACTAGCTCACCCCACCTTCCCTGAAATGGAAGTACCACTCGATCAGGTGAGACAGCAAGCTGTGCTCAACACTGCCAGGCTGCCTGTTCCTGACTCCATCACCCTGGCGTCTTGTCCCGCTCTGAATTTCACTTTGTGTTTCTGCACCTGCAGTAAAATCCCTCCATAGCTCCTCAAAGAAATGTCCCTGCAGATCTGTGACACAGAGTGATTACAGGTGACGAAACTGAGCGTATGAGCAGCCTGGGTTTGGTGCAGGGCTAGGACACCTCTGAACAGCCCGCAACAATGTCAGGTTGGTGACTTACTGAGACTGTAAAGAAACATATGCCTTTTCTCTCCAGACCCCATAACCAGCTGCTGACCATAGATGTGGCTCAGATGATGTCTAGAGGTCAGGTAAGTCTCATTAAGGATATCCATTTTTTGCCCCTGGCAAGTGTGTTTAGAGGAAGAGAGCAAGTGACAGAGGGCACTCTCTGCATCTCTTTCACCAGGCAGAAGAGCATTTGTCCCTGTTCTGGACTACCCTAATGGAATCTGCCTTGCGTGCAGTCAGCACAGTCTCCTGCTGCAGCTGGCAGCCACCATCAGGTGCCTCCCAGCCAAGGGTGAGTGCAAGACCTCCTCATTAGGTACTGGATACTCACCAGTTTCAACCTAGTCTTTAAAAACTAGAAGTTAAGTCCATTGCAATTCCATCCCAAATATGTGTTTTCTAGTGGGTGGGATTTGCATTAGGTAACACTTCATCTGTGTCAAACCAGTGCTGGTAACCGCCAGACTGCTTGTAGATGTCTGTGTACAAGACTCTTTCAATCCCTACTCTCAAGTGCCTGCTAGCTCAGCTGTGAGCTCATCTATATTCATGCTATTTACCTGACAGCATACAGCACACCCAAGTGAAGGTATGATTAAGGAGGAGGCAAGAATTAGCTTAACAAATGCCAAGAATGGGCAATGGAAGAGGGAAGGTAAGAAGGTATCTCAGCCTTACCCTGCCTAGTTATGGCTACACAGCTTCAAGTCGTAAAAACAAACATATGAACAAGAACTCACACAGTTTCTGATGTTTTCATCATCTTACCATTACCAGGTGACTACTGATGCCTAGCACCCCAGCAGCTCTAGAAGGAGGACTTCCAAAGGACATGACAGTGGAACAGAGTTTGGGGGATGGATGAAACTGTTGTCAGGGAGTTTCTCCTTGACCTGGGTTCCCAAGTGTGGTGGCAACGAGGTAAATGTCACTTGTGTTCGTCAACTCAGTTAACTGCCTTTTCCCCATAAGAATTTTCTATCACTCCCACTTATTTATTTTTAGTTTATTGCACTAGAAGTAAGGATATTGATCTTGCTCTGTGCAAGAGATCTTACATTTCCTTCTAGGATATCGGAGAGTATTGCTTTTAGTTTAATAAAGCATTTTTATTCTCAGCATGTTGCTTCCTCCCTGCCAATATTTCAGCTTCATCACTAATTCATGAACCATCACTCTGGTGAGAATCAGCTCCAGACTGAGAAAAAAAATAATCCTACACTTATTTGTCTCTTGGTTTATAAAAATACTTTTCTCCTTAATAAGAGGGATTTTTATGCTGAAAAATGATTAATAAATTAGATTTATATCTGTACAGTCAATAGAGAATTTGGTGCATATATTATAGACCTAAGCTAGGTAAAAGGGTATTATATCAAAGGCTTGTTAGTCTTCCTTTACATGCAGGAAAGTCTGTAGTGGGTTTTTCAAAGCACCATGAAGAGTATCCAGCATCCACTGATGTCTTGAAATATCTTTAGAAAGTATGGCTCTCCATAAAACTAAATCAGAATAAACTCTACCCCAAAAAACCTTCTATGAAAGGAAATGTGATGAGCATAATAAGGGTAGATCAAGCTATAGCCACAATGCAGAGGCAGTTATTTGGGGTGGAGCTGTCTCTTCTTTCCTGCACGTATTGCCAGAAGGTAGCTGGGATACTGCCACTATGAAATTAAATGTAATTGTTTCCAGACAACAATATCTTTCTTACTTAGAACCCAGTATCACTCGTTCTGCTCTCTAATTCTGCAATGGCTGTTTGACAGGACTGGTTTCCTGATGCAGGCTCTCCTGTTTGTTTTATGCTTTCTGATAAGGAACAAGAGCAATTCACCATTCTCTCTCCTTCATGAGCATTCAACCTGAGACATCTCAGGGCCCCTTCTGAGCTGAATGTTGCAAATAATTTCTTGAAGAGAATTAAAAAACACTTTTGAGGAAAAGGAATTAAAAAGTAATATGGCCAACACTCACCAAGCACGAGACTATGACCAGACAATAAAAGAGATGAGGAAAAATTCCTTCTCCTGTACTTAAAATTCAAAGAGAAGGTTAATTCCAGCATAAATCCACAAACTAAAGCATATGGTGATATGATAGCAAGTTAATTGAAAGATCTTTTAAATACTAAACTGCAAAAAAAACATGACTACAAATTAAAATCTGCTTCTCTTGAGAGGGTAAAATGCCTCTATTCAGTTAAGCTTGCATTCCCCTGCCAGGGTCATTAGTGCCTTTCCTGTTTCTTTTAGACGAGTTCTGCATGGGAGGAGAATAACACAAAAAATATATGGGCATTCTTTTATATTCAGAGTTTATCTCTGCTCCAAACAACATTAAGTAGAAGGAAGATCAACTATCCACTAACTATAAGACATCAAAGTGTTGCTAAAAATGTATCAGCTGTGTCACATATCGAAGGAAGATTCTGTCCAAGAGAGAAGTATTTAAGGGGATCCTTATGGAAACTCTAGGTCAATGAAAGAAAGTCATGAGCAGAAACATGGCTTGTGTAAGATGGCTTCAGAGGTTTGTAAGGTTTACACCACAAAACTGAGCACTTGGGAGAAATTTGTGAGAAGTCTTCCTGTGTTATGGCAGTACATTGCTAATTCTACAGGTGAGAGCATGGTAATGACTATAATTCATCTGTTACATGCAAAACATTTGAGGTTCAGGATCTGAGAAGGCTTTAGATGCTTCACTACCTACCACAGCAACAGATTTAATTATCATGTCACAGAACAAGGTAAACTGAATGTGCTGCTCACAGTGAGGTGGTGATGAAGAGAGGGAGAAACTGGTGCAAGTAAGAGGAAGAAATAA
Organism: Aegotheles bennettii; assembly: GCA_013398125.1. Lineage (NCBI taxonomy): Eukaryota > Metazoa > Chordata > Aves > Caprimulgiformes > Aegothelidae > Aegotheles > Aegotheles bennettii. The sequence continues at coordinate 755,142 of VZRW01007714.1, read as the reverse complement.
TTTTGATGGAAAAATGAGTAATTGCAGAGCTTCCACACAAAACCACTCCAGATGTGCTGGGGAATTTCAGATCTTTTCAGTATGGAAACCCATCTATGATCAACCAAGGGGAGGAGGTTCATTTCCTACAGCAACAGGAGCAGCCATGGTTGTCCTGGCTGCACGACACTAAAGAGATGGAGACAGAGACGCTCAAGGTTTATTTGGTTGGACTGGTTTGTTTTTACTTTTTCAGTTGTGGCACACAATTACCCAACCTTCTAATAAAGTACAAGTTTAACAGAGCCCAGGATGACACTGAGTGTCTATAACAAAGACCACAGACACTTCCTAGAAGGAGGTAGAAAGGTGGGAATAAACAAGGAGACTCTGGCTACTGGGGAATAGAATTATTCCATGGACATCTGAACACCTGAGGTTCAGTCACAGCTATAATAATGACCATAAATGAGCAACCTGAAGGACATTACCATTCCAAAACAATAATTAAACTGGTAGCACACCAAACCCAACAATGTGATGCCATACCTGCAGCTGGCATGTTTCAACCTGGGGAATACTTACAGGATCAGGCTCTTCCATTCTGGCTGTGACTGCACATGAAAAGCATATGTAAGCTGACCCGAGATAGACACAGTTCTATGCAAGAGAGCACAGCATGCCAAGACTATACAATAACAGCAATGCTACAATATTGCAGAGAGAACATCAATGGACCTTGAAATATACTGGAAGTTGGGGTAGTTTACACATCTGCCTTGTGTTCTGCAACATCTATGGCAGGACCATGTGTTCCCAAACCATTGGTTTCAGTGTGAGTGGGTGCATATCATTCTGTCCCAGTACCCAGGTTATTTAATAAGACTGTTACCTTGTTCACACCATCTGCCATTGCTTGCAGTGTTAGCTCTCTAGGTCCATCCACAGTCTTTCCATTATCAGTTGGTCCCCAGCTGGCACTATATATATCTATGACTTGAGGCATATGACTGATAGAGGAAGCCTCGATAATGTCTGTCATAAATGGCTGGTCGAGCATTCGAATACCTGTAGATTTAATCACCATAAACATGAATTATGCATTCTGCACTCACCATTCACATTTCACCAGGGTGTGCTTACCCAGTGGGATGGCAGCACTGAAACACCCGGCCACAGCCACGCAGAGTGGCCCAGGCAGAGAAAGCACTTTTTAACTACATAGTATCTGCCATTTACTATTTGAAAACACTTTTAAAACAGTAGTGTGCAGCAATCCCAGCATTTCATAGCATTTCAATAATAGTAATAGTATTCAAAACAGTATTTTGTAACTACTAGGGAAAAGGATTAAGGTCCCCACCATCTCTAATTTATACTCAGTAATGTGTTGACACTTCATTAGTTTTTCAAGTAATCTTGCTGTTTATTTTGGTTCTTCTCCAAAATTTAATCAGAGCAGGGAAACACACTACACAACAATTTCCTGGAAAAATCTCACTGTGTCAACATGCAGACACAATAGCAAAATACAGCCAGTATTTGGAGGAAAAAAAGCAGACTAAAACCTCCTTCCTTTAACCCACACTGCAGTAGAAATCGTGTTAGAGTTTAAACAATACAATCCTAGGACACGCCAACTTCATAAAACCTCAAACTGTTGGCCCTAAGCAAGCCAGAGAGTGTGACAAAGACAGCAGCACAAGCCCTCGTATCCATCATGCTCCAGACACAGGACAGTTTCACTAATGGCCAACCTCTCCGTGGCCTTTGGATGAGACCTGAGTAACCAGGGACACATTCCAACTCTCATTTGTAGCCTTGAGTTGAAGTCAGTTTTTCCCAAAAATTTTAGGACACAGATTGGACAGAAATTAACACCACAGAGCCAAACGGTGTGAATGAGGACCCTGATTTAGAAGCCAATGCTCTTATTGTATTAATACAAAATCCACGTGCCAAATGGGAGGCTGGAAAACTGGTATAAACTTCAATGAGAAACCAGACAAAAGCTGGATATTCCTGATTTGCTAATTCAAGATAGAAATTATGAAGTCAGACTGAATGAGTAAGAAATCCCTTCACATGCTTGTAAATGATATGGTTTAGTGGTGATGTAATTGGGCAGTAGATGATCTTTAAGGTCTCTTCCAACCTTGATGATTCTATGATGTTAAAATGCCAATGTGCACTGAGACCACAGAATTACTTATTGACCCCAGGGAGGTGGGGGAACATCAAGAGGAGCCAAGCCATCTGGTTTGACTTTAGGACAAAAAAAAAAGAGGTACAAGAACCAAAATACACAATGCCCCAGATCCTTGGCTACCAACTTCTAATTCCACCTGCACACATGGTTCCTGAAACGCTCTCAGCAGCAGACTCTCAGCGCTAATGAACCTCCACATTCCCACTGACCACACGGTGGTGCTCCAGGTGCGTGCTGTCCTCAGGCAGGAGCTGCTGGCCCTTCCAAAAACCTGTGGGGATTTTGCTACGAAGTGGACAAGTATGGAAGATTATTTGTATTGTAGAAGAGGTTTTCACCTCTTGATTTTTAAGCAACCAGCTTGAAGTTGAAGAGTTATACTAATAATACAGATGAAGTCCACCTAAAATCCTGTGCCTTAATTCATGCACCTCTAAGAGTAGTCATTGCCTGAATGTAAATATGGAATGTCCCATCTCTGGAGGGGACATGACTACTTCTGAAGAAAGGGAACATGCACTAGACCTGCCTGGCCAGTTACTAACTCTTAGTGATATCTCATCGTCATGCTGTCCAAGAGCCTAACTCACTCCAAGCCCTGTATTCAGTCCATCAGTGCAGACAAGAGCCAGTTACAAATAAAAACACCCAATACAGCTGAGATGTGAATGCTGGATGCCAGGCACCACCCATTTCATTCTGTGCATCTGCTCCTACCACTCTGCATCGCTTGTTAAGATAGAGGAAACCAACTGATGCAGAGACTTGGAGCACTGCAGGGCCTGCCCTGTGAGAGCCAGAAGGATAAAAGCAGCACGGGATTTGCCTTTTCAAATACAGGTTCTAAGCACAGCAGGAATTTATATTTTACCTCCTGCAAAATGAGATTTGTCACAAACCATTCTGCAATGAGGCAGGGCAGAAGCATCGAGGATCAGCACACAAACAGGAGCTGGCATAAGGAGGAGCCGAGCTGTCCCTCTGCAGAGTTATTAAAGAGGCTATATAAGGCCCTGAATTGAAAAGGCCAAGCCATGGAGAAATTCCTCTCCCCAGTTACTGTGAAAAGTAATAAACACATGGCCCAGCGCCAGGCTGCAGTCCTGTACTGGGCAACGCTTCCTGTCTCTGCTGGAGAAGTTCTGCCTGAGGCACGGCGGTGTAAGGACCATTCACACCTTGAGTTGCCACCTTACCTGCCACCTTGGAGTTGTAGGCAACTCCCACACCACAGATGTTGTTGTTGGCAGCTGCAGACACCTCTCCTGCACACCTCGTCCCGTGGCTGCAAAAGGGAAGACAGAAACACCATGTGAGCTGGATCACCATAACCTTGGCTTTGCCTCATAATCAGCTCAGTGCTTCCGAGGAAAACCGTTCCATGGAAAACTGTTGAGTGCTCTACTTGGATGAGCTCGTTCCTTCCTGAAGCAGGAGATAACCAACTTCCCCTCTGCAGGACGAGCGATGCTTGCTCTGAGGTTGTAAAGTTATTCAGACCTTTTCTTTTCAACTCCAACAAACAGCTTCTGCCTTGTTGCCAGTCAGTAGAAACAGGCCCTTGACAGACCAGTTTAAAACCAGAATCAGTATTAAATCCTATATTCCTGTGACGTGACAGTGCAACACCCAGTATTTTGGACCCCACAGAATAAAGTCTGACAGCCTTTTTGCTGTTCAAACACCTACCAGGAGCATACCCTTGCCCACAAAAGCAATGCTATGGAAAGAGGTGGGTGCAACACCAAACCACAGGGGTCACTGCACCCCTCAGCAGCACAGCTATGGCCTGGCTGGCCAGACCCAAGGCACGTGCATCCCTCTCCTCCAGTGCCTGACTCCCAGCAGAGCTGACAAGGTGCTCCAGCTGGCAGCTCAAATGGGAAATGCCTCTGCTCTGACACAGAGGTCCAGGTTTGGGCTGACACATGGCATTTCAAGAACACTTGGCGTCTCTGAAGTGCTTTACAGCTCTTAAGAGAGACCCTTTAACCAGCAGTGGCTCTGAGGCAGTCCTGCAGGAAGGCAGATTGCATTTTCCTTTCTCCTAATTCATCACGGAAATTAAACCTCAGAGAAGATAAACATGGACAATATAATCTAGTTTTTTTAAAAAAAGCACAGCAGCAGAGAAACGAGAGAAACCTGTGCTGCTGTCAGGTTTTTTTAAGTTGAAGATATTGAATCAATACGAATCCATCCCACTGCTCACATCAACCCACTCTGTGCATTAAAGCTGGCATTGCTCCCATAGCATGCTGAGGATTCACACAATTAGCAGTGCAGTGTTACAAAGGCTGTACCAGATACCAGATGAACCATCCCAGGAGGCAGCAGAATTGTTTTGTTTTAATCATCTTTTTTTTTTTCTCTCTCTCTCTCTCCCCTTAAGCACCTCTGGCAAAGGTGAGTGTAACATTACTAAAGGGGTAAGAAGCAACACATTCTTTTTGCTGCTGTACTCGGAAGAATGTGTTTTAAAGGCAGCTCCAGGGAAGAAAATGACTGGGCTCAAATGTACACAGCGTCTTGATCGTGAAAGGGTGAAGATCTCATGTGAGTTCCTTTTACAAAGGGGGCAGAGGGGAGAGTGATACAGATTTCTCATTCAGCTGTTGGAGAAATTTCTTTCAACAATCAAGCAGGTTTTCCCTCATGCCCTTGTTCAAGGAACTGTGAAAAAAAAATATACTGTTGCTAGGCATTCATTATCTAGTCACCTGTGGGCTAGCTACAAGCCATGGAGCAGAATAAATGACTTTGTTAAAAAATTGTCTTGGCTGGTGCTGGGACGCAAAAAATCAGTGACACTGCCCAGTCAGCTCTTCCTCTCACAGAGGAAAAACCTGCATTAGGACCCTCCCGGTGAAAGGATTTTATCCAAAGGTCCTCTCCCCCACCTTGCCTCCCCAGTGTGCCAGCCCACATGACGGAGACTGAGAGCAGACCTGTTCCAGCAGCTCAGGGTTTAGATACTGTGCTGCTGACTGGAGAAAAATCACATGTGAGTTAGTGTAAATGCATTTGGTTGCATTATTAATGGCAAATGGCAGACTTTTCCCATTTAGCTCTATTTGCTGTTCATGTATCATTGATAAATCCACTGTGGTTTCTAAGAAGTGACCTGTGTCATGGGTACAAATCACAGCTTTTCTCTCCAACATTCTCCTCTTCACTATTATTTCAATGTTTAAAACAAGGGGATAGAAAACAAGAACATTTTCACCTATGAACAAGTTACTTCAAAGGTAAAGCATATAGTAGCATGCAGAGAAAGTTTTCCATAAACATCATATATATACAAACATATATGTGAAAATCTGAAGTGGAAGAGGGGGAGTCAGTTTTGCCTTCAAGCTGGTTTAATTAACATATCTGTACCAGCTACAAAAATTTCATTCTGCTTTGTCTTTGAAAAATATTTCTAAGATGCACTGCCAACGCTATTGTGCATGCTGTTTCATCAGTATGTTTTTTAAAAGAGTGAGAGGTGGAGCAGTTTTTCATTGAGGTTCTTTTTCATCTGCTTTGAAATGCTTCTGTAGACAGCAAAGGACAGGATTCATCCTTCCTAACTTCAGCTGTCCGCAGGGGAGGGCTGTGCAGAGCAGCAGTATCAACATCTGGAACCATCTGCCTACCTTGACCACTTTAGTTGCTTGCACTGGGCATCAGTTAAATATGCAAAGCTCACAGGGACACTTGTGGAGCAAATGCCATCCTCTTTTTACACCCATGACGTGGTCAGCTTCTGAACATTTGGGTGTTTGCACAAGGGAAAGCAGTCCCCTACTTTGGGAAACTCTGCCTGCATCTAAACCTGCCGAGAACCAGCAGCAGTGCTGTGGCCCCTCCTTGACACTTGTGTCCTAAAACTGCAGGCAGAAAGAGCTGCTGAATCTGTTTATACAAATTCTCAATTATTATGTTGTTTCCATTGTATTGACTGAAAGAGGAGCAGGAGGGAAGAAAGTGCTTTACTCTGTTAACGATCGCTGTCTGGAAGCCAAGGGGAGTTCTTTCCTTGACTCAATGGTTTTTTGTTTGGATCCATAATAAGTAAAGGACATTTTTACCTCTGAAGAATATGGGTTTCCAAGGTAGTGAATAGTTTTTGCCCAGCCAGCTTTTATCTGGGTGAGAGAATATACAGAATACAGAAGCTATAGGAGTGGAAGTTAATTATTGGTTATTTATATCATGGCAGAAATTTGTAACTTCAGTGCTCTGGGATGGGGAGACCTGAGTTGTGCCTTCTGCATGCTCACAACAAGAAATCAGGGGGCTGTAAAGAAAGGCCAAGATACCCCTGACTCCTACGGGCACCTCCACACTGCAAACATGGTACATGCCAAGGTCCCAAATGCAGTTCAGGAGGAGCAGGTGTTAAACATCACAGGCAGTTCCCAAAGTGGTTCCTAAAAACCACACAGTTCCATTGAGCTGCCTCTGCTTTTGGGAACAGGGCTTGGTTCAGGTTCCTTCACTGCCCGCACTGCTCCTCAGGCTCAAACACAGCCCTGCCCCACGTTGCACCCAGTGTCCTGGCTTGGTCCCCCAGCTGTGGGTCTGAACCCAGTCAAGCAGACAGTACAGTAAGCACAGGAACAAATCCCTTGGCTGCCCAGTCATCTATGCGACTGCAATTCCCTGCCCAAGGCACCACACTGTCCCCTTCCAAAACCCACCCTGCTTGGTTTCATAGGCTGTTAAGATGGAAAGGCCAAAGTGCTCCCAGCAGCCTTAAAAAGCACAAAGTGGAAGGGGAATCTGTGCCTAGAGGCAGAGCAGCTGTGATTAATGAAATATTCCATGCAAAAAACCTCTCCCTTTTTTTTTCTTAAAGTCTAATGACACTTTGCACATGCAGCTGGCAGCTCACAAAAGCCCCTTGGTTCATCTCTTTAAAAAAACAGTCCTCTGCTTCTTGTTCCACAAATCACTTGAATTGCTTACACAGAAATGTATTCTTTATGAAAAAAGGGATATTACGCTATCCTAGTTTGAGTCTGATCCTCCTGCATACATAAAATTCAATGGGAGAGACATCACGGACTGCAAACTGAGAAAAATGGAGCCTTTATTGCAGGTTTCTCAGAATGGCTTTTCTATGTAACTACTCTCTATTCAGATGCCCCTTTGCTGGCTGTACACACAGACAGACAGCCTGCCATAGGCAGACAGTTGTAACCTATCAATAATAATAATTCAGGGTAGTCAGAAGTTATGACAATAACTTATATATGAGCACATCAGCTTGATTAGCAGTATAGCCAAAGGAATATGCAGAGAAGAACATAGTCACAACTGCTCCTGAACAGCTGGAGATGGTGTGTTGGTTTGCATCTTAGCCTGGAGGATACATGAAATCTTGCATCTTAAAGTCTCTTGAATTGTGCAGGCAGGAAAGGGATGTGCTACTGAATGTGTTGCACCTGTAACTTACCTTGCAAGGGACAAGATTTCCTGTCTCACTAAAGAAACCCGACAAAAAATGCTATACTTTCTAGGTATCAATTTTTTTCTTCTTGAAAGAATAACGAAGGAAATCAGCAAAGAAATTTCTGCATTGCTTTTCTCTTCCTGACTTCCTGGCTTGAGCTCCCCATCCCCTCAAGAAAAGAAACAAGAGAAAGTGTTGTGGCAAACCCTGAATCATGTTGTCAGTAATTACAGGTTGGGTCACAGATGACCATGCTGCTTACCCTGGATGCTTCACCTTGGTACCTCAACTTAGCCAGGGACACCTGGGGGCAGAGACCATAACACTTGCCACATCCAGGATGCTCAAAGAGACTTTAGGAAGCACCTGCCTCCAGGGCCACCTTACAGAACACGTGAGGACTGCGAACTGTGCCCCACTATAAAATACTTGATAGCAGCACAATCAGTGTTAATGGGGCTTGGCAGAACACACTTAGTTTTATGAAGTTACACACTGAAAATGACAGAACCTACCATTACCCACTAAAGCTAAATTTAATTTTCCTCAGCACTGCTCCAGAGCTAAGCGGTACCTTCCTCCTACAAAGATCCTTTGCATAAGTAAGGTGAGAAAGGCAGCAGACCTTCACAAATTAGAGCCCTAGTCTTTCTCTGACTTTCCATTCACTAATTGGATTCATACTGGTTTAAAAGTGTCAGCTGTCCTTTCCTGAAACAAAGGAGAAATCTCATCTCGCTTTGCCTGAAAAACAGGACAAAAAAGGGGGACATCACAGCTCCTAAAATCTGTTTGATCCATCCCAGGAAGCTCATGTCTGAGGTGGAAGCACAGCTGCACCACATCTTTATTGTGCCATTCTGACAGAACTAAAATGGTTTGCTCTAGAAATAAAAACAAAAAACCCGTACAAAACTCAGAGGCCATCCATACACCCTAGTATGGGGTTAGAGATGAAAACCACATCAAATAGGCCTAAAATATTTTTTTGAGAAGCACTAAGAATGAGCCCTGAAACCTTTAAAAGTTTTCAGATGCTCAGTGCTGTGGAAATCCTGGCAACATTAATTACATTTGCATCTAGAAGACTTCTGGAAATTCCATTGAAAATACCCTGAAACAATTTTTACAAGCTTACAGACCCTGGGGAGTACATCACGGACTCAGAGATGCTGAATGCTGAGATCACCAGGTAATAAACACACCTTCTGGGTGTGCTTTGGACTCTGCACCCCTGACTATATGACATCTTGTGAGGAGCAGTCAGCCTGGCAGAACGGGCTTCTCCATGTGAGAGGGGAAGAATCCAGGGCATGGAGGATTTTTGAAAACTGTCAACACACATTTCTAACCAAAAATGAGTTTGGGGAAACAAAAAAAGGTCATATTTCCTAAAATCTGAAGCCTGTCCTTCTGGGCCATTCTTATTTATACCATACCTTGAGGACCAGACCTTCTCCTGCCGGGAACTGGCTAAGTTCAGAACATATTGAAGGAGGAGTGGGTCTTGGGCAATCATGATGTGTTCAGGAGAAATAACACAACAAGCATAGCTGCACAGTTGATTCCAGGTTTATAAACACAATAGAATAGGTTCCAAGTCAGTGCACGTGGACTTAATTCCTCCAGCAGCTAGAAATATCTCAGAATCAGCCCTGGAATGCTATCCATGTACATTGCCCTGAAACCATGGTGAAAAGACTTAGGTAAGATTTCATTGTGTTTAAACTGGTCATTCTACACTGTGCTGCTTTCCTGCCTCCTTAGTTTATAATTGGATGAAAAGACTCTTTTTTCCCCCCAAAGCCTTTAAATTAGCTAGCAGTGATGCTGCCTCAGACACAGTAGGTGGGAAACCAGTCAAAATTGTATTAAGTACATACAGATTTGGGATATAATGTCTTAGGATAGCTGACAGGAAATGGTATGTGGCTATCACCCATTCAAACAATTTACACATGTACTTCTGAAGCAGCAACTTCCTTTATAAACCACAAAATGGTTGTTCAGCATTTGGTAGAGGCTACCTAAAAAAATGAAGTCCGAAGTAACCTCTGATTTTCAAGCAGCTTCTGTTTTGGAAACCACAGAAATTAGCAGAAACAGACATACCACAAATATCAGCCAATACTTACAATTTCTTAAGCAAGCCAAAGTAAAGAAGAGGCCAATCAAAACCCATTTACCTGTTAAACCAGTCGTCCGTGTACCGGGGATAGGGGTAGGGATCGTTACTGCTGAAGTCGTAGCTGGCTTTGGCATTCTACAAAACACAAAGAGGTCCACTAAATCAGTAGAATAAACAGATGTGCAGGGCAAAGCAGAACACAAACCGAGGGGGAGCTGAGAATCGTTAGCAAGCTTTGCCCTCTTTGTTTTGTGAGATGCCTCTGGATGCAAACTGGTCCCTGTTGTGCTGTGCATTTCCCACACCAGCAGGACAGGCTGAGGAAAGCTGCTTTCTGAGGTGCAGAGCCTCCTGGGGACCAGCAGTATTTCCAAAGAGCACAGCTATTCATGAGGTGATGTGAGAGCTCAGGCTACTACTGAGGGATTGTTCCTCAACACCTATAAGAGTATTTAGGTGTCAAGCTACTTGGTGTAGCAGGACAAAGATTAAACCCTATTTTCCAAGCAGTGGTGGAAGTGACCAGACACTTGGGTCTTCCATCATAGAATTATTCTTTTAAAACTAATCTGTGGTACTACAACAAACAGTCAAATTTCTAAAAGCATTTCAATACCTAGGAATGTAAGTTTCTCAAAATTCAAATGTAAAAACTATGTGGTCAGCACATATGCCTGAAAATCCCTCTGTGTATTTTCTTGGTCCTTTAGTTGTCTGGACAAATGCAGCTTTCAGGTACTTTTGAAAAATGTCATCCCAAGTCCCAGCTTTCCAAATAAATCTGATGATTTTGCTTCATCAGCAGAGTTAAGGACACTCAGCAACTTTTTGATGCAACATCTGAGAAGCAAATAGAAAGTTTGAGAAAGTCAAGTGCCATCTTCTTTCTTTTCTTTTAATGAAAAAATAAATAAAGGGGGATTGAAAATTAAGCTTTTAAAAATATTTAGAAGCTTCCTTTCAAATGTATGTTCACAGAGTTTATATTTTAATAAACACCATACTCAAGGAACAGAATTATGTTAATTCTTAATGTGTACTTGTATTCTTTTTTCAGATTTGGCTGAGCATGCTATTGAAGATAATTTGAGACTTGTGTATGAATAGCTTTGCTCCAAAAAACATTCCCCTTCAGCAGATTCTCACTTCCTGGGGTACAGGAATAGACAGACCATTGGTAGCATCAAAGTCTTTGGGTTTTGGATTCAAAAACCTCTAACTCTCAAAAAATCTTGTGCCACAATGAAACAGGGATAAACATTGTCCTTGATTCTTGGAGTCTCTTTCAAGTTATCCTACAGTAATTTTTTGTGGTGATCATTTCTGAAAGCCTGATTGCTTACGTTCAGCATGGGCAATAAATATTTTGCAGCATTTGAATGGAGCAGACATCTGCAGAATGCCTATCACATGGCTTGATACTGTTCTCCAGCTCAGACATAGCTGAATCCCTTCACGAGTATCCTTATGGATCTCTCTGTATCTCTAAATTAAGGCCCTGAAGATGCCTTCTAATAATGTCAGCTATAGCCACAATTTCTCAGCACTCCTAAGTCTCTGTGCACACGTATATATTTAATGTACCTCTTTTAATTACCACAACTGCTTATACAGCTCTTTGAATGGCATAGATTTGTAAGAGTAAACAGAAGATGACTTTTCAGCCAGGAAAGAAGGGGAATTTGACAGTGGTCTATAAATCATGAACAGCACACAGAAGATGGACAGGGAGTTATTATTTACTACTTCTCATAATATAAGAACTAGTGGGAATCCATAGAAACTACCAGAGCGAGATTTAGAAGCAGCATAAAACTTTCCTACAGAACATGTAATGAGTTACAAAATTCACTGGCCTCCAGCAATACAGAGGTTAAAAGTCTGAATGAAATAAAAAAGTGGTTACACAAATTAACGAAAGATAAATCTGGAACAGGTATTAGATGCTGTGCGTCCTTTTTCTCTAACAGTCCCTAAAAGAGCAAATTCTAGAAGCTGGGAAGCCATAATCAGGTAGATACCACACAGTTTTGGTGACCATACTGCTCCCCAAGCATCCATTACTGGCTGCTGTTGGAGGCAGGATCTTGAGCGTAGATACCACACAGCTCACCCAGTACATCTGGCAAAAGCCATGTGGCACAGACATCCCAAGAGAGGCAGTTTGGATCCTGCAGTGTCCAGGGGAGCTGTGACATGGATTTGTGCAAGGGGCCAGGTTCCATCCTACACATGGCAGCAAAAAGAAATAAGCTTGTCAACAGAAGATCCAGTCCCCTTCTTTACTGACAAGTGCAGTATCTACTAGCAGGACAATTACATCCTAGGGTAAAGTCAAAATAGAAACAATGAGATTGGAGTAATTTAATTAGCAGATAAAACCTGCTCTATCACAAAGTCTAGCTTGGCAACCTTTGGAAAGAAATGCACTTCAATCACAAATTAAAGAAATATTCTTAGACTACTGCTTTGGACAAGACACGACCTGGAAACTACGGGGATTGCAAATAACTAAGCTCAGTTACAGTGATTTCAGATAATTTCTTTAAGGTACGAATGGTCTAACTCGGTAGTAAATGTAGTTAGTTCAACATATTGCCAGCTTCTTATTCAGTCAGAACTTCTTTTTACACTCAAAAAATATTGTACAGATGAGAATTTAAACTCAGTTGTGGGTCAGCTGTGTTTTTTTCCCTTCAGGAAGAAATGCAATCCTACATACATAGACCCTAAGCTCAAATGGGGTTTGGTGAGGCTGATTTTTCAGGACATCATCAGACATGCAAGCACTTTGTGGTGGCTATCAACTGCTCTTGTGCCAAGAATTATGGATGGAAAAGCCCTAACCCTAAAAAAAAAGCTGTGCAGAGTAGCGTTAGGCAAAGGGATTCCAGCCTGAATGATTCAGGCACCCTACAGCAGATTCCAGCTCTGCTGTACATCTCACGTAACCAAATGTCAGCTTATGGAAAGGTTGCTTTAGGCAGGCTATAAACTAAGTTGTGCAGCACTCCTCCACATCCTGCAGCTCTTATTTGCTTGATTTTGGATTATTACACTCAAGCAAAAAGATATCTAATGTAGCAGGAACCACCCACAAAGTGCAAAATTAAGAAAAATTCTTGGAAAGAAAACAACTGCTGACTGCACAGTTTATCTTCATTAGGGTCTTTGAGAAAAGACAGTGAGTTTCAGCTTCATGAAGAAATATTCCACCCACACTATGAAGCAGTAGAACAGATAATGAAACAGCAGCGACAAGTACAAATGGACTGCTTCAAGTTCCTAATTTAAAGATCAAATCCCCAAATATCTAAGCCTCAACCTTTTGCATAAACCAGCAGCAAATTAAATCTGTTTCAACACTGGACCAGAAAGGGAACTGCTTTGGTGGATAGCCAAAATGTTTCATCTTCTGTTCTGGAAAGTGAATATTAAGATCTGTGGTCTGCCAGTCTTCCTCACTGGACTCTGCAGCAGGCAGCAAGAAGGGGTTTATCGTTAGCATAGAGATATAATTAGGGTAGGAACCCAGGAGATAGCAACCAAAACCAGTGCAGATTGGGATCTGCAGCAGCACGCTGAAATGGAAACATTTTGCTTTTCAATTCAGGTGATTTAGTTTCCAGTTTTAGTGCCAGACCCGTCTACTGGCAGTTATTTCTCTGAGACTTGAAGTGTTTAATATTTGGTTTTCAATAACTAAGGTAATTTCCTAGTCTTTTCTTACTATCAGTGGAGACAATCACCTCCATGGAGCAACTCAAGCCACCAGCCCTGGGCACCGATCATAGACTGGGGTCTACACTTAGACGACTCATGAGGCAAACAGAGTTATAATGAGATTAATCCTCTCCCTCCTGTTCAATGAAGACCGAACTGCAAAGCAATTTGAACCTGATGTTTATCAGCAGTCACCATAATTACTTATAAATAATGTCTATTTTATAATAAAAATGGTTGTTTTGCTATCAGAGAGGAACTGTCCTGCATTTTAAAGCATGTCTCTATTTTTGCTTTCTAGCATTCTGCACCTCTACCCCAAACAAGATGCAAACAGAAAAGTGCTGGATCAGATGATGAGATTCTTTCATGATCCACACAGATTACTTTTGCCTGTGTATAAAATTCTGCTTTCCTTAAAAATCCGCTTAGACTGGCATTTTCCAAAGGACTGCCCTGCACTTTTTAAAATAACATGCAGTAAAATCTTCTTTGTAAAACATTCATTCTGTAAAATGTGACAATAACAATAAATCAGCTGTCCCATGTGTTGCTCAGATCTGTAATAAAATTATGTACCTTGAATAATGCAGCAAGCCCATAAATTTTTACATGGCTTTACAAGCCTTTAAAGAATAATTCACATATACTTCTCTTTTCCTCCATAACTCAAGAAAACGTGCCTATGCTCACATGCCAGTCCAGGAGACAAACAATTAAAGACACATGTCCCACCGGTCACAGTCTGGTTCTACTCATGATGTTAAAGCACTGGTGAATTTAGCTCAGAGATTTGTACCTTTTCAAAGAAACATTTTTAACACAGGTGCCATCTGGTCTTATCCTCTTCAGGCAACTGCAAACCCTTAGAGATCTGAGGGAGGAAGATACCTATTGCTTGTTTGATTTCTTTACTGATCCAAAGAGTGAGCAAACCCCTGGGCTGAAATTACAACATATAACATCTCCAAGAAACTGTACTAAAGTAACACTGAATGTCACTGGTGGAAAAATGAAATTCCATTTTGTACACACAAGCTTAAGAAAATGGAATACACTCACCAGGGGGTGAAAAAGGAGGCAACGTGATATTTTGCCTCTGTATTTAAGTTATTATGGTTTTGCAGAAGAAAGCTGACCCCTTATGCCTCCCTGCTCTGCTCTTCTGCAAGTTTGGCTTATCCAAACTTCTTCTGCAAGACTGGCTTGGCCAAAACCCTCCTTTTAAAACCAGTTGTACACCCACTAGTTAAAACCCGGTTTGAGACTCTGCTAAAATCATCACTGGTCCTGAAATTCTCTGCCTAATACCTGCCAAATGTTGATGAAGCTTTATGAGGGACCAGTGCTCCCCACACGCACCATCTAATTCAGACTTCCCTGGTGATACCTTGGTAGCCAAAACGTAACTACAGCATGAAGTTTAATTAAGTTTCATTTCAATGCTGATGGATATTCAGGGATTTCAACACTGGTTAGTGTCTTAAACAGTATGAGCCATTAAAATAACTATCTTTTGAAAACCAGAAAATAAATAAAAGCTTCCGAATGGAAAAATCTTCAAAAATGTTTTTGCCTTTTTTAACCCAAAAATGTGGTATTTTCACTTTGTGGAAACTGAAGCTCTTTATTTCATTTTGTTGAACTTGGTTTTAAAATTTCATGGTGTGCACTGCCTCCAGGGAACCGTGTATCTGACCCTGTTTCTCACAAGAGGACCATGCACCAGAGTGGGATTTTGTTGATGCTGTTTTAATTCAGTGTGTTCTGGAAGTCAAATATTTAAAATGAGGTTGAACTGATCCAAAGTATCTCACTTTTATTTTTCTGTGGACACTCTGATTTTATAAAACACTCATCTTTACTAGCAAAAATGTTGTTCTGATGGAAGATTCTGGCCAGTTCCAAAAGCTAATTGCTCAGCAGAGAGGGAGGTAATAAAGAAACAAAGCAATGCCAGGTCCCTCCTCAGCAAACAGTGAGGACTAACAATTTTCCTCTACTTTTCTTGCCCAAATAAAAGAAGAAAGTATTTCCAAAAACCTTATGTGGAGAAACCCTGGAGAGAGGCATGAGCCAACTTCAAAAGCTCCAGCCAGAACTGATGCAGAAATGTCCTAACCTGCTCTCCTCCACCTCTGTGCATTTCTCATTTCAACCATCTAAATCCACGGATGATGCTTTAAGTGAAAATTAATACCACTGCT
Organism: Aegotheles bennettii; assembly: GCA_013398125.1. Classification (NCBI taxonomy): domain Eukaryota; kingdom Metazoa; phylum Chordata; class Aves; order Caprimulgiformes; family Aegothelidae; genus Aegotheles; species Aegotheles bennettii. Next base: position 739,453 of record VZRW01007714.1, on the reverse strand, counting down.
TAATGATTAAAGTGATTAGCCACCTTGCACTTTCTCAGTGTGCAGCTGATTAATTAAGTACATTGATTACAGAGAAAAATAAACGCTGCAGACAATGTGTGGTCTTTAGCTTACAAAGCCACTATCTTTGGCATCATCTCACACTGCCTGCACAGCAGGCATACATTTAACTTGAAGACTATCACTTTCAGGTGGTGCTAATATAGAATAAAGCTGGATATTTCTTGCAGCTTTCATTGCTCTGAAAAGAATCTCAGACAAATGTAACTGCAATAGGTTATTATCTTTCTGATTTCAAAGGAATTGTACTTTGAGGATACTTTATAACCAGTATAAATCAATGGATCCCCCTGAAGAGGCCAACATCCATGGAGCAATGCCAGCTCCAGCTGTACAGAAGGTGGTAAGCACCAAGCTCCAGAACTTGCCAAGCATTCAGGGTCCAGTTGTCTCACTATAGGCTTTAGCAAAGCAGTTAGCATAACATCTTTCAGTGTGAGAAATCCAGTTTTCAGCTGCAAACACAGCTCCCTGTGACACAAATTCTCTCTCCTTAAGGCAATCACATCTCCTTCACAAGTTGCAGCCTCCTTAGCACAAAAAGCCCTTTCTATGCCCTCTGGCCATATGGCATGACCCAGAGGATAAAGTCATCAAATTCTTTTTGCTGGTCCCTCTTTTTAATTGAGTTGAAAGCTAGAAGGCTGCAATAACATCTATGATTACAAAACATTTTGATCTTTCACTAAGTAAGAGGACACTGACATCTCCTTTACATAGCACCATGGCTTCTCTCTCCTGTTAGCAGTGCTCATATTAACCAGCTATAAGGCAGAGAAGAGGACCTGTGCAGTTATCTTATTGCGACTGCAGCACACGAGCACCACTGTGACATGTACCTGCCAAACCAGTTACTGATGGGAGCAGGAGAGGATCGTTTGCAGGACCCCATCATGTTTTCTGAGATGTGAAGCATTTTCTGTATGTGACAAACCCAGCACAGCCTTCCAAGTACACAGAGAACTTTATTTACTGTCTGATCTTATTAGAGAAGGCATCATTTCTTTTTCAGTATGTTCAGAGAAAAAAAACTCAGATTGCCCAGAACAGAGAGATGGGCCCAGAAGCTGATCCTGCACAGAATAACAGAAAAAAAAATAGTCAAATCTGAAACAGATAACTTCATTCTCTTCCCAGTAACTTCTAATTTATGCCAGTAACTTCATTGTCTTGCATTTCTTGAATGATCATCTTCTAAATGCTAAAATCAGCCTCCTAGCTGCCAGGAGCCACCTGAGCAGCATAAACAGCCCAAGAGAAGGCCATCAGTTTCGGTTGCTAAGGCATCAGTCAGCTTGGCATTTAAACACTTCATCCACCCTTCTACCCTGGCAAAACAGAGGTTTCATTTCGTCTCAACAATTTCTTGATGAAATTTCTGCTGCAGCCTACTTTAACAACATCCATCAGCGTGCTTACTAGATTTTCAGTGTTAATAGAAGGATGTTTGCGAGTTTAACCCCAGCTTTTGGTTGATAATTTTTAATTGTTCTGCTAGTGTTTACTTTTGAAGACTTATTAGCCAAAAACCCAACCCCAAAGCAGCACCACAAACCCAAATGAACCCAAACAATCTAAAATCCAGTTGGCGTTGAAGCACCTCAAGGAGTTTATTCTGTCCCTTATTTGGTGACAACCTAAGTACAATTTCAACAATAGGTACAAGAATCAATGCCCACACCTTTGATGTATGAGCAGTTAAAGCTTTACTGACACTGTCTAGTGCATGTGCTCAGCAACCCTTCTGAAACACAGTGGGAAATGGCAGCACAACTGTCTCAGGCTCTTTTGAAAATCACACCACGGGAATCAGATCTCACAAAGCCAACTGAAATCCTTCACTGATGCCAGGCAAGGATGAACCCAACCCTGCGTGGTTTGGCTTTACGTTCCCTGTGGATCCCCTGGGGTGATATTAACAACAGTGCAGAGACACTGGGAGCTTTTCAAGGTCTTCAGAGGGTTTCCAACAAATTTCTCTCTTGGAAGGGCAACATTTTTCTCGCCACCAGTTATAGGTGATCTCTACTTAACTTGGGCAATTGCATCAGCTGGGATTTCCCTGGGACAGACCAGCAGGGTCGAAGCAGCATGGCTCAATAGGTGTCAACAGAGCTTTGTCAACTTAAAAACCCCACAGTTAGGCCCCAGTGATTTTCGTGGAGATGCTGATAATCTATAGTGGTAAATCATTAAGATCACGTGCTCAGCCTCCAGAACAACTTGCTGGGCCTTCCAGTAGTGTGCATGGAGGCCAAGGCATACTCAGAAATTCATGCTAATGAAGGAAACACAGACTTTCTAAAAGAAAGAAGATCCTTTATACTGTTCACAGTATATCCTGTTATACTGTTCGCTGCACATATTGCAGTGTATAATTTATTGCCTGTACTACTCATTTCTTTTGTGGCTGTAAAGATTATTCAATGATGTTTTTGTTCCTCTAGCAAACAATGGAAATTGCAGCTCATAACAGAAGTAGAACATTTCCCTGCTTCACTGCTTATGTGATAAGATAATTATTCCAAAAATATGCTTCTGCTTGCCTCCCAGCAAGGCAGGGGGAAGCTGCTATCATATTAGCTGGTGACAAGTTACCAAAAGTGGTGAGACAGAGACTGCTTTGTGCTTGGAGACGTTGCCAAACTGGCAAGAGAAGACAGGTAAGGCCACCTGCTGTTCACATTTGAAAAAGAAATGGTAGGTGACAGAAAACTTCAGTTAACCTCAGGGTAGCTCCAGGAAGTCTTTCCTCGTTCCTTAGACTTGGCTTTGCTCAGCAAATTCTTTCCTGCATACAGTTTGAGTTACAGCTGGTTAGGACCTTGGGAGACTGAACATAACGTGGGTTAGTGGTGATGTAGGTAGGCGGTTGGACTGGATGATCTTGAAGGTCTCTTCCAACCTTGATGATTCTATGATTCTGTAACGTTGTATCACCTAGACACATTACAGAGAAGAGAAGAAAAGACAGAAAGTTAGGGGAAGGACAGCAATGAAGTGCTGCTAGGATGACTGCCATGTTTGTGCACGTGTGATTTCACAGATTCAAAAATCTTTTTTCTTATTTGAATATGTTATATTACTATCTATTACTATTACCAAGAACTCCTGCATGATTCTAATTTTACAAGTATCAGTACTTTTTAAGTGTTACCTACCACATAGTCACCTCTGGTTTTCCCACTGGAAATGTTTGTCTTGTTCTCTTTCCACTTCCATTTTTTTTTTTTAAACAAGCTTAAGCTTCAGGCAGAGTTCAGACGCTGCCACCAGCGATTTTGTCCTCCTGGCTCAAGCCTCTTGGGTGGATCCTGATTTTCCTCACTATCACTAATCAGGGACAAACCCACTTACATGAGGTGATCAGCTCCCTGCTGCTGCAAATGGGATAATGCAGCTATGCTGACCTTCACCAGCAGACATTGGCCAAGTACAAAAGCACCGCAATACACGCTGATGTGAGAGAGATCAGCTTATGTTTCTGTTCATGGCACAACAAATCTCCATTTGCCCCCTCAGGTTTTTCTTTAAAACAATGCACTGAAATCCTCTTTTATTAGACATATCAAATATGCAGCCCTTGCCACTTCTCTTTCTTGCTCAGATGCTGCACCTTGGAGAAGTCAGCCCTGAAAATTGCTGGTTTTGTACGTACAGAGTTGAAAGAAAACCATGGAGTATATTAGGCTTCAGCTTTTTAATTATCAGTTCATAATGAAGAGTTCTCTTTGTGAGAAAAAAATAATTTCCTGAAGGCTGAACCCTCTGCAGGGTTTCCAAGGCTTGGAAGAAAATATCGATCGTTTGACAATGAGTCTCTCTGCATTCACGGTGCAGAATGGAAAATTCCAGCTTTGCCATAACCCCCTGATCCCAGAAAAGCAAGTACTACACTGCAGCAAGCTGGGAGGGGGTGCTGGAAGAGCAGTCCACCCAGGCTGTGAGCAGGCACAATCCTTTCCTTGCATATGAAGTGCATTGAAAAGACAAATGGATGATTCAAGCTCAGAAATTATAAAGAAGAATATGGACAGAAGTGCAGTCTGTGTGATAGGTCATAGTTCAGCAATTTTTAGGAGAAAATACAAATTGTTTCTTTTTAATTTAGAAAGCTCCTTCTCTTCCCTGACCCTCCATTTTGTCTAAGTGCTAAACCCCATTAAGCTACTCAAGCAAGAAAACCAGCGAGTCAAAAATCAAAAAAAGCCAAATTAAACTGAGTAACCAACGCCAAGTTTTTACACTTGAAAATGCTCAAGTGCCAAAAAACCCCCACTATTGAGAGACTTTCTAATTGCTCCCAACTTTCCAAGCAAGATGTACAGACATTGCCAGGGTATGCAGGCATTTACACACTTGGGAAACATAAGCCATAGGCTTTTAATTCCCTAAAAATAAACAATATAACTTGAGAGAAAGCTGCCCCGAACAGGAATTGTACAGAGGTGACTGCGATTGCCTGAAGCAAGTGAACAACTCATTCCCCAAGAGACTCATTTCATGGCATTTTTACATCTAAACCGATCTTTCCTTCAGCTGAATTTAAGCCCTTGTCTCCAGCTCACACCCAAATTACTACCTCCTGCGAAAAAAGGCCCCCTGTGGTGCCCAAGCCGCAGCAGATGCTGTCAGTGCAGGATCTCCTCGGGCTCGGGGAGGCCTGGCAGTGGGAGGAGGAGAGGCAAAGTGCAGGTGAACTCAGCCCTGTGACTGCTGTGCTGCACTTGGGCGAGGGAGGAGATGAGGATTTGAGCAGCAGGAGCAGGAGCCAGCCTTGCCCTTCAGCTACAGACACAGCGACTGCTGCCAGCTCTGTGCCAGGAGGTGCCAGCACCTCTGACTCGTTACCAAGTTCACCCTTTTACTGGTTACCATGCACATAATGGGCTAATTTACCAGCCTGTTTCCTTGCTGTGTCCCTGGTATACTCGGCACAGAATTAAAAGTGAACCTTAGGCAAAAATGAATAACTATACACACTCAAGCTTTTTGTCTGCTTCAGTTTTTTCCCCCCAGTGTTGCGACAGCCCAGAACCACAGATTCCATGTGATAGCTCATGTTTTTATGTTTCTGTATGGAAAGCATTGGAGTGGTATCTCCTGTAAGACTGTGATCTCTCAGATGGGATTTCTGCTTCTCCTTTGATTCTTGACTCACCAGCCACTTGTTCCTCAGCCTTTTCTCTCCTGTCTGGCTGTTGATCTGCCCTGCACAAGCCAGGCTTAACGTTCCATTTTGCACTGGCCAGAGAATCTTTTGGGCTTCCACAACCTGACCATTGCTCTGCTGCTGGACTGCTCTTGGCTAGGACAAAGCCATTCCTAAACAAACCCTTTCAGACTCTCACATAATCACAGACTGTCAGGGGTTGGAAGGGACCTTGAAAGCTCATCCAGTCCAACCCCCCTGCCAGAGCAGGACAACCCAAAGCAGGGCACACAGGAATGCATCCAGTTGGGGTTTGAAAGTCTCCAGAGAAGGAGACTCCACAACCTTTCTGGGCAGCCTGGCCCAGTGCTCTGTCACCTTACAGTGACAAAGTTCTTCCTTACGTTCACCCGGAACCTCCTGTGTTCCAACTTGCACCCAACTTGCACTCTACTCTCATCTCAAGATCAATCTCCTCAAGTCTTTCATGACTGCCATTAAAAATTTGTTGTCCCCATATCCAGACAGCTTTTCTTCTCCAATTTTCACACCAGTATTTCTTTTCTGGACTCTCAGATTTCTCTCCAGCTCCACTATTTTCTGATTTCCAGCATCATGTCTGTGCATTGTCCCTCTCCGTGTCATTTTCCATTAATTTCCAGAATACTCGCTATTGCCACTCTAAAACCAATACATTTCTGCTAAGCCTCACAAATATTTATCCATCAAACAGAAAATATTTTTAGAATTAAAAGAGAAAACATTGTATTACTGAGAAATCTATTTTTGCTTTCTGAGCACGATCCTAGGTTCACTGTCAACAACAAAACTGTTCCTATTGGACATTATCTCAGATATAGTGGACAGACTTTTCCCTTGCTTATTTGAAATGTGATTTTTAGAACTAAAATATTCCCACAAGCTTTGTGCGTGCCTGCTGCTGAAAAGTGAGTAAATCTTGGGAAAAAAAAAAAGGCTGCCTTTTACAAACTTTTTATTTGTATCGATTTATGGGAACATCCTACTGAGTTATTCCTCTTGGGAGAGAATTCTGCAGTCTGGGCAGAGGGTTTAATTAGCTGCCATCAAGTTATTAAGCCAGTTCATAAGGAATGAAACTGCCTATCCTTCACTTTACCTCTGGGGTCAGCTTTTTCCCAGATTCCTTGTCCAAAGTAAACACCTTCTATATCCCTTTATTCTCTACAAAATGTGCTTTGCTACTTGCAACAACAAATAGCTTTTCATCCTGGGTGTTATTATTTTCCAAATTGCAGGTTTGTAAAAATAATTGTCTTACTCTCTCTCATTTTGGAGCTGTTTTACCCGAAAGGCTCATGTTTTTAACAAAATTTCCAGTTGTCTTTGTTCTTCTTTCTATTTAATAGCAATTGCAAACTAAACCACAAAGGCAGCCTACAGTTCAGGGGTGCTGGGAGCCCTTGTAGTCGCCTGGAGATATGAGTGCCAGTGTCAACCGGAGGTTGGGGAAAGCCTGGAAGAATTAAGATAAAAGTCCTCTAAATACAAAGGTCTGAAGCCTGGGGTAGCTTTGAGGAACAATCAATTGAGACAGCATGTGCTGAGAACACCACAATCCGCCCTACACATGCTTTGAAGCACCGGATCAAATCACCTGTTCTAAAGGAATTAAGCTGCTCCTGGAGATTTCAAAGGCTAATACATGCCTTGCCACAGCCCACAGCTCCGTGGCCTTCCAAGGGACAGGTGCATTCTGCATTCTAATAGCAGGATTTAGAGCCGGCTCCCATTTCTGTCCTAAATCCAATATTGCAAGCTGCAGCTTATTTAATGTGAAGCAACACCAGCATTCCCCCACAAAGAGCCTTGTCACCTTTCCACTCCTTGCACTGGCAGTCCCATTTTTAGTCTGCTTCTTCCCATGTGAAATGTATCACCTGTAAGATTTGGCAGCTCAGCTGTACTATTGTTCCACTCATTTAAAATTTTGTAGCAGAGAGACTAAACCAATATGAAAATCCACATTTTACAGAAAAGGTCAGCGTGTACTTACGTAATTCGATGCAAGATCAGGATGTAGATAATCAATTCCTGCAACAAGATAATGACAGGAGAGAAACCAAAGGTTAAGAGTTCCAAAAAGATTTTCTAATGATCACAGAACAAAACAAGATTCCTTTACAACCACAGGAAAATGATCACGGTAAATAATGCAACCGATTCAAGTGAGACTCCAGTTTTTAAATGTGGACTTTTAAACTGGTGCACCATTTCTGATGCAGTCCCAGCTAGGAGTTTTCAATTATTTATATCAAAATTCAGGTGCCAATTGAAAAGGTGAGCTCAGCGACAAAATTTATTGACCTGTTTTGTAGACTAGATCATACTTATTTATTAAGATTAGCTTAAATCTCAATTTATCCTTATACAAGTTCTATCATCTCAAAGCATATCAAAACTAACAACATCAGTAAGCATTGGATCAGTACAGGATACCAAAAGGAGTATTTTCAGCCACTGAAAAATGTAAATTAAGTAGACAGAAAGTTACCTAAACTAGACTTGGAGAGATCACTAAGGCAAACATTTTGGTTATGTGTATGAAAGAGAAACTTTCATGTGGATTAGACCATTTTAGCAAATATCTGAGCATAGGTTCCACACCTTTGTAGCGTGCTAAAGATTGTAACACCGTGGTGGTGCAGAATATGCTCATTCTAATGCATAGTATCTTTCTACATATAGCAAATACACAAATCCCACTGGATGGTAGGAAACAGCTTTAAATTGCAGCAGGGGAGATTCAGACTGGACATTAGGAAAAATTTTTTCACTATGACTTCAACTGTACCTTTTACTCTCATCCTCACTGAACTTAGCCTCAAATTAGTAATATATTTAATATGCAGATCTTTATTGACATTCAGCATGAAAGTGTTTAATTATTTCAGCTGTCAAGTATGACTTTGAGAATAAAATAACCCAGAAAACGCTTTCTTAAGTACTTTTTGCACAGCAATTATGTGCCTCAGTCAGTGCCTACAGAAGTCAAGGGCAGTCTTTCCTTTAGCTTAATGGCCATTACAGTGTGCCCTGGAAGATATCTGAAAGATAATTGCAAACTACTTTTAATGCCTGGATATCCGTGCTTCAGTATCCCTAGTGAAGTCTTAGTAACATATTTCCCTGAAGATATCAAAGTCTTTATGGAGGCTGGTAGTCTCAGCACTATAAGCAATCCATTATTACTTTTTAATCCTTTTTTTGACTTTGATTACATGGAAAAAGCTACTTTAAAATACCAAATTAGCATGCAGTCTTCACTTACCATCGTCCATAATTCCTATGGTAACTCCCTTCCCCGTGTATCCCAGCTCCCACGCTTCAGCTACATTGAGGTCAAGTCCAGGAGTCCCATCTGCTTGCCCAGTGTTAATCTAATACATCAGTGAAAAAGGAAGAACAGCTTTTTTTTACTTGACAGACCCCTTTCCACAGCCACTGAATTTTGCTTTACAACTCTGTGTGTATCTTTCGTATGCACTCCCATTTGTTTTGGAGTGCACAAACCCCAAATCAATAACCAACAAACCAACCCTGGGTAAATTCACTTCTTTGTGGGTTACAAGATTTGATAAAACACTGAATTTTTTGGACCCAAAAAAGGACTTTTCTACTCAAGCATGTCAAGGCAACGGGTGAATCTAGACAACAGTTAGACCAATGGATTTTATAGAGGACTTTTTTATGAGCAGGAAATGCATTTTTCTTGAAAGCAGGGATCTACTGAAACTCATGACCACAGAAAGGACTTCTTTGGTAACCAAGTTAGTCTTTTTTTAAGCAGGAAAGTTCACTAAATGATCTTTGAGGGTCTTTTCAACCTTGTGTGTGTGAGTCTATGGTTCTGCAGTTTGGGCAATCCCCTGTATCTTCAGGCATTACTCATGTTCATAACCTCCTTGGCAAATTTATCACATTACATGGGAAAAATAATATGGCTTTTGCTGCTCCAGAATATTTTTCAATTCTGTGTCAGACAGAACTCATTTCAAAACACGTTTTAGAGTACTTTATAATCCAAAAAATTTATAGCTTCATAAAAAAATTGTTATTTCTATCAATGTAACATTTTGATTGAAGTACCAGAGAGAAGTGAATTAATCCACACTTCATCATCTTATCAAGGATGAAGTCCCATCCATGCTAATGTGCCCTCATTCATATGAAAACTTGTCTTAGGAATAAACCCAGCCATATTGGATGGATTGATAAAAGGTAAGAAATTGATTAAATAATAAGAAAATAAGAAACACTTCTCTTAATCAAAAAGACCCTTCTTAAGTTAACGAGACAGTACTGCATTTACTAAGTATTTCATCGTAAATAGGTTGCAACATTAAAACTGACCAAAATTATGGTATCCTTTTTTTAATAGAAAAATATCATTTTAGTTACTATTACGTAAAAATTTCATTTTTCTTTTATGACTAAAGACTTCTCCCTATAAAATACGACACATGAAAAATGAAACAATTCAGCAAAATTTTAATTTCTTTTGACATTAGCTTAACCCAAAATTCATCAATTTTCAGCTGTTCTGCTTTTGACAAAAGGAAATAAATTAATAACCACATTTCCATAAGAAAGGAAAACCCTCAACTTTTTCTAGCTAATACACTAGAACTTTTTTTGTTATAAATCTATAACAATATTTTATCTGGCAACAGCTCAAAGACATGATTCACATCAGCACACCAGTAATGCCCACAGGACACCAACACAATTCTCTTTCAAGCCTTCTAAGGATCTTTCCATTGACTGAAATGAAATTCAGCTCTTGAAATGTGCTGGATCCTCCCAGCATAAAAGAGGTAGAGTTAAAAACAACAGGACTGAGCCTTGGATCCATTCCCAAGTTCTTGTGACATATTTGGGATGAACTCTTATAAAACACAGCAACAGCACAGGATTGCTTGAATGCCAAATATTTAGTTATGATTATTGTGATTTCCTTTCAAAACTTACCAGGTACCATTGCTTTGTAAATAAAGGATCGTTCATGTTGATGTCAATGTCATTGATGTCTCTGTATCCTCTCTTCCTTCTGCTGAAGCCTTCCTGTTGCACAGCCTTCCTCACCTGGAAGGGTTAAATTTTACATCTTTAGCTCAACATTCTTAACCACATATATAAAGCTTTTTAGCCTTGTTTTCATGAGAGATAAGGTTTATGAAATCACACTATTTCTGTCTGTGTCATTCATTTGCAACTTTCTAAATTGGTGACTGGTTTCAGTAAAAATTTGCAGAGGCAGAGAGCTCTGGGACTACTACAATGTGTAGGGAAGACTCCCAGAAGTGTCCTATCTGGAGGAAAGCTACAGCTTGAACATGTTTTAGACACCAAATAATCTGCATAAGAAAGCGCCCCTATCCAGGCATCATTTTTATCATGGACCTTCTTGCCATACTTCTTTATTGCCACCAAAATCAAAACATTGTCATTTTTAGAAGCTAAAATTATTTAACTAATTTCCAATGTGTCACTGTTCCAAGCTGCAGCCATTTGATAAAATGAGGATGCAGGTCTCAACCACGCTTTTACTTTTTCAGATTTTTCTCCAGGGCATTTTCAGAGTATTAGATAACCTTTCTTGCCAAAGAAATTTGTTGGGAGAAAAAAAATCTGGTGTTGTCTGTTTTCATCATACTCCCGAGGTTCTCAAAAACACATCTCATAAAACTATCTACTTTCAGGGATTATCCTTGCAATAAGCAAGTGAAATAAATACACTAGCAAGAAAAACTAAATGGCACAAAAGCCACTAAACTGACCACACTGGCTGGAGTGTAAGCTGTGAAAATACTGGTTATGAAACACAAGTAGCCATAGTTTTTTTGGAGATCCTTTTCTTTATGAACAGCAAATCCACAAAAACATTTAAGTAAGCATTATAAGAAGAGTTAGACACACAAATGTCAGACCATAATCATCTCACTTGTACCCATGTAAAAGGTCTCCCTTAGGAGTGCCCAGTGGATGGTTGTAATTACAGTTACAATATGTGCCAACATATTCCCAGACTTTGCAGAAGTGCTGTCAAGTTTAGCATACTCTTTTTGTACTCTTTATTCTAGCACCTGGAACCACGATAGCACGAAGAGTCCCAGCATTTAGTTAAAAAAAAAATATATTAAAAAAAATCTAGCCTTCTCGATCAAAGAGGAATGCCTAAAACCATAAGCTGAGTACACCTTGAGGTGCAGCAAGAAGGCAGTAAGACCTCTAATGTTTCCTTAGGCATTTTCTTGAAAAAAAAAGCATGGCTATTAAATAAATCTAGTAACTCAGAGAACCACTTCTATATGTGTGGCTTTGGCATTTCTGATTAAGAATATGTACACAGGAGTTACACCACTGCGTCGCAATAACTCATATAGTGTCAGTCAAAATCAGCAGAGAAGAAATTCATCCAAAGGCTAAATCAGATCTTAGGCCAGTTGAGTCATTCTTGGAGGTGTCTTTCTGTTTCCGTTAATTAAAGCAGAAGCCTCAAAGTGAGGTGCCTAAGGCTGAGATGAAACTGGGATCTAAGTGGTGGGGGCTCAAAGCTATTTTCCTCACAGCTATATTGCTTCACTTTCACCCTGAAAATGTACTAGCAACTATTAATGAGAAGGATGGGGCAGCATGCCCTGGAAAGGCAGTATCAAATGTTTCTAAAAATGTACTTGTATGAATTCTAGCTCCTTAACTAAAGGTACACAATGATAAAATTCTGAATTGGTAGGTGCTTTCATTTATATGTGTGTTTCCATCACTTGTGCAGGTTCATTAAAAGCAGAGCAGACTGAAAAGGAAGAAAAAACCTAATACAAAATAAGCTGGAAAGAGGACAGTGATTAAGCAGGACCCATACGAGGTGTACTTAGTGGCGCCAGGTAGCTGTGCAGAGTAAAGAAAGGTATAAGCACACTGTTTGATACCTCTAAGATAAGGCTCAGTGATGCCATGGAGACAACAGAGCAATTACCTGTCATTCTGCCTTCCTCCATTACCACCCCTGCGACTGCAAACCCCGAGCTGTCACCACAGAAAATAATTATGAACAGAAGCCAACCCTCACTTAGAGGGATGCCAGAGAAAGAGATTTCATGCATCTGAGCTCCCACGCAAGCTTGCTGGCTCTGCAGGACCTGCTGCATTAAGGCACTGAATTAGGATTTAGCACAAAAGGATCTCTGCTAATTAAAAAGCAATGCTTTGGAGCCCTGGCTTTTCTTTAAGACAACCTGGAGGAAGTGGGGGAGCAATTTGCAGAAATAGCACAGGCTGGTTTCCTTCTTCAGGATCATCTCATTTGTCTGATTTGTTCCATCTTTACAATAAAATATAATTTATTTTCTCTATTATATTATATTACATTATATTATAATTTCCTGAGACAAGGAAATATACCCCTCAAGGAGATAAAACCTTCTCTGAACTAAAACCACTCTGTTTCTGTTTTCTGAGTATTTCCTATGAAGGAGAGGCATACAGAGCGTTACCACCCATGGATGTAGCTGTCTCAGAGATTCTGAGGCCTCTTTTTCACTACAGAAACAAGGGTTTTCTCCTCACGTTCACTAATGATCATAACTCATGCAATCGCATCCAGAAAAGATTAGGCATTTCCATCATGAAATGAGTTGGAAGGTTTGGGTAAGGCCTTGGTAGGTTACTAGTTACAGAAACTGTAAATTACTTCATTACATTTGCCTTGTACAAGGATCTTACTCTGCACGAGCTAAGAACTTACCTTTTCCTGATTAAAATAGGTTTAGAAAAATAATGATCCCAAGATCAGATAACAGCCATATATTCCAGAAAAAAAAGTGCCCAACAGAACAAACATCATTGCATCCAATGATTGAAGTGGGCTGCAGAGAGCTGACTCAGGAGTAAGTATCCTAGTCCTCTTGTTAACCAGGTATCTACATTAAAGAAATGGTGTTTTTCCAAAGCTGGAAGCTTATGCTTTTATATCTAGTCTAGAACAGGAGAGGGACCACATCTGATTCTGCTTCTATCCTGCAGGTTTCTTCTTAAAGAAGAGCAGGTCTCCCTACGACATCAGTAACAAGTGCATTAAATACCACATCAAAGGTAAGATGTTTCAAAAACACACACAGAGATAACATCTTTGTGTGTGCAACAGTAGAAAATAATTGATAAACATTCTGATCTTGTAACAGCCGTAATGTCACGTACTTGTGTCAAGTTCAGACCTGGAATTCAACCCTCAATCCAATGCACAATGAAACTTCATGCCAGCTTTTAAATACTTGTTTCTCTAACTGAAGCAGGAAAACCAGTGTTCGTAAGACTTGGGCTTCTGATAATAGCAACTCTAAACTATTTGAGCCTGTGAAGCATGATACTTACTAGATACTAGTGAAAGAATGACATTTTCATACTAAAATAATGTGAATTTTATTGTCTCAAAATTCAGTTTATTTCAATATTCAATAATAGCCTTTTGTTTATTTCATTCTTAATTCATTAATTCCTTCTTCATTGTGATACCAGATGAAGCAGAGAGCAAAATCTGAACGTCTACTTTACTAGCATGTGGCTAAATGATGTAAAAGTTACTAGCTGTGTTGTAATCAGAATGAAGGTCATGTATCAAAGAAGGCAGCCCATGGATGATAAGATCCTTATAAGAGAAAAAGGTTCAAGTATTGATTTTTAATATACTTGCACTTATGCACGGCACATAAAGTCACTTGGATGATCATAAACCAGCAGGATACTGATGCAGAACAAATTAACAAAATAATCAATTGACTGCAATACTGCTCTGGGAGGGTCAGAAACCACAGCACTCTAACTGTGCTCTATGCTCCTCTGAATGCCAAGATAATCAACTCCTTGTTTTGACAGAACAGGGTTAATTGTACTGGCGAGCTCCTGCAGTTAAATGACTCTTATATTGAGCATTAATGACAGATTTACTAAATCATACCAGCAGGTGCACAGAAGTGGAACAGTACACCCCACCCCAACCTCAAGAATCAAGAACTTCAGAAGAATTTAGGCCAAATTCCAGAGGAAAAAGACAGTGATGACATCTAGTAGGCAGGCAGGGCTTGATTGGCTTTTTTTTTTTTTTTAAATAGTGGTGAGATGATCAACCAAAGCAATAGTTATTTTTTTCTGTAAAGTCTCAGGTCTGTGCCTGAAGGTGAAGAAATTGAAGACTGATCATCTATATTTTTGAAGTCAGGCTGATGGTTGGACTTGAGCCTTGTGAATTGTACTGAAGACCAGTCTCCCATGAAGGTGGTTTGGAACAACGCATCCAGATGCATGAAGGCACCATCAAATAAACCACCTTCAGCTAGTGGAAAGCTGTCCTGACTGTTGCTATCATCAATTTCTGATATCCAAAGAAACATGGTGGCAACAAAAGATGAAGGCAGAAACGTTCAAGTGTGCCAGAGTGATCTGCACACCTAACTCTCTTTAAAAAGTATCGAGAATGGGATACTTTACACCTACAGTAGCTTTTTGGGGTCTTACCCACAACTTACAGCCCCTCTGCTCCCAAACTCTACAGCGTTAATGAATGAGTGTGTCTTATGCACCTCTGATTTCTCAGTAAACACAAAGACATTTAATTTTACTACCCACTCCACCCATGTACCATAAAAGAGATAGGTCTATTAGGGAAATATTGACCCCATTCACAGAGCACACGCTCATCACCTGTATTGTCCAACAGCTGCTTGCTGGCAAGAAGCCCTGAAGACATCAGAGAGGAGCACCCATTTCACACTCTTCTACATTTTTGTAAAAGCCCCAAAGTAACCAAGTTTTGTGTGACTCTCCACTACAAAATAAAAGGAATAATGCTGACCCTTCTCACTAGGAAAATGAAAGTGCAGATCTACTTGAACTGTAACTAAAGTCAGATGAACTGCACAAAATGGAATAATTTTTAAATGGCAACGGGGATGGCTCATTTCTGCTCCTGGACCAATAACCTGGGGTGGTGAGGCTGTTCAAACTCCATCCAGCCACAGCAATGCAGAAAATCAATACCTTTTGTCTTGACATAGCTGGATCCACCTGCTTGATTTCAAACTTTCAGAGCCTGTTCCAAGGCCCAGAAAGAATGAACAGGGATGTGAGAGGGCTTACGAGTGTCACTGACCATCCAACATTTACTAACCAAATGACAACCGCTCCTCTCGAGCAAGCTAACAACTTCCAAAGGTTCTCATGGACCTGTCCATGCATAGCAACGAGTCCCTGATGTTACCCATAGGTGTCTCTGGCAGATTATTCATAACAGATTCCCCAAGCGTCTCTTCTACCTGTATCCATTAATCCCTGGGGGGTTTTCTTTGCAGGGACTCTTGCCCCAAGCTATCTCGACGCTCCTTGGTAGATGCAGCTACAGCAAAAATGTAGCAGCTGCTGAAGCACAAAGCCTTTGGAACATGAAGTTGATCAACACAACCTTCCCTGTCATTTCTAAGCAAATGACACATGAAGAAAATTGGTTTTCATTTGAAATTTTTTCATGAAAGCAAAAATGTGTATCTTTGCCATCAGAATACTTGTATCACTCATTTTATACATTTTTAATGGCTATTTTCATAATGACAAGCATAGACATCATGAGAATTGCTTTGATTTCTAGGAAAAGTCATGTCCACGGTAAAATATGTCCATTTCTCAATGTTCTTAGCCATCCCTCTACCTTGCTGTTTCTTTTTTGTTTTGTTACTAGTGGAAACAGCACCACTGGATATCAAGGACCAGCTGTCATTTTCACTTACTACACTTAGTTAGATGTTCTGGACCAGTTCTAGTTTTCTACATTCTCTAACCAGCCCCATTTGCCTCGATAAACACTACCTAGATTATATAGACCATCAGCAGATACTAATGCCTCCTAACACTTACAGTGTCCCCAGCCATCCCTCTTGGGGTGTTTCCTCAGTTTTCCTTAACTTCAGCTTGTGCTCTTTGAGCATCTTTCTCCTCTCTCTGGATATGATATTGCAAAAATGCCACACTCTTGGCAAAATAAACCAGGGACAAAACACTGCCACCATTAAACTCTGACTGTTCCTGCCTTGCACAACAAAATCCAGAATACTTTGGGCTGCTCACTAACTCCTCTGCAAAATAAACCACTGAAAATTGTAACACCAGAGATACAGTCACTTAGGAAACTACCCCAGAGGTTCAATATCAATCAGATAACAGAAAAATATGAAGGTAAACAGTCTGAACTCAAAGGTTCCACTCAGGCAATTAACCTTTCTCGATGGAAACGCAATTTAAAGACCTCGTGTTTCAACCAAGTTCATATTTTGTAAAAAAATATGCAAGAACTGACTTGCTTCTGCCTGATTTTGCGAGCCTTCGTTTTCCTGATATTAATTCAGTGCTTGGTAAATAAGGAGCTTTCAAAAATAAAAGAAGGGGAAAAGAAATCAATATTTTTGTCCATTTAGCAGGCCTCTCACAGTTCAGTGACATTCAGGAAGCAGTGAGTAAAGAGACAAGGAATCAATGTGTAAGAGGAGGCTGCAGATCATATTCAACCTGCTCAGCTCAGCAATCAATAGTGCTCCTCTAGCTTCTGCTTTGAAATGCAAGTGGGTTGTTTAGGCTGCAATGTAAAAGGAATGCTGAGCATGGATGGGCTGCAATGGAAAATGCCAACGTGGTAAAACAGAAATTTTCATGGGATCACACACTCTTTGACAAATTTTTTTTGCTCTAGGATAGAATCTGTTAAGGGAAAAGACTGAGACAGAGAAAAATCCCTGGATACCTTGATATACAATATACTGCCTCAAGAACAAGCAAACTGCTTCACACCTCTGCTCTCTCCTCAGTTTGGCACAAATGCCGTATCAGGACCGACACTACCAGGGGTGCTGGCTATCCTAGGAACTCCGCTCTTATTTCCATTTTTTTCACTGCTTAGACAAGCTGACAAGAGAGCAGGAGCATTTCTGAAATCTTAAGAAGTTTCCAAAGAAATGAGAAACTGCTTCCTATTCTACAGGGAGAAGCTGACATTATATTTTATGGCGTACAACGACAGAAAAGTCAAAGTAATTTATATTTCAAACAATGCCTTATTGCAAGACAGCAGGACAGTCACTTCAGTTACAGAATCAAAGATCTCTGTAAGAAAGGAATTCCCTGGAGATGGGCTATAACTGCATGCATTAGTCCCACCAGTGGATTTGGAGAGACTGCAAACCACAGGGACTCTTTATCAGCAGCTTGTGGGTACATTTTGCACTTTTCTCTCTCACCAGTCGGGCCACAGAAATGATCAGCCTCTCCAAATCAATCAGAATAACCATCCTGCAGTGCAGGTGTAAACAGCATGCCTGGTGAGACAAAAGAAAACTGGGCCCCATGTTCTATCAACTGCAGATTCCTCCTGCTGCAAAATTAGTTGCAAGTCACAAGTTTTCCCTTCTCTTATACCTCTTTGCCAAGTACTGTATTTCTCAAAATATCATGCTTGGAAAAAACCCAAACAACACCAGACTCCATGAAGTCTTTTAATGGAGTGATTTTCATTTATTACCAAGGCCACCATCCAGCTTTGGGGTGATACCCAAAGTAGGTCTAAGTAACATCTGTGGTATGAAAGGGTTTTAGTTTAAATGGGAATCAGGCTCAGTTCATCTTCAAGATTGCAAATCTTTTGGCATTGAGACCAGCCTTTGGATATGTCTATGCAGTACAGAGAAGAGAGGAGCTCACACAATGATGAATCTTCTAATTTAGTAATTCCCTCTTTGTCGTCATTTGTTCATTTATAACTTTCCTGGGCAGTCTTCCAATAAAGGACTTTCCTCCTGCTCCACAATAGCTCACTGGTCCTACAAGGAGAGAGGTCCTATGAGTCCACCTCTATATAATCTCTTTTTTAAAGATTCCACCAGTACAGTTGCTGCTTCCACGAAAGCGATGAATCCCTGACACATCCCAAGAGGACAGGAGTGCTCACAGGGTAAAGACTCCTCTAAGTCTGTTGATTTTAAGTTAATCTATTTCATGAAGAAAGTCTCCAGATACGTCGGGATTGTGAGACAATATCACTTGGAGAAAAATCTGTTCAGCTTGGTTTGTATAGGAAGACTAAACTGACAGGTCAAGCTATTCCCTCTGTCGAAGCCTATCCTTGACCCACCATGATGCAGAAGAGACTCCTTGTAGACGTGTGAATGTTTGTGCTAATGCCCAAACACATTTCCAGTCATAAAGCATAATTTGTAGCAGCTTTATCCCTAACTTCATGCATTTTCTTTCTGAATATACCAATTTGCTTTACAGACATGATGTTTAAGTGTACTGCACAGATACAGACTGGAAGAGCCTTGCAATATACATCATCATTTAGGGAAACTGAGTCAGCAGAGGATGAGACCTTAAAGTAACTCTGCAGCAAGCACTGAAAACAAAGCCCCTGGTCTTCAAAGTGATTCCACACTTAAAAGCTGGCTTCTGACCCGTGCTCTAACTTGTCATGCTCCCACTTCATTCTCTGCAGCCTCCTTCCCACTCAAATTTCAAATCTAATAGCTCATCATTTGCCTTGAAACATCTGCTTGGAAAAACACAATTCACATTTTCTCCTGTGGAACTACTGGCACGGATTATCCCCTTCCCACATTCAAGGTAAATACGCCATAATGTCATACTCATTGAAGAACTGCATCCTTTATGCAATTTATTTTGCTTTCCGTGTGTACTCCCTTTTCTAAAGAGCTTCTAAGTCAAAAAAAGAAGCAGTTTCACATAGCTGCCCAATGAGAGTGATCTGTCACAGTAACAGTGGTGGGAGCTGTTTGAAGTTCCTCTCTCATGTTGTGGGGCTTAGAGTAAAAGTTCACTTCAGCTTCGTCTGCCATTTATGGCCCTTCCATGCAGATGGGCCCCACTGGATCCAGTGGCAGTGACAAACTTTCATTCAAAGGTTTTGCCAGCTGAATCTCAGCTGAAAAGCAACTTCCCAGAATAAAAAAAGTTACCATGGCACTAGGAGGGAAGGAAGGCAGAGCAAGGTCCTGTTGTCCAACACACAGTGCATGAACCAAGCTGAAAATCACACAGAATCACAGAGTGTCAGGGGTTGGAAGGGACCTCGGAAGATCATCCAGTCCAACCCCCCTGCAAGAGCAGGACAACCTCGAGCAGGTCACACAGGAATGCAACTAGTTGGGGTTTGAAAGTCTCCAGAGAAGGAGACTCCACAGCCTCTCTGGGCAGCCTGGCCCAGTGCTCCGTCACCTTACAGTGACAAAGTTCTGCCTTATGTTCACCCGGAACCTCCTGCGTTCCACCTTGCACCCGTTGCCCCTTGTCCTATCGCTGGCCATCACTGAAAGTCTGAATTAAACTGGTTACTGGAAACTAGCTGTGGGTCCCCTGGGCTAATGGGGTGACAGTGAAGAAAAGGTTGGCTACTTCATGCAGAATCCAGGCTTTCCCAAACCTGGGTTCAGAAAGGGCACAAGTGCCTTTTGATTTCTTCTTCCTGGCTGCAACCCTGCGAGTGCCCTACAGAACACCATCCTCCTCTGCTGTTATCCATTCTGCACTGTCATTGTTCAAAACAATTTTTGCTTTCCCTCATTATGCGGCTTTGTGACATGGTTTGAATTTGGGGAGAAAACCCCCTGAAGAGGCAGCTCTTTTGGTGAATGTGGAAGGGAGCATCTCTGTGCAGACAGAAGAGACCATCACAAATGACCCCTCACTCTTCTTGTGGCATCTCCTGCGGTCTCCGCTGTGACTCAGGTCCCCACTGCACCACACGGGCAGGCTGCAAGCACTGATTACTGCCCACTGCTGTCAACACCTCCCCAGCCAGGTGGTAATGACATCTGCAGAAAGCCCATTTAGCTTTAATAAAAAAACAAAGCTTATTTTTACAAAGCTGCCTGTTGCCTGGAGTGATATAGCAACAGCTGCCAAAAAGTCTGAGCTTATTCTAATATTTCAAACCTGCAATACTTAAACTTCAAAGTTCTCACGAGCTGTAGTGATATATTAGTGAGTCTTTCTTGTCCATTTTTTTAAACGCCTTCAGAGCTCTGTTGCTATCTCAGTGGAGATGAGATATAGAATTGCAAACCACTGATCTTCCTAAAGTGCTGTCTTGTGGGAATTACATGGGCTGTACAATGTCTTCTCGCAGGAAATTTCATAACTGGAAGCCAGACACAAAACAGAAGCCAATCTTCTGACAGAGGGGAAAACCACAATTATGCTGCTGCTCACATTCACGTATCTGCTCATGCACCCAACAGCAGAGTGGTTGTTTATAGCACAGCTACTTCTTTATTCCATTACTATAATACACTGGACAGAAGAGACAACGAGCTTGCTGCCATGCATGCCTTTCCCAGCCCAGTAGGAAGCAACTAATGATTTATATCGATCGGGCTGTATACCATAAGGGTTGCAATTGCACTTCTTCAGCTCCTAGATTCAGAGGTTTACAGGTGCCCATCACCTTAATAAAATCAGCAGAGGTTTACGTATCACTGCTGTACAGCATCGGGTTAGCAGCGTATGGCTGCCAGGGACAGGCCATCTGCCACAGGGGCAGCATCAAAACAGAACAGTTTCTATGGATCAAGAGGAAAGGTAGGAAAAGCAGGGAATGAGGGATTGGTTTACAGAAAGCAAAGGAATAGTCCGTGTCCTATGATTCTGTCTGTTACCCACATCACTTTCTAATTCAGTACTTTCAAAGGACTGCCTGTGATCCTTGTCGTGACCTGGTGCATGTGAGAATCCTTCCTTTTCATCTTCAAATGCTCTCCTGCAACTCCTGCCACTGAGCCTGCAGAAAGCAATCACAGAGCTCCCTGCTGCCTGGCACCGTGGGAGACAGCATAGCCAAGGCAGAGATGTCTACATCAGGGCACTTCTCCCACCTCATCCCAGACTCTGGCAGAAAACCACCCTTCTGCCCCTGGAGTGCCCAGTGCCTGGTCTGAGTGCATGGAACCCGACAGTCCCCCAGGGCAAAGTCTGCAATTCTGTTCTTGACAAGAAAGTTAAAATGACAACAAGTGATGTGGCAAAAGGGATCACATCCAGCGTGAGACTGTGGGCAGGACCTAGCACAGAGCAGTGGTGGGGTCAGCAATGTGGGAAAGAGATGCCATGCTGGGGCACGGAGCTGGCCCCAGTGTGCCAGAGCACACAGACGATTAACAGGGAAGGAAAAACCTGTGAAACCGAGACGAGTATTAAAACCCTCAGAGTTTATCCCAGCTGAAACTCTCCTTAGCTCATCAAAGAGCTGTACAAGGCACACAAGGGTGGTCTGAATATTCTTTATGGGTTTTCTCCACCAGCTGCCCATATTCCCCAGCAGCCTGGCTCACTGGCTAAGCCTCTCCCCAAAGCACATCTGCACAACTGAACTGATTTTCAAAAATCTCAGAAACAAAAGGGTTCTGCCTCGATTTCGAGGGACCAGGACATCTAACTGGTTCAGATTTGTCACAGGCCCCCTCTATTTAACCACTGCCTAGAGCAATGAAAACTGGCCCCCAAAGACTACAAAGCTCATTATTAAGTGGAGTTGCATGTGCACTAGCAGGGCTTTTGGTGCCAGAATTTTCCCTTGCCCCCACCGGGTCAGAGCACAGGCTGGTTTAAATGAAGTGATGAAATGATCATCCTGCTGCAAATTCTTTGAACTATTGCTGCTTTTTTTGGCCAGGAATGAGGGAGCACCTTTTCAGTTTAGTTATTAGCATAAAATAATTAGACTTTGGAGTATATTTTCCTCCCAGTGCACACACATAATTTGCATCAGTATTAACAGGGACTCCTCTATTCACACGCATTGAAAGGAGGCTGTACCCCAAGAGACAGAGAAAGACCAAACCCTAAATATGCTTTTGCTTATACCAAAGATTTCCACACACTCCTGTAAACTGCTATCCTCATTATATACATCTTGCTCTTCCTAATTTATTTCCATTGAGCCAAATGTTTAGCATATCAGGGAAGAAAATAATTTGCTCAGGCTTCACGCAGCAGGCAATCAAAAATGATGCATGCAAATTCCACAGAAATCGGTCTGTGTCCAAACTTTGAGTCCCAATTCATGATACGATTCTCACAGAATAAAGCTTCCTTGATGGAATTCCATTTCTTTGGTATGAAAGGTTATGAATCCCTGGTTACTCTCCATAAGTCCATTAAGGGACTCTCCATAGTTCCTAATAGCCAGCATTAACCTTGAGTTACAGGAAGCACCAAAGAAGTGGCTTGAGGCTACCAGTACTTCACAGAGTATCTAAAGGGAAATCTGAGGGAATAAACAACTACAGAGAAGGGTTGACCTTATGGCAAGTTTGAAGAGATGCCTGGATCGGGATATCAAGTCCTGTGTGTCTTGGGCCACTGCAGTCTGAAGAAGTCTGAAATACCCAGTGCTAAATGACAGAATCATGGACTTGGCAAGATGCTGGCAACACAATAACGTTCAGAGATGTCCTTTGTTCTGGGCCCTTCCTTTAAGGGCAAAGTGAGCTGTACCTATGAGTGACCATCACAAAAGGAAAACGATGAACAACGAAGCGCTGAAAACAGAGTCCTGGAAAGCTACTGTGCTGTCCAGTAAAGTTTTCTGAGGTCCTTATAGAAAATACGGCTCAAAAGAACAACCTTTCCCGTTGTCAACTTTCACAACAAAAAATAAAGGCAGAACTGAGAAAAGTTCTCTCCTATTCCTCCCTCATATGTCTTCTCTCAATTTAAATCAGGACTTGAATAAAAAAACCCCACATAAATCTCAAGGAAATAATTCCTCATGTCTTCCATCAAAATCACTAATTCCTCTAGTCAGGGTGAGCAAATGGCTGCGGTTTCAATGAGGCAAAATACATTAAAAGAAGTTTAAAATCACCTCACAAGGGGTACAAACACTATTTATCATTTCATTCTCCATTTGAGGGAAATACACTGAAAGGAGACAGTGCCTTGGCCTGGAGGCAGCGCTGTAGTTTGGGACCAGTGCGAAGGAGATGCCTTGTCCTGGTGTTCTCCTGATGCTCCTGGCCAGTGGAGCAGAAGAACTGAAAGTAGCAGGATGTCAGCTTCCTACCTGCAGAGACCCAAGAGGGCTCTGATTTCCATGAGCAAACATTATAATAAAAACCATGCAACACCTACACAATCGTAATTGCTAAGAAATCACTGACACATCTCTCTGGCAAGCCGTACCTTCCCTGGCCTATCGACACACATTTAGGGTCCACAGCATGGTCTAAAGTAGCACAAAGAGACACAATTCCCTGACTTCCTGCCTCTTTCTGTCTGAAAATGCAAAGACAAGAGAGTGCTGGATTCTACCTTCTGGGAAACACTGCACTCTATGTTTTAAATGCATAAACCACAGGATGCTCATTCAAATAACTTGTTCACGCAAAAAAATATTAGTTCCTTATTGGATGGCAAAGAATGAAATAGTCAATGAAAAACTGTTACTTAGGTTACAGCCTCCTGAGCACAACCACCTCTCACTCAAATCTCTATTAGAGCTACAGATGTAAATGTGATTCTCCATCTGCTGCGGCTGTTACCCAGGATGGGGCAGCACCATCCTGGGAAAAGCTGGAACGAGCCATAGGGAAGCAAGGACAGAAGCAGAGGCAGGACTGCTAGTGCTGGGTTATACCCAGGGACAAATGCCTCCATGCAATTCTGTTATTATTTTATGCTTAGACAGCCTCTAGCACAGTAATTTCCCCTGAGCCTCCAGATCATGCATGTGGAAACGCTAAATGACAACAGTAATTACAGTTTAAGGTTACTGTCCTTTGTTTAAGTCTTTTGGGCTTCAGAGGATCTGCACTAATCTCTTGTTTTTTATTTTTTCCCCACTGTTCTCATCTCAGTTTTCTTATTGCCCAGGTGCTGTAAAGACCACAAATGGCTGTAATCCAACCGCTTTTTTTTTCCCCCCTTTGCATCTGGAATCTACTCCTACTTTTTCTCCACTTCACTGTATGGACTTTTGGAAAATTTAAAGCCCTCCTTTATTTATTCCCAGCATTTATGAAATGGGCATAATCCATATTTAAAACATGCTTTAAAACCTGTAGTTAAAGATTATTTCATTGCATACTGTAAAATACCACAATTTATTTCAGATGGACAGAGAGATTAGTTCAGTGGGAGAGCTGCAAGTAGTAAATCAACCCAAGCAGCCCCTTTCTCACTGTCACCTATTCTGTAGGCAGACAGAAAGTATTTGGGAAGATTTATTTGACTTTCTGGCTTACTCTGAATTATTCATTGTTTGCAAGTCAGGTAGGTAATTCACATTGCACACACTTCTCAAGTGCAGTGCTAATAAGAACACCACGATGGGTAGGATTTTCTGACAAACACCACTCCCAGGTGAGCAGCTGCCCTTACTGAAATACGTCATTTCTCTACACAAAAATGTTCAGTATTCCACAGTGGATGGCAGGACACCAGCAGACGTCAGTTTGACTCATACTCCTAAAAGCAAGGTCCTTTTTCATGCCTTCCCATCTCAATCTGGAATTTGCATTTCTTTCATACGCTCAAACCTTCCTCCAAACCTCACTGATACATGAAAGTGAAAACATTTCACAACTAAACTCCAGATTCCACCGAGACTGCACATGGCAACTCTGAAGTTAAACAAAAAACCATTTTTTCACTATGGCAAGTTGCTCACTGCAGAAAAAGTTTTCTTCCTTAGAGATAACTGACCAAACTAACCAACCCAAACTGGCATCTATATCTTCATTTCCAAGTTTTTCTCCAGCTAGCTTCCTGGAAGTAAATAAACCCCTAAACTACTCATACCTCATCTTCTCTATGTCTCAAGTTAACTGCTGGGGTTTTTAGGTTTTCACTGAATTACAGCCTTTGAGTAGAAAATGCATCCTCCTTTGGCACCACTCAGCTCCCATTACCTCCTCAGCACAGGGTTTAAGAAGCCACTAAGTACACCCTGACTGTAGGAAATCTCAGCCTTTAGATGTTTTTAGAAAAGGCAGGGTGAGCTGAGCTCCACTGGATTGGTTTGGAAGAAACTCTTCAGGCAGTTTTGGATACCAATGGCTTCGTAGACTAAGAGCCAAACAAGAGAAAAAAAATCTTTTGATGCAGATGTTCAGCAGATTGTCCTTGTTCAGCAAATTAGCGACAGAAACAGTCAGCTTGTGCCAAGCCCCTTTGCTTCAGTTTTTCATAAAAAGGCTGTGGACCACAGACCGACTGGAGGCTTCCTAGATTTAACTAGCAGCGAAGAGCGAAGGGTTTGCACACTGGCACTGCTGCCCTTAAGTCTGTTCTCAGCCATTTAAATTCAATTAGATCTAAATTCTAATTCTAGGTTAGAAGAGCAGTGAAGTGAGCAGCAAGTCACCTGTTTCTAGGAGCAGAAGGCTGTAGTCCTGGCCAACAATCAGATACTTGTTGCACAGGTTGCCTCCCACTAGCTATTTTTCCTTGCATACTCTTCACATTGTTATGGAAAACAGAGTCAGACCTGTGGACGTCTAGAAATAGGATGTTCATTTGGAAAGAAAGAATGAAACTGAAGAAAACAGTCAAAAATTATCATGAAAAAAAAATCTTACAAAGGTTTCAACCAGAAACAAACAAAATGAAACTTGGTTTTTTTGCTAAATAAAATTGTTTGGTGCATTAAAATATTTTTGCCCTGATTCAGTATTTCAAATGAAAACGTAGATTCTGTTACTTTGTGATTGTAGTTAGAAATAAAATTAGTTTAAATCTTAAAAATAACGTTTTTCTTAAGAAAAATAATCTTTTTAGTTAGTTGATTGTCCAATGGAAAAAATTTCATAAGCTTTTCTTGTAACACGCCCTGCATAACTTGGGAAAGGACCCTTGAGATTTATGAAATATGAATATGGCTAGATCTGGTAAAACAACAAAAAGAGTTTAACATGGAGGTTTTCCTTCTTCTTTCCAGAATGTAAGTAGTCCAAACTGAAATGCTCCTATAACAATCAAGGGAATTATTGCAAGAAAAGCTCGTGTTCCAAAACAAATAAAATTAATTCCCATGAACATCTGCCCAAGGGAGCAACACAGTTGAGAAAAGAAAATAAAGCAAGCACTGTTCAATTATGTCAGCATCTCCTGGCCTAAGAGAATCAGGATTTTTGTCCAAACCTTGCCAGAGGTTGCTTGCTGCCCCACGGTACTAGAACCATAAAATCCATGAGACAGGCTGTTATAAGAGTTCAGCTTGTTCCGAGTTGGAAAAACCAGCAATTATTGTGGTACCTATAAGGTTTATAAAAGGAATCTCACATTTTTAAGACACTCTGCAGACACTGACTAGAACACAGCTTCTCCAGAGAGCAGAGGGGCTGACAGCTCCTTGTTTCCCTGGGAGGAAATGCCTCGAGGCATAACAGCACTGACTTTGGTGGAATCACACCTAGGACAAAATGGGGGTTCCAGTACCTCAACTACAGGAAACCTCAACTACAGACAAGCTGGAGAGGGACTTTTTACAAGGGCATGGAGTGATAGGATGAGGGGGAACATTTTTAAGATGAAAGAGCATAGACTCAGATTAGATTTTAGGATTAAGTTCTTTCTTGTGAGGGTGGTGAGACACTGGGCCGGGTTGCCCAGGGAGGTTGTGGCTGCCCCTCCCTGGCAGTGTTCAAGGCCAGGCTGGATGGGGCTTGGAGCAACCTGGTCTGGTGGGAGGTGTCCCTGCCCATGGCAGGGGGGTTGGGACTGGATGATCTTCAAGGTCCCTTCTAGCCCAAACCAGTCTGGGATTCTCTATGAAAAGTGAGCCAGTGACCCAGAAGCTCTGCAGGGGATAGCTGGCTGAAGGCCAGGGAAATCAGCGGCCTAAGAGAGAAGATGGTCTCAGGACTGGGTTTATCCTATTTGCCAGATGACAAAGCCAACTTAAATGGGAAGAAATGTAATGAAGCACTCAGCCTCAGACTGTGAGACAAACCCCAGGGCATCTCCTCATCCCAGTGGCTTATTTTATTTTTTGGGTTCTTGATGAGGATACAATCAATGCATCTGGACTTCCTCCAAAGAAGAGGAATAGAGGAGTGTGCAGAGGTGATGAGGAAGAAGAGAACCAGCTATTAACGTTGAGCATAGCACTGCAGTGTTACATAAGCTAGAGCCCAGCAGTAATCAGCTTAGTGATACTGCTGTGAGGAGTATAAAAATAATAATTAGATCTGGCAACTCTGGCTCTTCTGTGAAGACTTCACATTCGCAAGGCTCCTGGATCCCTTACTGCATATTCCTCTGTATGAAAGAATAATGCTTGGAATCAAGAAAGATAAAATGAACAGAGACAGCCTATTTACATTTGTGAAATATTGTCTGTGCACAGAAGAACAGCTCTCAGACAGTAGATGGGTATCAATACGAAACATAAAGCAGTATCTTCACAGAACTGTGGCCATTCAGCTATCACTTCACACGACCTAAGCTGTAATACTGACCAGAGCCCATTTATGATAGTATGGAGCCAATATTGTACAACTAATTAGAAAAACATGTAATGAGATGTTACAGAATTCTTAGCTTTTCCACGATGTTTTGTTCTACCCAGTCCTGTTCTCCCCCTCAGTATGGAAGTTCACAAGGTCAAGAAGCATTATTCAACTTCACCAACCCATGACATACACATTAGCATTTTAATTACTATTGGCTATTCTCAGCTGTTAGAGGCACCCATTCTGCTGAAAACCCATGTTCCAATGCAGCCTCAAATAATTACTGCAGAAAACTATTCAGAAACAATTTAAAACTAAACCTTTAATTCATTACATGTGCTTGCAGGCCAGAAAGCCAACAGAATCCTGGGCTGCATAAAAAGCACCATGACCAGCAGGTCCAGGGGGGTGATTCTCCCCCTCTACTCCTCTCTCATGAGACCCCACCTGGAGTACTGCACCCAGTTCTGGAGTCCCCAGCATAAGAAGGACATAAGAAAACTACACCAAAAAATGTTCCAGTTTTATGTTGTTATTGATTTAACTGTATATCCCTAGCTGCAATGCCCTTATTTATTGCCCATGTCACATACAGTAAATCTCCTATCTGTATATACAATAAACTCAGTCACTGTTTTAACATTTGATTTCTGGAGTCAGGAAAGTACAGAAATGAACTGCTATAAATCATTTTGTTTCATACTAAATCTACCATGTTACAGGCTATAATACATGGGCATCATATACTAATTTGCTATTCTTCCCAAAGTATATGTCAACCAATATATTTCCAACCTTTCAAGAGGGTTTAACTCAAAGGCATTTTTCTAGTCTCCAACATACTAAATTTAATGTTAGACTTAGAGATTTGCCAAAAGAAAATAAGACTCAAAAATGTCTTGTGTTGTTCCTGAGGAATTTTTTGAGCATATATTTTACTCATATTGGAAACAAGAAAGTACAGCTGAGTACACAGGCTTTCTAAACTGAAAGGGAAGTTAACTCTGAAGATGGGCTTACACATGGCAGTCTGGATTCTGTCATAGCTCTACTGTTGCTGACTTGGGAAGGGAGAGCACTTTTGAAGTCCCACATTTTGTGCCATCATCAAGCCCAACTGCTCCCAGGCCGTGAGTGACTCTTCCAAGTCAGCCCCAACAGTCTTGAACCAAGCTCTGGCAAGAGTAAGGGAAAGGGTCACCACATGGGGCCAGGAGATGCTGCTGTGATGCCAGCCCAGAGAAGGTAAAGCCAACAACCAGTGGCTGCTTCCCTTCTTCTCACCAACAGAGGCTGCAGCTGGCTTGACCTTCCTTAGGGAGAAAGCCATGATCACCAACACATCATCCATGTATTCCTGTGTCCAATGAATGCTGAGACACTCAAGACCTTCAGTGACTGTTAGCTCAGCACATGAGAGCACTGCTTTTTCTCTTTTGAAACCAAACCAAGCTAAACTTGCCCCAAACCAAAGCAGACTTGTGCAGCACCCTAGGCTCCACGTTAATCCAAAGTTGCTGGCTCACACTGTCCATTCTCAACACCCTACTAACAAAAACCCCTAAACCATATACTCTCACCACTGCCACTGCTTGTATTATAATATTAAACAGACCCCATTGAAGATTCAAGGCTGGAAATTGCACAGACAAATAACAAAGGCAAGGCCTGCTCCACAAAACAGAGACTATTCATCAGGCAGGAAACAAGAGGGAGACAGGAAAAAGCAGAGGGAGACTGGGCAGAGATGCTGCAGTCAAGAGAACAGACCTCAACAATAAAGCAGAAACTTAACTAATGGCAGTTCAGCTATTTCCAGGCAGCAGAGTGCAGAACGTGGCCAGCTGTCTCAACTGGTTTTGGTAAAATTACTGAATTTCCACGTGGTCACAAGTATTTTTGAGGGATAAACCTCATTTTATTGCCTTACCCCACCTTATCCCAAGTATCGTGTTCAGCAATGTGAAAATGATGCAGTATGTGACTTAAAGCAACTTCCAAGAGGTAGTCTGAACCATCCCAGGGCCATCCCAGGGGAGGAATAAGCCACACTGGAGTCAATTATAATCACTGTCTAACCTCATGTTAAATCCACCGACCATGCAGGCTCACAGTGGCACCAGGACTGTGGGGTGTCAGTACTTTTATTTTTGGAAAGTTCTATATGAATCTGCACAGCATCGTCTTCACTTCTCAGTCTATTATCTTGCAGTGCATTCATTTACATTTTTTTCTAATAGGAACAGTTCTAGCTTACCCTGTAATTTTAGTTCTAGGAGACACATGTATGCTTTTTGGATGTCATTTTGATACTCTGTTACTTCCTTATGTGCAGCTGATGGTGCTTTTTCATCTAATATAGCTATACAAGATTTCTAACACTCGTTAATGCTGGTGTTGATGGATTGGTTTATTTCCTCCCTGTAGCTGTCTTTCTAGTTACAAATAACAGATCAGTCCAGCATAGCTTTTACATCATGCTGGATATAACTGCATTTGCCCCACTAGAAAATTGTTTGAAACAAATATTTAATTTTCCGTACTCCACAGTGCTGTGATATTTCACATTAGAACCATAGCACACATCACAAATACAATGCACATACACAGTCCAAATACAAACCAGCAGGAATTCAAACTTGGGAATTCTTTGGTGAGGAGGCACCAAACATAACCTACTTGCTCTGCAGTGAAGAAGACTACTGCATCAACCTCAGTGACAGCTTAAGTGTCTGAGTGACTCCAGACCTCATTATTTTTTACATCAGAGAGTTCTTTTTATTCTTATTATAGAAACTGATTCCTGTGCAATAATCTTGATATCTCAATTGAAGAACAGCCAAGTGCTTTACAGTTGGAATCACTGCTGGTCAGCTATGCAAAACCGAGCTGAACCAGGCTCTCTGTGAGCAGCTACTCTCCATCAACCCTTGTTGTGCACGTACAGAGCCTACAAAGGCCTTGGGCAACAAGAAATAGGAATCCCTGATGTTCAGTACTCGAAAAGCAATCGCAGGGAATCCAGCAATCATTATTTGCAGTGACAACAGCCAGGCTACTATAGAGTCATGAACCTAACTTGCTACTTCACTGAATTTCCAGCATCTCTCTTCTGACATTATCACAGACACAATTTCATGCCCTAAAGACCAGTTTATCCTCTGCACTCTGGAGGCACAGCAGTACTCCCAGGCTTCTGCCAGCACTGCAAGAGGGACAAAGTAACTTTTTTCCTCACTTATCAGACACCTGAATCTTCTCTTTGCAGCCCTGCCGATTTCTTGTGTGGAATGACAAAAACCATACAACCCATATAACACATTTCCTGTAATTACATATCTTTGTCCTACTGGCTGTATGACCCTTTCTCTTTCCACATCTGAAGTGCAGGTGAATTCCACCTTCCCATCAACTGACCATACCTGCATTTGCCTTTTTTTTTAAAAAACACTGTGCTGTAATCTCTGCTTCTTCTTCCTTTTCATCTTCACAGATAACCCCACTCATGAATCTGTACATTTAAATAACAATCCACCACCATCTGCAAAGGGTCTAAATACCACAAAAGCAAGACATTTCATTTAAGTGTTAAATTCTCACAGAAATAAGACATACACCAGATCAACTATTATATGATCTAATACACACAGCTCACGAGAGTTTCCTCAAGAAAACAGTTTGTTTTGTTTTTCCTTATAATGCTTGCCAACTGCTTCACTATGGATTAGAAATACAAAGTACTCAAAAAGGGCCCTGAGCTGTGTAGGAAAGCAAACACAGTTCAAGATCATATCGATCTGAAAAAGTTATTAATACAAGAAGAGGCCTCCCTCTGTGAGCTGGAACAGACTCTTGGAACCCCTTCCTTAAATACACTGCATACAGCATAAGATAACTTACACCAGGAACAGATAAACCAGGGATCCATTCGTGGAAGACACTGCCTTTTTTCTGCACAAAATGCTTCATTTTGTCAGGATGTCCGACAACAAAAATATCTTCAGTTCTTGTTTGGTGAACAACCTGGCAATGCAGCTTCAACCACAGCGTGTGGGTTTGAGGGTGGATATTTTATTTTTTTCAGCATTGGAAAGAAGACATTTCCTCTAATGAGTTTTCCTTGGCTGTTCAATATTTATCACAGATACTTAAGCAGAGATTTTATTACTTAATGTTCCATTTCCTTCCAAAAGGATAACACCAATGCTCGTGTAATGCTGCCCTAAAGTCCCATAAAATTGACGGCAGCTCCAAACTTTTCCTGGGTGTAATCCTACCGGCATGCCAGCCCCATGATAGCATATATTAGGGTATAACTCTAAATAGGTTTCACCGACGAGTCTGTCACCACTACCATCTGCAGCACGAATTTACATAAAAGAGCTGAAAACATGAAGGGCTTTTTATCCTGTCATCTTCTCCTGTCTCCCTAACACAACACATACACCCACACCCTCCCTACCAGAGAACTGGCTGGGGGACCTGAAGCCTCCCCCGGAGATATGAGACTGGGTAGCAAGTCTCAGGCATCACATTCACTTTATATAACCTTTATTGCCACAGAGGTTGAAAGCTTTGTGTAGATTGAGGGTCACTGCTATGGTGAACTGCATGGAAATCAATCTCCTTACTCACAAAGGGAGTCAAGAGCAGGATTACAACAGTGCACAGGTCAAGTGTGGGCCCTTTCCTACAGTTTGGATTTTGGTACTGCTGCCCCTTTGCTTTCAGAAGTGAACCAGCTTTCTTCTCAGAGGGATGAAGCATCTCAGAATGCTTTCCAAGCTTTGATCGGAAATCTATCAAGGAAAGAAAATTGCTAGGACTGGTCAGGAAGCTGAGAAATCAAGATGTGGGGCAGGAGCAAAGACACCAAATACAATCGTTTTAATAAAAATAACTGTCAGTTGTTCTTATTGCTATGGTCCAGGGACAGAATTGCCTGTCTCCAGTACCAGAAGGCTAGAGAAGCAGGTTACACCTCCACAGCAATTACAAAGATCTGACCAAATCTGCAAGAAAAGCTACAATGGCTCCTACCCCTTGCATCCCCAGGACACTGCACTCTACACTCACTGGAGAACTAGGGAGAGCTCAGGAAAACTGAGTTCTCCTGATCTTACCAGGAAGATTTTCATTTTTGCAAAGGGGAAGATCTGTGCTGGCACCTAAGAGAGTGAGGCAAAAGGCTTCACTTTTAACCCATCTCAAACCTGCAATTAATGCTGCCCAGAAGGGCTCTGAAAGTTGACTTACATCAACTGCCATTGCTGAGGGCTTGTTGAGCAGTGAAGCTCTTCCCAAGCTGCCAGCCCTCTGCCCTTTTTCCTTCCATTTAAGGTGACACCTTGCCTGGCATCACAGGGCACTTCTGCCTACACAGGTTGCAATGGTCCGACCACAAGTCACTCATGTTAAAGGGGCATAAGAAGGATCTGAGGCAAGGAAGGATATGAAGATTTTTATTTACTTAATTAAAAGCTTGGATTCTCTGCATTTACAGCCCTCTTTTCTTCCCTCGTCCCACGACTCCAACAGTTTGGGAGTACTGTTAAGCAGGGGCACTTAGAGACTATGTCTTGAAGAAGCTACACATCTGCCCTCCCCAGACTCCTGCACCAGCATGGCTATCAGCCAACTTTCCCATTCTAATCCCTGTCTGCAACATAATTACCATCGCTGGGATTTCCAAAGAAATCATCATCTAAGTGGCAAACTCACTCACTCTCAGTGGAAGATTTTCATTTCACCTTCCCCCTCCACACACACACACATATATATATATATATTCCCCCAACACAGACACACTCACATATAGATATTAGTAATGTGACTCAGCTCTTCTCTGTATATTAAAGCCTCTTTCTTGAGTGGGATTAATCTTGGCAGCTGTCTGACAGGAGAGACTGTGTGGGAGGAAAATGGTTTTATCTAAGACTTGAAAGAAAGCAAAATAATCTTTGAGAGAACAAACTGTGTTTCAACTCTTGCTCCTTCAGTGGAAGACTATTTACTAACAGAAAAAACCCAACAACAGCAACAATACAGAAGTATTGCTCTGAAAGGTAAGATAATGACCGTGTAGTTGTTTCTTTTCTTTTACTTATGTGGCTGCTTTTCAAAACATTTATTAATAATGCTGCTGAGTCTCTCTATAGGAGGCCAGAATATAAGTATGGAAAATTAAAATGAAGCACATCCTGTGGTGGAGCAGGAAAGGTTTCTGCTTCCCATTCTGCCTCTACTGTACTTTCAGAGACAGGAAACCTGACAAACATGACAGTATGAAGTATCTCCATATTTCTGGTTTACTTTTCCAGAGCAATTTGCATTGTTCCTTACAATTAAGAGCAAATTTTGCTCTTACAAGAGCCGTATTTCCTCCTGCTCTCAGGCAAGTCTCCCTCGGAAAAGATCACCTAGCTCTAAGGTTGCATTGTGACCTGCACTCAGGAGGCAGCATCCTTTGATGTCAACGTGGACACCCTGTTCCCAGTCTCTCCAGTCTATCCCTGTGCTTCTCCGTGTCACAGAATCACAGAATCCTAGGGGTTGGAAGGGACCTCGAAGGATCATCTAGTCCAACCCCCCTGCCAGAGCAGGGTCACCTAGAGTCCATCACACAGGAACGCATCCAGGCGGGGTTTGAATGTCTCCAGCCAAGGAGACTCCACAGCCTCTCTGGGCAGCCTGGTCCAGTGCTCCAAGGTGTCCTTCTCACCTCATGGGCTGGCTCCATGCACAAATCACTCAACCTTTTTTCTGATTCCTGGCTCTTGTTGGATATCTTGCTGCTACATCCTAGCCCACTAAAAATGCCAGCTTTAACATGTAAAAATGTTAAAGGGACTTTTTTTCTGCCCCAAATCTATTTGGTGCCAAAGGTACATAAGGTAAAGTAACAAAATCAGGCACACCTGGAAATCATGGAAATTTGCAACTGATGCAGAAAAGTTGTTTCTCAGCAAGCCTCTCCTGGAAGGTTCTCTATACTCAGAGAATGTAATTTAAATAACTAATCAGTCTCCACTTGAAGCAGTCCCATTCACTGTGGCATTTGCCCCCCTGACAGTGAGGATCTGCACTGACAGCAAAAGCCACAGTGCTTCATGAGCCTGCACTTTTTTCTTGAGCAGTTCAATAGCACAACACACCACACAACACTATTACATGTGCCTTCACCTGCTCCCAGTGCCACTTCAGGCTTCAGCAGCACCAATGTATTAAATCATGTCAAATCAATCCTACTTGAGGCTGTTCCTCAGAACAAAGATTCAGTTCTTGCTGGATCTCTAGGAAGGCATCTTAATAACACTCCATTCCCACTCCCTTGACAGTGATGATGTTTATCACATCATCACTGTATATGTTTAGCATATTTCCAAATTATTTTGGTAAAAACACCCAGTAAGTTTTGCACAACAAAGCTTTTTCAAGCATTTTAGAAGACATGCACAGCATGAAAATGATGCAGCAACCTCTTTGCGTAGTGCTTGGCCATCTTTTCCCCCCAACTCTTGAAAAACCTGACACAGTTCCTCAAGGGACTGACTTGATTTAAGAACATTAATTAATTCAGTGAACATCTGTGCTGTTTTTCAACTAATAATTAAAATTAGTTAGGAATTGTAATCTCCTTAAAATTGAAAAGCATAAAGAATAACTGCAGCCCACTTTCTGACAACGTTTGGGTAGGGCTAAGCCACTACAGCACTTGCCATAATGGCTCCTGAGAGATTTTTAAGGCCCTGTGGTGGAAGTTTGTTTCCTGGCTAGCCTGACAACAGGAACATTTTATTCTTGGCTTCATGTGTTAACATATTAACCATGACAGTGCTGACATTTGTTGCTAAGTAAAATTGAATGTAAATGGTCTAGAAAGCTGCCATTAAATTTAGAAATTATTTTTAGAGTTTGAAATGAAGTCCTGTCAACACAACTCGTGTTTCCACTTATAAGCAAATATGACAGGAATTTTAATGACTACTCCAAACTCCACATATAAAAGAAAGAAGGGAAATAAGAGTAATGATTTTAATTGCTCTCAAACTGTATTACAATAAAGCAACCATCCTATATGGCATCATAAGAACCCAAGGACTATCCAACAGGACAGAGTAAGTAGGAGGACTCGATGAATAAATGCCACATGTGGAAATGAAATGTTGCTTTCATCCCCCTTCCACCCCTCAGTGTAACCCATGAAGTCAGGATACATCCAGGATCATCCTTTTCCTCACACAGAGATATTCTTAAACATAGGGCTTTACTCCCGGAGATCAAAGGAAGGAGCCAAGGAGAGCAGAGCCATTGGTATGAAGCACCAAGAAGAAGTGGCAATTAGCAGCAAAAAAGAGATTTCATTACACATGGCAGAAGCCAACTAAGAGTCTAGAGACTGCAAATATCAGGTGACTGCAAAAGAGGACATCTCTGAACGAGAAGGTAGATTAATTGAAGCTGTTCTCAATAGCACTGCAGACACTTAGTCTGAGGCAGTCAATGCAAAAGCCAGTCTGGGTTAGCACGGGAGTGCTCAGCCATACAGCACTGAGGCTGCAATGAGAATTGGTGGATTCATACAAATAGCATCCACTAATTGTAGATGGTTTCTCAGCAGTTCACTTTCTGATCCCTGCTTGGCAAACAAAATGAGGGAAGCCTGAGAGTTCCTATTCAAGGCAGGCTGAATGGATTTCTTTCTCATAGCCCCCTCACCTGGACCTGGTACCAGCTTTAAAGAAGGGGGCCAAGAAGAGGTAACCTTAGAGCACTAGAAGACCAGCAGCAGCCCCAGGGAACCTGCCAGCACTCAGCTCTCAGCATCTCGAAGTGATATGGGCAGGCAGCATCTGGAACCTGTGGTTCACTGACACTGCTCCCAGGCACAGCAGTGACCAACCGTGTGCATCCCAGTTGGCCCTCAGCCCAGAACCGCTTGAAATTTCTGCAGAAGTGGGAAAATTAAGCTGGGAATTCATCAAACCTTGCTTGTTCTGGTGTCCCAGCAACAATTAAGATCTTATTTAACATATTTTTCTTATCTTCCTACTCAGTTTTTAATTTTCATAGGTGTTCCAATACCATACAAGTGTATCTGGCAATAAAATTCTGTCTGGCATAAAATTGTTTCCTCCTCTTTTTTGCTCACAGTGCAGAGAGATTAAAGCCTACTGAAGGATTAAAAAATAATCTGTTTGCTATCATGGTATCACTCCTCACGCTTATCTACTTTCTTCGGGCAGTAAATACAGTTTTTGTGCTACCTGGCCCCACTCCAACCCAGTATTATACTGGTGTAAAAACTGTGAAGAAAAGAATAAAGAATTTGCTGGTGCACTGACATGTCCTGGAGACTGTGGCATCACTGAGTCTTAGTGGAGAAAGGATAGATCTTGGGGGATGTTAACAGTATTTGTAGTAGTGAAATAGTAGCTGTTTGGGAGGTGTCACCAAGTTTGAAATAAGCAAGGGGGAAAAAAAACAGCGTAGCCATAAACGCAGGTTTGATCATCACCTTGATCTCATAAAATATAGTCTGTGTCACAAAGAAAACACGATAGGTGCACATAATGATGGAACACTTACCCTGGAATCCTTTTCCAGATGAAGCTTGTGTTGAAGACTGCGTCTCCTCCTAGCCTTGGCAATGCCATTGTGATAAAAGAAGTATCCAGTATCTAAAAAAGGGAGCTGAGGAAAAGAGAGAAAAAAAAACATCATGAAGCTATTGGCTACTAATAAGGAAGACATGGAAAACTTTTACCTGTGAGGCAACTTGGGAATCTACAATGAGACTTGTAAAGAGTTGTGCCAAAGGGCTCCAATGACGCTGGAGAATGACACCTCTAAGTTACTTTTGAGAAGCATCCCAGCAACAGTAAAGCTATTTGCTACAGGTTTGCAGTGCCTAGCATCACTTGTATACACTTGGTACTATTTTCACCTTATGCTTAAGGTCAACTGTGCCAGTTTTTCTGAAGGGCTTCCTAAATCACATCAGGATTATTTCCTACTTCCTAAAAAAGAGCCAGAAGAAAAGAAGAAAATTAACTGCAAATGATTTGAAGCTACCACAAACCATCCTTCAGCAATGAGGCATCATTGAGTGCTTTCCCAAGCCATCGTAACGCACTCAAGCGGCTGCCACAAGCAGTAAGGCAGAAAGCAGAGTGATTTCCACTCTCTGAAAAATATGGTATTTGAGATTTCTTCTGAACACCAGGAAATGCAACATAAGCAGAATATTAAGAGAACAGACAGCTCTTGGTGTCACAACATGGGAATAGTCTTGTACAGGTTTGCTGTCTAAGACATGTAGGCAACAAGCAAACATCTCCTGAGGGCTCTCCAGCCCCACCTAAGGCAGGTGCATGTCTGTTATTAAATGCATCTCTCTCCACAGGACTGGCAGAGAGCAACTGGAAGGCTAGTGGACATTTAGCTTTGAGAAGGCTAAAAGCTGGGAGGACAGCATCCCACCTCCAGCAGTCAATCAGAAAGCTGTATTTTCATCTCAAATTCTACAGCTTTTTCCCCAGCCCAACTTAACAAGGAGGTTCTGGTTGAATATTTAAATCTACCCAAGTAACTGTGTGCTTTTAAACTAAGTTTGTCTTTGCAAAAGTTAAAAATAATAAAAAAAGGGCTCTTGTTGGAAAGCTATGTGTTAATGCTGTGGACATTTCAACTCCAAAGGTTAGACTACCCTGAGTGTAAAATAACTACTTAAAAGAGATATTCCAGAACACCTGTGACAGTCCCGTTCCTCTCCCTTTTATTGCTTATTCTTCATGATAACATAAACCTCTTAGCAGGAGTTCTAAGTTCTTTACTGAAAAACTGAGTCTGATGTCTAGACAGAACATTCACTGGGAAAAACTGGGTTGAATAAGGTTCAATAGGTTCTGTTTCTGTATACAGCTATATAAAGTTCACAAGTAGAGTTTCACAGAAGGAAAATTATCTCCTGTTTCATTAAATTTATCACTGTATCTGGTGTAGTTCCATAAATATATTTTTGGAATACACATGGAATGGTGTGGGAAAGGAAGATTCACAGTGAATTCTGAAAGTTTAAGGTTTGGTCACATTGCAAAAATGAGTGTGTAAGTGCTTTTTGAAACATTTAATAATCAAAACATTTCATTTTCGCTTCTAAAATTTCGTGATGTACGATACATAACACAAAGTAACTTTAAAAGAAAAAAACCCAAACATTCTGTTCTGATAAAAAGATCTATCTTAAATTTATATAAAAGGTTAAGGAGATTTCATCAAAATCATTATGGTCTCCTGGAGCTGATTTTCAGGGCTGACCGGAGAGCCTTTCCAGGCAAATAATCAGAATATTTTCTATCAGCTCCATACATATGTGAAGAACAAAACAGCTCAGGCAGAAGGAGAAATGAGGCTATGGAAGCTCACAGCTCTGGCTACAGAAATCTCAGATCTTGTATCCGTCCTCTGAGCTGCAGCTCTTAAACTGCACATTCCATCTGAGTTTGGGTCATTTTTTTAAAAATCAGATTTATGTTTAAAAAGTCTAAATCTGACATCTTTACCAACTGGGTAATAAGGTATTTCCATAATCTCGAGTTTGGCAATAGATCTGACTGTCCAGAAAACAGCCCTCCCCCCATGATATATTACTCTATGGTTCAAAAAAAAAATGCAAGGAAAAAAAAATAAAAATCTAAATAGCCAGATCAGTTACAGCTTGAAATCCATCTCGCTGTGCTAACCATTACCATCCATCACAAGCTGTGGTCCAATTACCTCTCCAATTCTCTCAGTGAAATCAGGCTGTTTTCCTTCTTTTTATCTCCAATCAGTTCCAGTCAAATATTGATCTCGATGTTCTTCCATTAAGGAAGACTCTCAGTAATTTTGAGGATATCTGGACATGTATTTACTGTCCATTTTCTGTGTAGGGTTGGTTTCTAGCGCCACTTAGAATGAAGCACTATATTATATATAAACTTTTAAAGCCTGTGTATTCCAGTCTGACCATAAGCAAGAGGGATTACAGTTAGTACAACAATGACCAGATTTACGGACACAACAACGAATAAGTTTGACTGAGACTATTCCACTCTTTCCAAAGATATCCCAGTAATCTTTGAGGGACTTGGATGCTTTACAGCTCGCATGGTTTTCACACTCATTCAATGGGAGTGGGGGGGGGGACAGGCAGGAAGGCAGCTAAGTGAAGCAATACCTGAAATATTATATATATTATATTATATAAATATATATAAATTATATATAAGTATTATATATAATATTATATATGAATATTTTATATAGGTTATATTTTATATCTGTATATTATTATATATTGTATTTATAACTGTGAATACCACAAGAGACCACCAAAATGCTCTGGTTTTGATGAACTCCTGCTTCTGAGCCAGTAACAACTCCACAGCAACCGAACAGCAGGACACAGGTAGCTCCCAGCAGGGCTCACATTCCCACTATTAACTTCTCCAGGAGGTCTGCTCCCACTTGGAGCTACAGCAACACAGCAAATAGCAAAATGAACGGTGCATGTAATGAAGTGAAATGAGAACAGAAGGGCTCCTGTACATAAAAAAACCTCCAAAGTGTCACCAGCAATAGCTACTCTGTAATGTTCTCATTGCAAAGCTGGAATTGTATTTGAGTAAGATTCCTATTCCAGCAGCAGCAGGCTCTGCATGTAACAGAGGGATAATGTACTCAGGTTCTTTCTGTAAGACAGAAGCAAAGCTTCCTCCCCTCAGAGAATAGTTATCTTACATAATTGCTAATTTATTACTGGAAAGCACATGAATATTCAATCTAGGAGGGTTATTAAGAGTTAGAAAAGGGTCTGCTATTGCTGTGTATAAATATGGTCCAATACAAAGTAGGACTCTGGGAATCTCAGGAATTACAGGCACTTTGGTACTTGCAATATTTGTATATACTGTTGAAAAAGACATCCAAGCAAAACCAGAATCACAAATACAACACAGCTAGTGGAGCAAAACCTTACATGTCCACCTGTCTCCTCTGTTTCTTTGTGGTTATTAACAATAATATCTAAAGTAAAGATGAAACCCTGCTTAACCTCATTCCTGAAAAGAACATGGGCCAGAAAATAACTTCTAAAAATTCAGTGTAAAACTAAATGGAGGAAGGAAAAACTCTTTAAAAGGAAGAGGCTTATCCAGAAAGCAGAACTGCTAGGGTGTGCTGTTTGGTATAGAAAGAAACAGGTATAAGGCAGCCTGTTCCTCACAGGCACCTGATGTAGGAAGGGGCAGGTGCCTGTGAGGCTCTCTCAGAGCTGATGGCTCCCATCCCATTTTGTCTACTTGACAGAAAAAAAATCAATCTGCCTTTCTTTTTTGGTCCTGCCTTGGACAATATGAACAGTGGCGCCAGATGTAGTTGTGCCTGTCTGGGAGCAAAGGACATCAGTAGCAGCTGCAAAGTGGTGCAGCGGTTTAAAGAAGCCACAGAAAGACTGAATTCAGACACTGTTCCTCATTCTAAAACAGCAGCACTGGAGCCACCTTGGGGAGAGGTAACACTGAAAACAACTCTAAAAGCATCAGCATCATCTGACCAGAAGAGTCTATCTGTAGCAAAAGTATTATGAAGCTGAAATAAATGCTAAAATTAATATATATATATGTATAATTAAATAATGATTAAAAATATGTTGAACAAAGCTGCCAGTGGCATCAGTACTTTGCCTGGCTCTTGGTGAGAGGTCCAGTGTTCACAGCCTGTCACTAGTTTTAGGAGGTGACAAATACAACACAAAAAAAAAAGGGAACCTCAGTTTCCGGGCTTATCCTCAACATTAAAATTTCCTGACTCGCTTCAGGGCCCTTTATCTGTTCTACATACATCTCACAAGCAAATTAAGGTGCCCACAGAATGCTTAAGCACAGATCAGACAGCCCTCTCCTATATTAATGGGACTGATGTCTGCCCAGGCTTCCCATGCAGCCTTTCATACTGTATCACATAACACAGCATCCCTACAGCACACTGCTAGTTTTTCTGCATCATTTCCAATATTTCTCCCTGACACTGTAATATTCTAAAACCTGCTTACTTGAACCTACTGTTAAGGTTCCTCTCCTGAGTTACCAATGGAGGTGACAGTCCTTAACACCTTTCTCTTGAGCAAAATCATTTAAAAATACAAGCAATGTGTGATGTATAAGAAGTTACCCCCGGGTTGCTTTTTTCACCAAAGTAGTCACAAAAATCAGCATAAATGAATCTGTCAGTGGATGAGATTCCCAGGAAGCCCTCATCTAGCCAGGCTGATAAAGACCCTCCTCAGGGCTCCTTGCCTGCCTTAGCATGAATATGTGGCCAGGCATAAGAGGATTCAAACAAACATTAGTGCTAAAGAAACCCTTTGCTCTGAGGAAAAAAAACAGCACCCACCCCCCAAATAATAATAAAAAAATTTTAAAAGTTTTTATTTTTTTAAG
Organism: Aegotheles bennettii; assembly: GCA_013398125.1. Taxonomy (NCBI): domain Eukaryota; kingdom Metazoa; phylum Chordata; class Aves; order Caprimulgiformes; family Aegothelidae; genus Aegotheles; species Aegotheles bennettii. The sequence continues at coordinate 697,217 of VZRW01007714.1, read as the reverse complement.
AGGTACAACACAAAGCATCTCCCCCCCACAGAGCCCAAGCACAGCTCCTGGCTTTAAAAGGGGCCATAAATCTGCCCAGGTGAGCTCTTTCATCCCATTACTGCTCAGTAATTACACCAATGGAAAATACAACCTAAGCCCTGCACGAATAAATGTGTTTGAAGCCTTCACAGGCCCCTCAAGCCTCACTCCTTTGGTTGCCATTATAGTTGAAGCACTACAAAGTGCCTCCTAGCAGAAATTAGAAACCTTTTAGGAACCTTTTCATCCCAGTTTCACCAAACGTGCGCTGAGGATGCTTATAAATATTCAATGTGAATTTTTAAACTCTCTCTGATTTTCCCTCACCCCAATTAGCATTAGAAACCGTTTTACTTTTAAACACACAGATGGGAGCCAAGTCTGAAGTCAAAGGCATTCACTCACTATAGCGACGAGGGCCATGGAAGAGCAGAGCCAGCTCGAAACACAGGCAGCCCCAGGCACCAAAATAACACAGAACAAAGCACGAACAAGAAAGGATTAATTCAAACGTTGGTGGAGAAATGTGAAATAGCACAGAGGACTAAAGCTGTGCCAAAGCTTACCCGACGTGAAATCCAGTCCACTGCGTTCCCAGGGCCCCAGGCAAGGATTTCACACTTTCTCATTAGCGTGCTATAATTACTCTGAGGGCTCAGCACAAAGATCTCAGGTGGAGTGAGGGAACTGCACAAGCTCCAAGCAGCCCTGAAGACTGGCACAGCCAGGTCCAGGTCGAGGGTTATGACTCAGCCACCTTGGCTCATTTCTCATCACACCTGTGTCTCATTTAGCTGCCTCCACCAAAGCCTCAGCTGCTTGTCTTGGCAAATCTGGCAGGTGGAGGTTGTCAGCCATAGCTTTAACACTCCCAAAATGTAAATCTTATATTAAAACATCATCAGAAGGTGCTTCTTGTGAAATCAACTGATTAACAGTACAACATTTCTCCTACAAAATAATTCAGAAATGCCTGACTGAGATACTTACAGACATTTTCAGCTCTGTTTTGTATGGATATACAACCACCTCTTAGGTGAACCAGCAACAGGTGGTGGTAATAAGACAGGACTGTGACTACATGGTTCAGAGGTCATTGATCTGTTTGTTCTTCCTTTTTTCTAGAAGTCAATGGAAATATTGCAATACACACGGTAACAAGGCTACCTGTTATTGCTGCTTAGGATATTCATTAACCTGTAAGAACACTGATTAAAAAGTTCGACCAAGTCTTTCTCAAGCCAGCAGAAGTAGTTTCCAATGGTTTCTGAAAGGTTCCCTCACCTCTACAGTGAAATGTCTGTTCCTCTACAAACAGCGTGAAGTCAAATGTGATATCCAAAGACTTTGCAGAATTTATGCCTTTAGATTTTATTTTATCCAAAATTATTGATTTTATTTTATCCAAAAGGATAAAATACAGCCTTTTGTCTTGTTCCTCTTGCATGCAGCAATCACAAGGGTAAACAGCTTTCCCAACAGTTGGGCAGCAGGAGTTTAGTAAATACAGGGAAGTAAATGTGAGTAACAGAACCGGCTGTGGACTGCCGTTATGGTTACATGTCCAGTCTGTCCATGTGAATTCATATGAGAGCCCCACACAATTCATGGCAAAAGAAAAAAGAGGCACTTTCAGAGCATGATTCATCTGTCCTGTTTTAGGTGGCCACGTTAAAGTGAGCAGAGCTGAGCTCCAGGAGCACCTCCTCCACTCCAGAGACAACAAGAGCACAGTTGTCCATACTCCAGATCAGTCCTGACATTCAACATTCTCATTTTCTCACCAGTTTTTCTCTTACATTATCACACACGGTGCTTCCAAAACAACCGCCCCATTGGGTTGGATTCAAGTTTGCAATACTTGGAATTTGATTTGCAATTGAATGAATCACAGAGGTTTAACATTTTACAGTATTTATATCGCTGTTCAGTTCGCCACTGAAGAGCTTCATTCTGCTAGCACGTACCAGTCAGACAAGTCATCAGCGACAAGATTGGGGATTTGCTGATAGTTTTATCAGTGAATTGGAGAAGCCATTTGAGGCTTTTAAAAGAGTTATTCTAGTTTATGTGAATGGATCTGTGCATTTTAGAGAGTTTTATCCGTTCCTCCCCAGTAACCATAAAACCCATTATTGATTCTATCACGTGCACTGTTGAAAGCAGGATACTTTCCAGATTTAGAGGAGAATGTTCTTGCTTATAAGGTAACACTCACATTGGACTGTCTGGATTAATCCAGATTGTCCTTACCTGGAGTAGGTGATTGTTACTGTTTGGCTGACAGCCTGAAGAGAAGGCTTAGCAATCATCATTATGTCCTCTTATATAGAAGTGGAGGATTCTGCAAAAAGAGCACCCCAGCCAAGCCCTGTGCACCAAGGGGAATCATGGAGCTCAGCACCCAGAAAATCCACTGTGAGCATCCAACAGTTGTGTTGTCATTTTTAGCAGCAACAAATGGCCACTGGGAAAGAGAGCCAGCCTCCTCCAATCATTCAGCTACACAGCTCCATGGCAACCACACACACAACAGATAAACATATGCATAATTTAGAATAATAAAGTAAATATGATTTCATCAGAAGTTGAACCAATTACATTTCCTAGCACCAAATGAAATTTTCCCAAAATTTGGGAGAATTTTGCTCCTCCTGTTAAAAAAAAAAAACAAACCAAAACCAAACAAAACCAACAAAAAACCCAAACAAAACACCAAAAAAACCCCCAACCTCCCCCAAAAGCCCTCCAAAAACCCAGAAAAAGACAAACAGAAATTAGACTCCAGACATTCTTGCATCTAGACTTACCTTTCGTAACTTGCTCATGCCAGTAGTGACTCCAAGGAACTGCTCCTCAACTGCACAGTGTACATGACATTACAGCCAGCAAGCTGATCAGTACTCGACCCAGTTAATTACCTGCAGTTCATTTAGCCTGTGACAGCCAATATTTTAAGAATACAGAGAAAAAAAGGTTGGTACCCCAAAAGTGGTTTTGCCAGTTTTATGTTCTATTACCAAAGGTGAACAAAACTTTTGCTGTAAGTGCCTGCCTCCTGCTTGGAGCCATGGGGCTCCTCTGGGTACCCTGCTACTCTTTCAAGGCTCTTCTGTGTTTTCAAAGTGTCTCCCAAGGTGTTTATATTCTGTGAAAGTTTTCACGCCTCAAATAAGCTACTCACCCACGACCGTTTTATTTGCTTTTTCCCCCCTCTGCTGTTGCTTCACATGGCAGAACTCTGCTGTAGGACAGAGCCAGGACCAAAACTCACAAGACATGAGTTTCAGCATCTTCAGAGATGCTGGGTAATCCCAGCACCTACTAATATTAGGGGAATCTCAGGCAATTACAGCTCTAATATTCTTGTTTCAGCTGTCTTGCATGCAAAATGACATAGTCTAATATGTACTTGTTTACTTATTTTATATATCGCTAGGATTCATTTAATTAATGTTTGCACAGCACTACAGACTGCTATAAAACTATAACTATAAAATGCCAAGTGCTATTGTCAACATATATTAATGGGTATATCTACACATACTATATATATATATGTATGTAATCAGGTGCCTCTTTAGCAACAGATATTTGGTAAATAATACATGAGGGAAATCTCTTCTTCATATCAGTACACCTGATTATTATAAGAAACAGCTTGATCTAGTTATAGTTTGCAAATTGAGGTGACCACAGTACATTTCTAATCAAACTGGATCAATCCTGCTGACAGTGCAATCAGCACTGCTAACGAAGGCATGCAGATCCTTCCTGACCTACAACCCAGCTCTCCCTCTAAGCACTTAGCCAAACAGGGTAACTGCTGTTGCCACACTGGAACCCGGTGTCCCTTCAGCTCTAAAAACACTGAGATAAAAGCCAGTTTTCTATTTTTAAACCAGCATTAAGATGTAGTGTGCCCCAGCCAAAAATCACCGTTCCTTGTTTCTTAAGGATAGAGAGGGGCAAGACATGGCTGCTCCCCAACATGTCACCAGAGTGCTTCAGCATTAGCTTTGAATCTACATCCATGCAGCAAAGTGTGTAGGACACCAACCCACGTGCAAGTGCTCAGCTAATGTAGAGCCTAAAAGCAACGTCATGAACTCAAGCACTAATGAAGCAGTGCTACAAAAGCAGCTCAGATCAAAATGAGTTGGACAAGAGCTACTCAAGAAAACCCAGAAAAGGTGAACTGCACTAATGCAGAGGTGCTAGCCCTTACTGACACTTCAGGAAGATTTATAGCTCTCTTTTTATTCAAAATCTGGGCTCTTTTCTTTTTAATCCATGCCTGTTTAACGCTAGGCTGCCAAGCATTAGCCCATGGACAGAAAGTGCTTCACAGGGAGGTGGGGCTCTGTTGTTAGACCACACTGAACAAGTCTTCCAGTTCCCAGAGAAGCAGTGAGTTCCTAGAGAGAAATACATGCTTTATGGGAGAAAGGCTGACCAGTAACAATTAGAAATAAGACTGTGACATTAAAGAGGGGCACTGTTGCTTTTTTTAAAAAAAAAAAAACCTTAAGAGAGTAGGCTTGAGGAGAACAGGGCGAGGAAACTTTAAGAAGAATATTTTCAGTGGGGCCAAGGAAAAGAGAAACTTTGGGATCATAGAATCATTATGGTTGGAAGGGACCTCCAGGGTCATCCTTGTTGGGGATCCAGGCAGGGCGACGTGTCCGGGATCCAGGCGATGTAATCCCAAGCTGGCAGCAAGCTGCCCCGGAGCGCTGGGTGCGCAGAGCCAGCCTCCCTTCCCAGCACTCAATGTTCTTGCTGGTATCATAGGTTGAGTAGTTTCTCAACGTCCAACTTGCAGAGCACATTCCGCTCCTTCCCCCAGTGCTCAGGCACTGAAGGTACTCTGGTGCCTCGAGCCCTGCCTTTTAAGGTCCACCCCCCCTTGTTAGGCAATTAGCTTTATTATTATTAAACAATTAGCACCTGAATGTGATGACCAGGAGGGCTGCTCGGTCAATCAACAATCTGGTAGCCCTCTGGTCATCCTCTACATTCTCTACAATCCTGACAAACATCATTGGATAAAGTCGGTAAATCAGACCCATTCTAAAATAAAAAGAGAATACAAGTGCATGACAAGTCCAGAGAAGGGCAACGAGGCTGGTGAGAGGTCTGGAAAACAAACTTTATGAAGACCAGCTGAGGGAACTGGGGTTATTTAGCCTGGAGAAGAGGAGACTGAGAGGAGACCTTATTGCCCTCTACAACTACCTAAAGGGAGGTTGTAGTGAGGCTGGTGTTGGTCTCTTCTCCCCAATTGCTAATGACAGGACGAGACAACAGCAGAGACAACATGTGATGATCTGATGGCAACCCCCATCCCCTGTCCTCCTGTGCTGCTGGGGACAAGGAGGTAGAGAAATCAGGAGTGAAGTTAAGCCCAGGAAGAAGGGAAGGGTGTGGGGAAGGTGTTACAAGATTTGGTTTCATTTTCTCATTACCCTACTGTGATTTTGATTGGTACTAAATCAAGTTAATTTCCCCAAGTCGAGTCTGTTTTGCCCATGATGGTCCCCACTGAGTGATCTCTCCCTGTCCTTCTCTCCACCCATGAGCCTTTCATTCTGTTTCCTCTCCCCTGTCCAGCTGTGAAGGGCAGTGACAGAGCGGCTGGGTGGGGACCTAGTGTCCAGCAAGGGTCAACCTACCACAGCATGTTTCAGCCTTCAAGCCTGAAATACTCATTTCCCTACAAGGTACAATATATTTTACATGAATAAAATATGTTCAAAGGGGAAAAAAAGGGATTTTACAGAATAAAATTGAGTGGTTTAATTCCCATCAGAAGAAAGAGGAAAAAAATCCACTTGCTGTTCTGTCTGGGTTTTTCTCTGAACTATATCTGAAGTGTAGGAGAAAATGAATGGTTTCACAGTGAAGAGCAGAAAAATACATTTGCCTGTGAAGTTTCGGGATTTAAATGGTAATGTAAAAATTAACAGACTGAAATGATGCAAAGACCAAAATTCAGTTGATGTCCTGATCCACAACTGTCATTCTGCCAACGCTAACAACCTGTTTTTCCAAACCTGCGAAGATGTTCATGTTCTGACTTCTCACCCGAATTCAGAAGCAACAATTCTGCTTTACAACTGGTGCAGAGTAACTTCTAAATCACTACATTTAGTTGACACACATTTCTAAAATTAATTGACACAGGAAAGCATAAGGTCCCTGTGGGACTGATGGGAATCCACCAGCCATGGTTATCGCTAATTCATCGTATTTTGGCTGCAGCTAAAAGCCTTCAACAGAAGCTCCTGCTGCACTCGGTGTGGTACAGTATGTGACAGTGTTCACCCAGGGAATGGATTTCTAAATCACACCCCTTCGTTTCACTGGTGTTTCATGAAGAGTGAATGGGCAGACTGGAGGATCCTCTGCCATCAGGCAAGGGGAGACTATACCCCACCTCTTTTACTATCCATAGAGGGAAGAGATTCACCTGCTTGGTCTAGAATCCCAGCATGGTTTGAGTTGGAAGGCACCTTTAAGCTCATCCAGTCCCAACCCCACTGCCATGGGCAGGGCCACCTCCCACCAGACCAGGTTGCTCCAAGCCCCATCCAACATGGCCTTGAACACTGCCAGGGAGAAGGCAGCACTATGATTGATCAGCCTAGCTTGATACCCAACACCTGTCTAATAACACTACCAGTTTCCCTACTGAATAATAATAAAATATATATTTGTTGGGTTTCAAGTTTTCACAGTTTGGTCCTATACTCTAGGAGAAAGCAGCCCTGACATATTACCCTTTTACTCCTCAGATAAGCAAATAATCCAGTTCAGCCATGAGTGCCTGGGATGCACTTGCCGACTGGTTTGATGCAAACACTGAGGTCACTCCTTCCATTTGCTTTCTGTGGACAAAGAAGTTAAGAATGTAACATTTACACAGAAGTTTTGTTTGAGAAGGTAGGTAATACATGACAGAGAACATTATGGCCCAGTTCAGTCCTTCGGTGAATAAACTAGAGCTATCGCTACCTAATTTATGTGTTTATAATCCCAGTGTGTAAATGGTAGGACTGGGCTAGCTCGTAATTTCCTTTTTTTAGGTCCAAGCTCCTGCTGCTTGCTGAACACAGCCAGCGTTCAGCTGAGTTAGACTTTTGAGCCACTGTCATAAATCCATGACCAAATTGGATTTCATGCTGGCTGATAAACCGCGTGGGGTGGCCGTGCAGAATTTCACACAACTCAACACCAAACTCAGCTGTTGCTGGGACAAGCACTCTGTCCCAAAGCACAGCCTGGGACCACCGAGCTGAAATGAAATCACCATTTCAGTAGCACAGGATTAGCTTTTCCAGTGAAATTATGAGAGTGAAATGTAGAGCTCGCCTTGATTTACAACAAGAGCAACACACCAGACTGCTCCAGGTTACTTAAAGCAATCCTGGCTTTGACAAATAGTTGAGCAGTTCGGCTTCCTCCACCAGAGGCCAGTGATGGATGGAAGCTCTGGGCTGCTCGCTGCAATATTTATAGCCACCATGCAGCCAGCATCCTGTAGAGACCTGACCCATTTAATTATTTGAAAAAGTTGAAAGAAAAAATGAACAGGGTTTCTGACGACTTGGATACCATCACAGGACAAAGGTCCATGAACCACAGCCCCGAGTTTGTTACTACAGCCCTCACAGAAACTGGCCACCCGTGCTACGGACTGGAATCGCACAGGAGGGCTTCCCAGGTATAATACTTTCATAAGAGCTAGCAGAATTTATCATTCATTTTATCAATTTGGCTTATTTCCAGCTCACAGAATTTTCCATGAGCACGCACGTTTCTCAGCTCTCACTAATTGAAACTATCTACCAAATAATTTCTACCTACATTTCAGCAGCTACATGCTAAGTACTTTTTTTACAAGCATTTGAAGCTTGAATTGCATGGATTAATTTTAATTGGAATAATTCCATACATGGATGAGGGAAAGGGTCACATGCAAACTTCTGCTTAGCTACACTGTAAGTATTACCAGCACAACTATTCCAGGAAGTCTGAAGCTTTTTTTCCTTTTCCTTTTTGTTGTTGGTTTGGTTTTGTTTTAAATCTACGTGGACTTACTGGTAAAAGCCCCAGTTTAAATGAAATTTCTGCTAATATCGTTCTGACATAGGATGAGTTAGAGATGTTAGTACTCCTACACTGATAGTAACAGCACTGCAATTGGGTAACTACATCAGTACAAGTTTTCTAAGAGTGGGTAGGATGTTACATCTTGTCACCTGTCATGTTTTGTGAGGATAGAAGGCTATCTTCCACCTTCACACAGAGGTTGGTTCTTCCATAAGGTAACCTAAATTCAAGCACCCCACAACACACCTCAGTGCTTTTCTGAGGGAGCCAAGCCTAGGAGCACAGTCAGTCTCTGGAAACATTTGCCTGCTAATAAACAAATGCCAAGGATGCCACAGGTTCTCAGATGGGAACACTTTGAGCCGGGAGTGAATTGACAACTTATTTTGGTCTAGCATTTTAATCTGGATTTGAAGTCGCAAACAAGAAACCAAATGCTCTGCCTCATTCACAGCAGCCTAAACCATCTGGGTCTGGTTGTAGGCACAGCAATAGGATCTGTCCATCTGGCCTGATACCAAAACACAAGCCTCCGAGACAGGGTACTGTTACAAAACCAGTTATCCTTCTGCTGCACAGCTCTGCGACCTCTGGTCTGGGGACAAATTCAACTTCGCTGTACGTAATAGCAACAAATACCCATACTGGCCCATAGAAATAGCTGTCAGACTGCTCTCAAGACGTGGAAAACCCACCAAGAGGAATGAGAGCTTCAAACAGGGCCCCAAACACAGCCACGGCATATGGGATCCTGAAGTTCTAACACATACAGGCAGTGACTATATTCATATGTTGCAGAGTCCAGAAATAGCCTGAAAGTCATCTGCAAAAAAGCTATCTGGGCAGGAGGAAGGAGATCCCAGGCTGAGAGCAGGATGGTGATACCATACCAATGATCTTTGTTTATCTAGTGCTGATATTACAGTAACACCTTTGACTATGAACTCCACAGAGCAGGTCCAAAATATCTAAGGAACTAATGGACTTGAAGGGTAGGAAACAAAGCCAGAGATTGGTTTTCTATGTACCAATCCTGTTTCTTCTGGTGCAAATCCTGAACTTCAGCTGCATGGCACAGGAATCTCCATCACCACACCATCACCATTCCTTTACACAGAGGTGCACAAAGAAGAGAAATAACCTGGGGAGCTGAAGTCACTACAGGCAAGACTTTGAAGAGATTTCACAAAACAAGGACAAGGAGCATCACCAGGGTTAGGACACACAGCACAGGGCAACAGCTGTTTCCTATCACAAGATCATAGAATCATAGAACACCAGGTTGGAAGGGACCTCAAGGATTATCTGGTCCAACCTTTCTTAGCAACAGCACGGTCTAGACAAGATGACCCAGCATCCTGTCCAACTGAACCTTAGAAGTGTGCATAGTTGGGGAACCCCCAGCTTTGCTGGGGACATTATTCCAGAGGTTCATTGTTATCATTGTGAAAAATTTTCCCGGTGTCCAATCAAAATCTCCCCAGCAGTAACTTGTACCCATAACCCCTTATCTTTTCCATGCGACTCCTTGTAAAAAGGGAGTCTCCATCATCATCCAAAACGTCAACAAAGAACTTGTGGCTGCTCTGCCAGTGGTTCCCCCACCTCACAAATAGTCTCTGGATTAGGGGCTCTAGGAAACAAGTCAAGAGGCCACTGGCAGCATGTGGTTTCCATGGTGCACACTGTCCTGAAGCCACTGGCCTGGAAGCCTGGCTCTGGTCTGCTCTGGTGGTGTGCAGGCAGCCTCTGGCAGACAGGAGCCTGGGTGAGCTGTTCCTGCTCCACCAGCATTGGCAAGGTGGGGAAAGTGCAGGTGGCACCCCCCAGCATCCACACTTTGAGCACTGATGCTCCTCAAATGCTTAAGCCCCTCTTAAGACCTGGAGCTACTTCTTGGAGCAGAAAGCTGTCCCTGATGCCTTCACACCACACCCCAACAAGGTTTCATCAGGCAGGCACTTGGGGCTCGACTGCAGGAGTCAGGCTGGTACACACTGTTCATCCTGGAAATGCTGTTCATTCTTTGTATGTTTTCTACTTTCCTTCTTGACACTGGCAAAACTAAGTATCATTTAAATGAAAACAAATAACTGCACAGCCCTAGTTGGGCTACATCATCAAAAAAACAAGTGAAAGAGGAATTACTTGCAGTGCATTTCCTGGGTCTCCACCACATGCTCAGTTTTGCCAATGAGCTCAAGCAACATGGAATAAACTAAATTATAAATGGAGGCAGCTTTATAAATAGCCAGAATTTTGTATCTTTGTGTTTACTGAGCTGCAGCTCAGTAAACAAAACAAAACTTATCTGTAAAGGTAAGGTTTAATATGGGTGTTTTGCCAAGAAACAGAACTACACCATGTATTCAAAACAGTAATAGAGCAATTACAGCAGGGATCTTCAGCAGGGGAGTCTGACCTTCTTGTTTTACACTCAAATAATAAATGCCATGAAAATCTGACAAGGTAATTATTTTATACCTCAGACTGAACACTCACTGCCAACAAGCAGTCGGTTTGAGTCTCTGGTAGAGAAGGAGCTCTACAGAAACTGGGTTAGCGAGGTACTTTAGCCTGTGGTTTACATTCTTCTTGTTGATAGTGTGTGCAGCTTTCAGATGCTTAAGCAAGCACATTTAAATAATGGGGAATTTTTTTTGTTCCCAGTTAGCCAGTCACAGTGCTTGCTCCCGGGGCTGTCTCTGCATCCAAGGCAGAATGCAAATTAAAACAAAAAAAAAAAGCACAACTCTAAAAAGCCTAATTTTGAAAGAAATGCAGTATTTCCACATATGAGGCAAACTCCACTATTGCAGGAAAACTGATTTAATGCCACTAACACCGCTCTCGAGTGTAAACAGGAGCAAACAGGACTCCCCAGTCTGTGCCCAGTGATATACCTGGACTCTGCCCACTGGGAGCTGATGAGGACCCCTCCAAGTGCAGATGGCTGCTCTCTCTGCATCTCCTGGATTATTTTCTTCCAGGGCTTTTCTGGAAAAGGGAACTCTCCATCACTGCCCAGCAGTGTGCCTTCCCACAGCAGGATCAAACTTTTCCTGCTAGTTAATTGCTTCTTCCCCCTAATTCAAACACGTCAACTCAGACTCTATTGGAAACTGAAGCATTTGCTGCTAGGGTGAGATGACCTATTGAAATCTCAGTAGTTGCACAATTTGCATTTGCGTGGAATTTTCTTTTTCTTCTCTTAGCAATACGAAATTGCAACTGTGAAATCTAGGGAATTAAAGCTCTTGGTTTCTTCAAAAAATGTATATTCCACCTTCCATTTCTATGAGGTTTTCCTGTTTCCATAATAAAGGATTACTTTTGCAAACAAACATCCTTTCCTCTAGGCCAGCGTAAAACACAAAGCTAATTAATTATTAAACACATATTAGGAGACGGAAACACTGCAGCCTGAGGCTTGATCTTAAGTCCTTGGGCTTCAGCGGGCTCATCTGAGGAGGCCTGGGCTCTGCCTCCTCTTGCTTCAGCATCTGTTTCCACACTGGAGCACATCTGCACCCTCCGTGCTGCCTTCACCTAGCAAGAACTAACAGGTACACAAGCACTTGGCTTATCAGCACATGTGAAGGCAACGCAGGCATGTTTGTTTATCTCTAAAGTGTGGGCCACCCTATATAGAATCATAGATTCATCAAGGTTGGAAGAGACCTTCAAGATCATCCAGTCCCACCTCCTGCCTACATCACCCCTCACCCACATCACCCAGCGCCACATCCAGACACGTCTTGAACACCTCCAGGGATGGTGACTCCACCACCTCCCTGGGCAATCTATTCCAATATCCCATCACCCTGACAGGGAAGGAATTTTCCCTGATGTCCAATCTGAATCTCCCCTGCTGCAATTTAAGGCCATTTCCTCTTGTCCTTTCACTGTGGGCACGGCAGAAGAGACCGACCCCCCCCTCACCCCAACATCCTTTTAGGTAGATGTAGAGAGCAATGAGGTCCCCCCTGAGCCTTCTCTTCTCCAGACTGAACACCCCCAGTTCCCTCAGCCGTTCCTCATCAGACATGTTTGCACAGAGAGATATGCACACAAATGGACTGATTAATAAATATGCACACAGGATCAGCCAGGAGCCTGGCTAAGAACTCACCCTTCCTTTCTCTTCTTTGCTCCGTGCATAGGTGTTAGGAGGAAAAAAATGAAGAAACACATGTATGTGTATAAACACACATCTCTATAAACATCCATACAAGCACACATTCACAGCCAGCACTTCTGATGTGCACTAAATCCCATCTGACCATCACAGCGCATTCTGGGCACGCAGAAGCACACTGGCATCTTAAATATCACGCTGGGCAAACACCTCTCCTCCAGATGTAGGGGCTGATCTACAGAGGAAGAGATTTTCAGGGCTTTAGGGTGTGGATCCCAGGATGAAATTTCAAGATCCCTGGGAGAGATCCCTGCAAAGAGCTCCCAAGGCTGCAAACCCATTTTTCTGCCTCCTGGCCTGCCTTCCACTCCACATCAACTCCCACCTCACAGGCTGCCAGCCTAGATGCAGAGAAGTGGGCTGAAGAAATACAGCTTCTTCAGCTGTTAAGTTTTGCTTTCCATAAATCTGTCCTTATGCAACGTAAAAAAACCCCAAAGCTCCCAACGGTTCACCCAGAAAATCCTGGCTGGCTCCAGAAAGCTTGGTCCTCTCCCAGCAGCCTCCTAAGCAATAGTGGGAAGCAGGAAAGTCACAGCTGTGAGAGGTACCTCAGGTTTTGCAAGATTTAGAGGAAGAGGTGATCAAATGATACATTGAGGGAAAAACACATTGGCTTCGGAGCACATAAAATTCTCCATGTTTGGTTCTTATTTTAAAATCTGAGGCCACTAAACACCAACCTTCACCTCAAAGCCACCAGAAGTGGATTACTTAGCTGTGGTGGCATTCTGTACGTTGTCTCAGTCTCGCCGTTGCTGATGAAATAGAAAGAGATGTCTCAACTCTGATCTCCAATTAGAAGACCTTTCCAAATGCTTCTTCCAACTCCCCTTATTAGAAACAAATTAAGAACTGCAATGCAAGGTCAGAAAGCAGCTTTTTTTCAGCCTGCATCAAGAAACATATTCTGGTGGCAACCACACCAGGGGGAAAGTAAAACAAAGAAGGAAAGAAAAAAAAAAGTTGTTCCTTTTGCAGTTCTCACAATTTAAGATGCAGCTATTAGGGGGGCATCCTCATGACTCCTTAATGCTCAAAGATAAAGTTAACCATGCTAGGAAAAGAATATGCTTTATCACAGTATGTGTTTCACCGAGACCATCTAGAATCAATTTTGGCAGGTACAAATAGACTGAAAAATTGCAAACATTAAAGAAAACCCCAAACATAAAATCAAAGAGCACAATTAGAGTTGCAAAGGAGTCTGTGCTCAGGATTAATTCAGGGAAGGTTAAAGAAAAATTGACCAGTATTTTTGAGATTCCGTATCACATTAGGATCCTAGATCAAAACATAGACACCTGTTTATTTAAGTACCAAGCCCTTCTTAATCAATTCATCAAGGACTGAATTTAAAGCACACATTTTAGTCTACCTTAAGTCTTGTAATGGCTTCGGAATGATGATAGGAAGCATGGCCAAAGAATCAATTACAAAGCACATTGCACAGTCCATAACATTACTCTTCGAGGCAGTGCTTTCTCTGGCATTTCTGCAGGAATCTGTTGTTAAGCAAACGCAACACGCACTTGCTCAGGGATTGTTTGTTATTAGGAAAAAAAGGTGCATCAAAAATACTCAATTTAAACATCAGCTGCCATAAAGTCATGTTTAAAGAGGTCTGTGATACACAGCATGCGTAAAAGAAATCGCTCTCATACACATCTTGCATCCACACACAGAAAAGAGCTGAACCTGCCCTTGTGCCCCTACTGAGAAAGTACCTGCACTGAAATAGAAGTGATTATTTTCAGACAACGGCTCTTCTTCAATGTGGGTAAAGGTAACTGGATTCATTTACGTAAATAACTCATTATATCATCCAAACAGTATGTGAGTTGAAGTATGCAAAGATCGCTTCTCCTTGCAGGATAATTTGTGGGTTTTCCGGTATTTTTTTAAATATTTCATTAGATAGCACATCTACACATGGTGCTTTCCCCCGAGAGCTCACCACGAACAGCTTCCACACACACACACGGCCATGGCCAACTTTCTGCACTGTCGTTATCGCCATGAAAGCTGAGGCTGCAGGCTGTAAGCGGAGACGCGAGACAAGCCTGATGATAGCAAAACAGATTAGGAGGCTTCAGTTCAGCAGTACTGAAGAGACACTGGGGTAGATGGCACCAGCTTTTATTAATGCCCGATTATCACCACCCAAGCCCCGTTACAGATTTCCCCTGCAGGATGGGGATTGCTGTCAGCCTCTCACGGATTATCCTCCGACACAGACAGCTCAATGCCAAACCCTGTGAACTTTCCCTATTCCCCAAAATTACTGCCTTACAGATAGCAGGGTGCTATTTTCTCTTGCCTTTGAGGAGGTGGGGTGGGAGGCTCTCCAGCTTTTCAGGGACTGGGATGATGTAACCTAGAAACCTCTCGGGACAGCATGTGCTGGGTACAGGAGCCACTGCCACCACCTGCCCCCCCCCACCCTGGGAGCACACGCACATCGTGCCACTGCTCTGCTGGGCTTCGTTCCTAGAGACATCCACGGGCACAGCCACCCCACAGCATGTACTGGAGAGCAGGTATTCTCCTCACACACCCCCCAGGGACTTCCCTCCAGCTCTCTGCTGAGATGAGCTACAAGATTGATTTCCACGAAGAATCTGTCTCCTAATGTGCCCTGGGGAGAGGGCTGTAACAGCCCAGACGCTGCCCTTCTTCATCCGACAAAATCCCCCTCTCCCTATCTCTTCCCCACGTGGGGTCACAGGGTCATTTGAAAGCATCCAGCAAAAGTAATAAGAAATTCAGCTCTTGCACAAAGATACCCCTCCCTCCCTTAGTGGGCCTTATCAGTCAGATATCCCCAGGACGGGAGGGAGAGTGCAAATGGGAGGGGAATATAAAGGGAAAACTGTCAGCCAAAGAGCCACATCTAAGAAGTTTCATGTAACAAGACCTAATCCCCACAATGGACCTTTTCCCAAGGGCATCAGCAGCCCAGCTCTGTCACTATCAGGACAAGGCTGTGAGGACCAAAACAAACACACCTTAGCAGCAGCAGCAGGAGTTGGCTGTGGTCAAAGTAACAACAATCTTGTCCTCGTTTCTCTAACGAGCCCTCCCTGGAGTTGAGACAAGGCAGCCCAAGGGAGGGAGTCTCACTTCACAGGCTTTTTAAATTTCTTTATTTCTTTAGTTTTAAACCAAGGTCTTAAGCAATTTCACTCATCCAAGGGTACCATTCTCATTCATTTCCTTAGAAGTAGGATCAGGCTCTCATTGCATAATTACCAGGGAAAGGAAAAAGCCCAAAGAAGCAGCAGCAGCAATGCTCACACATCTCGCTTTCCCTCCGCACTCCTCCAAGCCAAGTGCTGCCTGGGCATTAAGTCTGCCCAGAATTGTATTGACCAGGGCACTTCTTAGCCTCTCCCTATCTTCACCCCAGATCTGACCACCCTAAAATACTTAAAGGTCCAGCTATTATCAAAGGGGAGAAACTTCTAGTGGAGCTGGACTCCCCAGGAGCCGGGATGAGACTCACTGTGACTAGCTTGGATTTCCTGGGATCCCAGGAGCAAAAGAAAAACTCCAGTATCACTTGAAGTTTTGCAATTTACGTTCATTAGTGATAAGCACTGATTGTTTATCATACCTAGCATTAAGCAGCTTCTTCAGCCCAGGGGCACCCTGTTTCTCTGCGAGAATAAGAGGGATATTAAGAAGCCACCAGCCTCACAAACTTGAGTATCGAAACCCCTGTGAAATCTCCCATTTAAATCGCACGCCAGCTTCTCCATGGAGATGCAGCTTTAATTATTTTTAAGTGCTCGGAGCAGTTTCAGTCGCAGCCGCGCACAGGAAACCCCGGGCGGCCCCAGCCCCAGCTCCCGAGCCCCGCAGGATGGGAAGCTCAATCGGAGGATGTTTACATAGGAAAAGTCGAAAAGCACCGAGCTACCATGTGGGAAACTCCTCTGCTTTCCAGCCCGAGAAAACCACCCCGCAGGGCGGCTGCTGAGAGCACTCGCGGTGGCTCTGGGTACCGCTACTCCTGCCATCCGCCGGCCCGTGCCGGGATGCGGGGATGCTCCCGGGATGCGGGGATGCTCCCGGGATGCGGGGATGCTCCCGGGAGGACGCCGCACGCCCTCAGCCCCAAGTGAAGGGCCCCGCCCCGCCACCGCCCGCCCCCCGCGCACCTCCCCGAGCCTGCGCGGGGCGCTTACCTTCCGCACCCCGCCGAAGCCGTGCTCCGCCGCCACCCGCTCGGCCTCCGCCTGGCCCCCGCCGCGCAGCTCCACCAAGAAATGGTTGGTGTAAACGGCTCCCCGGGCCGGGGCGCCGAGGAAAAGCAGGAGGAGGAGGAGGAGAAGGAGGAGGAAGGCGCCCGGCAGCAGCGGCGGCCCCGCCGGCATGGCCCCGCGCTGCGCGCCCGCGGAGGCT
>VZRW01007714.1:549613-679926 GCA_013398125.1 Aegotheles bennettii | reverse complement strand
CCCCCCCCGAGCCTGCAGCTCCCACCAGCCGCTGACAGGGCGATCAGCAAGGTGTCACTGTCCCCCTTTCTGCAGAAGCCAAGGCCCAGGACCCCCAGCCCCCAGTGCCCCGCAGGGGTCCGGGCTCCCTCGGAAAGCCCTACGAGGAGAAATCACTGGCAGGAAAGCACCTGGGCTTTCCCCGTGGTGAGACAGCCAAGGATGGGGAGCTGGAGGGATTCCAGAGAGGTGGCAGCACCTAAGGGAATGGGAATGCAGATCTGTAAAAAATAATCTGCCAGCAAGAAGTTTTTCACCATGAGGGGGATGAAAGACTGGCACAGGTTGCCCAGAGAGGTGGTGGGTGCCCCGTCCCTGCAAACGTTCAAGGTCAGGTTGGATGGAGCAACCTGGTCTAGGGGAGCATGTCCCTGCGTGTGGCAGGGAGATGGAACTGCATGATCTTTAAGGTCCTTTCTAACTCAAGCTATCCTGTGATCTGGAAAACTCAAAGTGGAAAGGAACGGTGCAGAATGTGCAAGCTTGCGTCAAGGTATCGTTTAGCTTGGTCCTACAGATCTGTTAGTGAATTCATCATGGAAAAGGTTAAGCCTTTAATGGATCTCTGAATGGTCCCCTGGGAAAGACTCAGGGCACAGAAGGCATGGAAAGTTGGTACTGCCTTTAAAACAAACAAAATGATAGATTTACTGTAATCTGTGCTACAAATGGTCAAACGGAGTATAGAACTTAATCTGGGAAAACAGCAAAGATCACCAGTGAGACTCTTCTTCCATTATCCTAAAATGCTTTAGAGAATGACAGAAGAGCTCAGCGCCTGGTTGTGAATCCAAATGAGCATTGGTTTGCCATGACAAATTATTGATTCCCTTCCTCTGGATAAAAGAAAATCCCTAATCAAACAGAAGGGAAATGGTAACTTGGAGCCTGATCCAAAGCCCATTTAAATCAACAGAAGTGCTGTAAATGAACAACTGATGTTGGAAAAAAAAAATCAAACACAAGGGAAAGGTAAAGCATTAGAAATGGGAAAGTAGAGAAAGAAAAAATCTTTGCAGCCTCATTAAGAGAGAATGTCAACAGAATTCAGCTTTTAGGTGCCTGTTCTAAGCAAAGACAGCTGTTAAAAACAACTTTGTGTGTTATTTCTTTAAGCCAGGTTGTTTGTTTTCATCAATATTCAGCAACATCCCTCCTTACATTATCTTACCCACTACCAAAGCATGTCCTGCTGCATGGCATGTTTCCGGGTGACTTGGGGCCCATGAGACTCTTGGGTCTCAGTAACACCTGCTGGTGACTGCTCAACAGCCCATGGAGGCCCTACTGGTTTCCATCCACCGCTGTTCCTCAGGATTAGAAACTAAAGGAAAATAAAAATGCAGCATGTGAAGGGGATTTTCTCCACTTTAAATTCCTGTCTGTGACCTACATAAGCCCTTCTTCCCCCAAAGGTCTTCCCTTGGTTAACATGCCTCTTGCCATTTTATTGCCAGTCATAGAAAGAGGAACATCAATGCCAAGGCAGTGGAGCAGCCCTCCTGGTTCCCTCAAATCAGCAAGGTAAGATCCTGCACACATTCAGAAACCAGGACCATAGCGCAGGTCTGAGTGTGACTAAATCATTTGCTGTGTATCTTCTGACATCCCCAACTGATGGTACTGCTCTGCAAGTTGGTGCCACTGAAGAACTACACAGCAGGCACATTGCAATGCTGAGAAGGTAGCACCAACTGGCTCTAGTTTATAAACCTCACAATATAGAGATCTGATGGGTTTTTTTCTATGTGATGATGTTAAATAAATAAATTTAAAAAGAAATATTAGGGTAGGAAAGGCTGAGTTAAAAAGTCAGGTCTGAATAACACCAAGAAGAGAAAACTCAGTTCAAAGAGGTAATTTAAAGAAAAATGGTCATTATGAGTTGATGACTACAGAAGTTTAAGATCAGATCGGACCACTGGGATTTCTAACCTAGTGCTTTATGTAAGCTGTAGGGTTTATCTGTATTAATTCTTTCCTCTGGTCTGTAGTCCTTTGTTTCCTTAATCTACCAATCTTGGGTTAAAAATCAAGGCTGGTCTATTACAGCTCTTGGGGAATGTTCATATGATTGCTTACAGCCATTCGTAAAAAGCTGTAACTCTTGCTCTCTAAAATACTGATTGGTCCTGCATTGACTTCTGGGTGTTGTTTTTATTCTGAATTTGTCCACAGAACTACTGAACTTTTATTGAACTTTTCCTCCCCAGATGGTAGCTTTAAGGTTGTGATGATAAAGACATTTAGATAGCACTCCCTGAGTCTCTTTATGTAAGGCATATTTTCCATCCCTTCAACTCTTCCCATTAAATCTTTTTACTCCTTCAATTGTGAACCATAGCTGCAGTGGATATTTTTCAGCAGAGGTCAGGCCAATGCTAAAGGGATGTCACATCACATTTCTGTTCTTACTGGGCACCCAGCATTTCACCAGCCATGGATTTCATTCAGTCTTCGTACCACCGAGTCTCCCTGATGTGCAGCAGAGTACCCATGCTGATTTGTACACCTCAACTCCCTCATGCCCTCTTCAGA
The DNA here is from genome assembly GCA_013398125.1 of Aegotheles bennettii. Taxonomy (NCBI): domain Eukaryota; kingdom Metazoa; phylum Chordata; class Aves; order Caprimulgiformes; family Aegothelidae; genus Aegotheles; species Aegotheles bennettii. The sequence goes on along the minus strand of VZRW01007714.1, from coordinate 677,349 downwards.
ACTGCAGCTGTGTAGAACAGGTTATTATATCCAGCATGGCCATGGACAATGATCTTTGTTCCTAGATATATATTACCCTACTTTATTGAAATACACATCATTTACTCGCGTGCAGCTTTCCAAACAATCCAGAGCGCTCAGCACTCCTCTCTTTTACAGTTTACGACTTCCTTCTTTAACCTTCTAACTATCAGTAATGAATTTGCATTGATGTATTGGACTTAGCAAGATCTTACAGAGATAATTTCTTAACCCCAGTCCTCTGGAACCTCTCCAGAAACAAATCAACTTCAGCAATTATTCCCGCTTTGTAATTATACTCAAGAACCTAGCATTTAATCAGTTTTTAGAGTGTTTCATAAAGGCCATTTTGATTTTGTATCCAATTTATTGACATCATGTGATATCAAGGGTCTCCCAGACATGATGGAGCAAAAAAAAAATCTGCATTTTTTTTTTTCCAACTTCATCAGTTGGTCCAGTAAGAGATTAAGGTTCCCCATAAATGTTGGCTCATCTAACAGAAGGCAAATAAACAACACGACTAGTTTTACCAGTCAAAACTATAACAGTGTTTAAAAACTGATAAAATTTGTTTAACAATTCCAGTTCCCAAGTGGATTGCTAACTAAATCTTTAAACAACCATTGAGTTACTATGATTATTTTACAAGTAGGTGTCATTGTGTATAAGGTCAACTAAGTACCAATATTTATGGGAGGTGTTTCTTTCCCTGGGGAGCATAGAGAACGGTACCGTTCCAAAACAGACCAGTATGAGAGAGGAAGTTGTAAGAATTTATTTCCTCTCTGTAGAAGTCAACTGAGTCCTTCTACATGATTTACACTGCTTTCATCTTTAATCGTTCATCCTAGCTGATGTGCAAGCAGTAGCATTCTGAAGAGCTGGAAACAAAATTTGCAATAATCAAATTTCACACATTATGAGAAAGCAAAACACACAAGCATCCTCTTGTCCAAGTCTGAGTCTTCCTTTAATGTCTCTTTCTGAAGCTGGGAAGTGAGCATACAACCTTATTTAAAGTGGACTCTGGAGCAGGCTTGAAGATAATACCTACTTTTGGAACAACAGAAATGGGACTCAAAAGACATGAAAAGAGATTTCAAAAAGAAATATTTGAATGCATAGTTAAAAAGCCCACAGTTGAAAGAAAGTGAAACAGTGTTGTTTGACTAGCTTGTTTAGAAGTTAATGGGACAGGGAATGAACACACCTTTTTGAAGAAAAGCAAGAAGTAGAGCCCTATATTCTCTGTATATCAGGAACACCAGAGAACCTGTGTAATTGCATGTACAGAATGGAAAGAATAGAGTGAAATGCTATCAGGAACTGCTATCAGCATTGAGTGCACCAACTCACTGCTATGAGTTGGCCCACTTCAGTTGCAGGATAGAAGTCACTTCAGAAGGATTCCAGAACAAGTACTCTAAAGGTATGCATATTTATCAGCCTTGCTGTGAATCATCTTATGACAGTGTCTAAGAGCAAGCTTTAAACTGGTTTGTTTTGATACTGAGCAGCACAGAAAAGCAAAGCAGAAACCACAGAAAATGAGTTCAGAGAGAGCAGAGCTACTATTGCCAGGACTGTCTTAAAGAGGGTTTTGATAAAACACATCTGTGCCATTTGAGCACCAAGATGAAGAGATGGATGTAGGAGTTACTGTGGCAGACTGATGAAGCCAAGCAAAACCAAGTGTTTCTGTGCAGAGGTTCTAGATTAAAGAGCTTGGGACAGTTATCTTCAATGATTTCAAGATCATTGGCCTATTTAAAAATACCCACCAGGACATTTTCATTGCTTTATTCTATTGGAATATTTTATTACTGTCACAAATGCATTAACATTGGCAGCATTACTTGCAGACACACGGCTCCTGATCTGCTATATGTTATGCTCGATGCTGTTAGTGAAGAGAGAGGCCTACAGCAGGCACCACCTTGTATCTAAGATACATGAACCCAGGAAGGTTGGCAGTTACCAGGCACAGGAATTAAGAACTAAGATGAAATATTTCAATGCCATCACTGTGTGGGGCTGCATGGATCTTTCAGTCTTAAAGGACACTTGAAGAATCATAGAACCATTATGGTTGGAAAAGACCTCCAGGGTCATAAAGTCCAACCTTTATCCCACCATATTCCTGACCATTAGACCATGGCCTCAAGTGCCTCATCAACCCGTTTTTTGAACACCCGCAGGGACGGTGACTCCACCACCTCCCTGGGCAGCCCATTCCAGTGCCCAACCACCCTCTCAGGAAAGAACTTCTTCCTAATCTCCAACCTAACCTTCCCCTGACATAAGACTGAAAGCCTAGTTCACAATTTCTAGTTACTTAGGTTTAAGTTGCAGGCAGAATTCTCTCAACGCACGTTTGTCTATACAAGTGTTATACTGCCAATGTCAAAGTGAACAGGAACTGTAGGTACTAATTCAGTGACATAACACAAATAGTAAAGAAGAAATGTATAAGAATTGGTTTGCAGTATCCATTGGCTGCAGGCTGGGTGGGCTGAGCAAAGAGGATGGCAGAAGGAAAGGTGCCATTTCCTCCTCAAGCAGTTTTGGTTTTCTTTCCTTTATTACCTCCAGACATAAGGAACAACAGAGGGGCTGGTAAGCAACAGGGTGTCTGGCAGGCAGAAGGCGAAGACTGGTGAGGTAACCAGTGAAAGCCATCTCCTAAGCTTGCTTTACGAGTTTACAATCCAGAGTTAAGAGAGAAATAGCTTACATGTGAAATACACATTCACAAAACAGAAAAACAAAGCCCTTGAAAGAAGAGAGCGTTTAACTGAGCATTTGAATATGCTTAAGGTTAGACCTGTGCTGAAAGCCTCACAGATTTCACTGGGATTACAGCGTGTATGTGTCTGTCTGCTAAATGGGAATATGATTACCCATGTGCTGAAGGTGTTTCCCGAATCTGACTCTTAGCCACTGCTTAATATCCACACAGACAAATGTTCAGCTTAGGCAGCTGTGGCAGAGAGGTACTAAAAGCAGTGAAAATATGTGGTTCATTTATTTTAGAAGGATACGCTCGTCACATTTACCAGGCTTGTTTGGGTTTTACGCTACTGAGTTTCTTGATGAAGCCTGAGTCTGTCTGGATAGGAGGTCTGTGCCAATGCTGTCAGCTGAAATTGCTCAGCAGAGTCAGTTCGGAGCAGATGGTCTCAGTGACATTTTAGAAGATAACAGTGGGAGAATAAAGCTTCTAAGCAAGACCTGGAAATACTAGTGTAAAAGAACCCAAGCCAAAACCCAACAACAGCAGATGATTGAAGGGGAAAGGGCAGAAGAAAGTCAAGGTGAAAAGATGTCTGTGAACCATGGGAATGACTGGGCCAAAGGAAAATGGCTGGATAGGTGGAGTTAGGGACAGAGACCGTGCATCAGAATGAAGACCGAAAGGGAACATCAAAAGATGCAGCAAGGTGGCCTCCAAGAACTCCACGCACGTGGATGCTAAAACTTTCATGAATTACTGATAGATCTGCCTCAGGAAGCTGCCAGCTGTGTCCCAAATGAACTACAGAAAGGCTCAGGGAAGATGTGGGGAAGAGGCACAGTAATTGCAGTTTGTTCAACTTTCCAAGCCCTTTTAATTGCTCATGTCTTTGATAAAGAGAAGTGGCTGACAACGTATACGTGTGGCACAACTAATAATGAGATCATCAGCTTTGGTGGAGCACTAATTGTGAATGTTTGGCTGAAACATGGGACAAAACAGCTGCCCACCAAAAATGCAGTTTATTGCAATCAAAATCCATACGTGGTGTTGACCGTTTCCATTGAAAAGTAGAGGCAAAGATAGGAAAAAAATCTCTGCCATCTCTGCTGGGCAGCTTTGATCACTTTTCTTATAATTTGGCTGGCAAGTACTGCCAGAGTTAAGTAGCTTGGCACATGACTGAGGTGAATTTGTGCTCTTTCTTGTACCAATTTCACAGGCCTGCAGTTCACCTCCCTCCCTGGAAAAGGCTGCAGACCAGGAATTTTTCCTTTATGTCACCATGAATTAAAAAAGTCTTAATTGTCACTATAAGAAGCAGAAAAGAATACCCCAAAAAATAGCTTGGAGGACCATGCCAGAATAATAGTTTTAAGTTAATAGCTATTTACCCCTGTTAAGGTTCATTCCCTTCAGGATGTCTGCATAGCTACCTTCAGATTTTGTCACATTCAGACATCTCATTCCCAAGCCCTGCCTAAAAACTTTCCCCTTTGCAACCAGTGACCTTCTCGCACTCCTGGTACAGAGGCACTGGAGCTGGTATGCTAAAACAAAATAAAAACTGGGGCACGAAGCTCAGGGGATGCTGCAGGTATCAGCTTGGGCATTGGGAAGGTCAGAACATGCCACATCCCAACATGGTGGCACTGAGTACAGCTGCCACCACCCACCAGCCCAACCTTCTGGCACCAATCTAGCTGTTTGCTAGAGGTCACAGATGCTCAGAGGAAACAGCTCAGCAATGGGAAGGTCACAGGGAGAAATGGAAACTTGGATTTTCCCCTCTGTCTCACATGCACCTTGTGTAGTGATTGCTAATACTGCTCGCACAATGAAACCTCATTCCAGTCTGGGGTTCAGAAGTGCTGTGCTGTAGACAACAGCAATAAACAGCCTTTTGTAAGGAAAAATTGAGGGTTTTCTAAAAGGCAGGCCATACAAAGCCTACTGAAATTCAGTGGGAGATAGATGACAAAACCTACCCAGCCTGAAATTTTTCTGCAGAAATAATATTGTCTGGATTTTTGGCATGAAAACAAACATCTATTCCTACACCTCCTTTTCTGTAGTGCTGTCTTTTCCAGATTATTAAGTGTATATACACATATTGTCACACTAAGCAGTATCATGGCTTCCTAAACAATTCACCAAAAAGCCACTGCACATTCATAATTGAAACAGAAATAGTCAATTCTGACAGTGTAAGAAAAAAAGGAAAAAATATGAGCAAATAAATCATTAGGAAAAACATCACTTGTCCCCTAAGCTGCTCTCATATCATCATTCTCTTAATAAAGAAATGAATTACCTGTTATTACTTCTGCTGGGAGATAACTATAATGAACATCACAAAAGCGTGTGCAGGCTCTGCTCAAGAGCTCATTCTAAACCACTGCAAAACCCTGGTGTCTGGCTACATCTTAATTTTACTTGTAGAAAATTAAGAAGGCAGGAGGAGCAGATGTGAGTCCAAGTCTGCAATAAGCATCTTGGTATGACAAAACTGAACGTTGATTTATTCTGGGTTTTGTTTTGGGTCTGATTTTGGTTTTATTTTACTGTACAATCAGATTTTAAGAGTGAGAACCTATTTTCCATCAGAACTACACCATGCTGGCTTCAAGTTGGAGGGTGGGGGGGATACAAGAGTCTTTTGAATAATTTGTTAACTCTTTGTAGCCCTTACCTTTCAATGGGAGCAAAGCTGCATCAGCATCCAAAAGGAGGATTTGGGATCCAGAAAATTTGTCATTTGAATTTCACTTCAGAGAAAAAGAGTACAACACCACCAAAGAGAGGGGAGAGGCTGACACTTCATTTGAAATCAAAAGCTACAAATTCAAGACAAAGGAATTTAGATGGAAAAGGAAACAGAAGGTCTGGTCTTTACCACAGGTTTGCCTTTGTACATGTATCTCACCTAATATATACAACAGGACAGTGGTCTCGGCAGAGTCATGGACCACTATTTTAAAAAAGAAAAGAAAAAACATCTGGCTCCCCAAATGCACATTGCTGTTTTGCCCAAAGGTTTGTTTTGGCAGGTTATTTTAGCCATAATCCTCTTCAGGTTACTCTCAGGAGCCACGTCCCCTTGAACCATGGTGATACATAGCAGGAGAAAATTAAGCAGCAGGATCACCAACACCATGAAGGGCATCACAAGACAAAAAAATCTCAGTGGGAAATGTATTGATTTAATCTTCTTATGGAAGTACATAATATAGAACAGCCCAAATAATTTTGACTATTAAATTGTCACAGTAACACATTGCAGATATTGAATAACTGTTTGCTTTACCAGGAAATACAATAATGAAAAGAAATATGAAAAGCAGAAAAAATGAACACTGGAAAAGGGAAAGAAAAGCCTGCAGTGTTCTATTTGCAATGCAACAGCCATGGATCTTATCAAATCATGTCACTGTATCTTTGTATAGACTCCTCTGTGTGATCATTGCTGAAATGTGGGACAAAGTATACCCTATATTCAATTGATATAAGCTGCAGAACATTAAGCACTGAAGAAAGGATTATTTATTTTTTTTAATAAGGAACAGATGGTTACCTTACTCAAGCAGCTGTTGGGGGGGAATTATTCACTCTCAAGCAAAGGCTAAAATCGGTCAGATTCAGATGGACTCCCTCCTGCTAAGCAGTGGTATGAGCACTCAGCCACTGACTGGTATAACACAGGAGAAAAGAAGTGAGGCGAGAGGGCTCCTCCCGGTCCACCCTGCCCACTGCTCCCAGTGGGATATCAGCCATACCTACAAATCTAAGCTGGTGCAGAGCAAAAGCTCTAAACTATGCCTCGAGGCATTTTTGATGTCCAAGTTCAATGTTAACAAGTGGAATCACCAAGGAGTACAGTGAAGGAATAGGCATCTTAAAGCCTGTATAATTAAATGTATTTATTTTTTTCCAGGAGATGATGTTATATCACTAGGTGGCATTGCTCTAAATCTTTCACAGTCTCTCTTCTGAGCTCTTTACTGTGTGGGGAATATTCTAACAGCTGGTGAAACACACAGGTTCCACTGAGGTGCCACCAGCCATGCTTCTCAGAATATGCATGCAACGCTTCAGCGAATTATACAGCAAGAGATTTTATTCTAACTTTGGCCTCACCTCTTCTGTTTACCACTACAGAAATAAACACAGTCCATAACCAGATGTTCAATTACTTCAATGGAAAGCTTCAGCCTACTCAGAAGTGTTTATAAAACAGCCCCATCCCCTTTTCATGGCTCCCCCCTTCCACAAGACACCTTCACAGATTTTTCCACCAGGGACAGCACAGTAGTTGGCCACAGCTTGTGTTCACGTGTTGGACCACAGCTGCAAAGCCAGGGCTTTCTGCCACTTCACTGCACCACTGGATTCAGTCCTTGGCCCACACAATTTGAAAAAATGTTGAAAAAACCCCTTATTTTCTTTTTTTACTTGAACTGTTGAATTGTCTGTGAAAGCTGTTAATGAAAAGCCTGACAGCATGAAATAGAGGAGTGAAAAAGCATGAACATTTGTATTATCCCTAAACCTGAATAAATTTTTCAACAGCACAGAAGTGATACAAGAACCCAAACTTCCATTTTGAGACAACCTTGGCAAAATGTGTGTCTGATTCAATTTTGGCAACTACCAAAATCTCATTCTGACTTGAGTAACTAAATCCTCTGTATTGTATCTAATGCTTATAGCCCAGTGTGCAATGGTGCTGTATCCCAAACAGGGTTTAAAGCTCCAAGGAGGTCATGTTTAGCCATGTCCAGAGATGCTGAGATCCTCCAGCCTGTATTTACCCAAAGCACAGATGTGGCAAAAAGACTGTTCATGCACTTCATATTCGGGAGTCACTGGGTAAGAAATACAGCAAGGTCTTGGAAAAGGGACTAGAGCACTCTAAGCTGAGAGCCCCAGGCACTGGCTAAGAACTTACGATCTTTCCATGTCTACATTTTTGAGAGATCACAAGTGAGGACATTCAACCTCTCACATGAGAAATCCCTGCGTGTTTACTATCTTGACAGCTATGGCCTCAGTTCCACTGCTAGATTTTTCCTTCCTGTCTAAGATAGACCCTTTAATAAAACATACTCGATGGCCTGGATGCCACTGTCTGCATTACTGATTTGACAAGATGATCTGTATTTGCTTCTGTTTCAACAAATCAGCTTCATTAAGTCAGCAGCAATGACCCTGCCCATTTTCCTGAGCTCAGATCAATGCCAAGAGATCAGAACAGCCCTATGACCAGCGGTGCTCATCTGCAACAGATTTTATCCCTAGGAATGAGGCGATTTGTAGCAGTCACGTCACTCAGTTTTAGGACAAATACATGGCCATTCCAGCTCCTTTTAAAGCATCTCAGAGCAAAGCCAGAGCACTTTTCAGTAGAGAAATTAAAGCCAAACGAACAAATAGTTACTTTCACTTTCAATACTACACAGAGTTTGCTTCCCAAAGTGCAAGAATTGTTATAAAACAACCTTTATTTCCTTTATATTGCTCCTTATATGTCCTCTCACTCTCATAAACACGCACACAACCATCTTCCAGCTCTGAGAAGTGAGACAGCCCCACCAAAGTGGGTCAACAAAGCTTTCCCAGCTCTCCAAGCCCATACAACCCGAGTTTCATTCTCACGGTTCTCCAACAATTGTTTCAAGTCTTTGTAACTGGATCACGATGGTTAAGAGGTGACTATCACAACTTGACACGGCTGTATAGACATGGGCTGAGTGCACCCATTATGCCATTGAGGAATAATTAAGTAGTCTGTTAATAATCTTACAAATGCAAAGCAATTGCTATTAATATATTAGTCATCTTAATAAAACTACCCACATACACATGACAAATGGTGATGCTGACAACGGGATTTAGAAAGGAAAACCTGTGTGGTGATAGCACACCCTCAATGGGAAACGAGCTCTGGGGTGCAATTCCATGGATTCAGACTGAATTCCCTCTCGGGTGTGCCACTCACTTCCAGCGTTGCACTCCCTTACACAATGGGGGCATTTATATAAATGAGGCATATCTAATTTAATCAGGCACCCAGTGCTGGGACATTTGCATGAAAGATTGAGAAAATGCAGCAGCTCACATTTGCTTTCTCCAGAAGCAACTGGCTGGAGTCTACAAGTACTCTAACTCTGTGGCAGAGAAACAAGCTTCTCCCTCTCAAGAACAGACCATTCTTAGAGTCATTTATCCCCCGCCCTCCCCACCTGCCTGTTTAAGGTCTGGCATTTCTCTGCTCAGGAAGCAATTCCATTCATTTCTGTAGAATCCCTCATGAGAGTCTCAACAGGGCTGAGCACTGAAACAAAAGGTCACCAGGAAATCAAAGCAGGAGTGGGCTGCGAGCTGGCGCCCATGGCAGCAGGAGAAAGGGAGGGTTTTATGGCTAAAGGCACATGGCCTAATTGTAGTTCTTGATCTCCAAGGATCTGGCTAAGAAGCAAGATCTGAATATCTTTTATTGAATGTACAAAGTAAAGTCAAGCAAATGGAAGAAGGGAGAATACCTTCTGGAAAGAATACAATTATAGGAACTACTCATGCATATCTAAAGGAAATCGTAGCAAAACCAGTATTTGCTGCAAGGTTAAAGTGAAAGAGCATTTATTAGCCATCTTTCTGCTGATAGCCAGTGGTGATTATCAGTTACCCAACAACTCTGACAAAAGCAGGGTCTCTTTAGTCAAGAATTTGATGAGCTGCATTGGGAATATTTAGAATAAACGCGAACAATTCTGGTCACTCGGATTTAAGAAAGGTTTAAACTGCTGCAGGTATTAAAAAACCCAAAAACACAACAGGGACAGTCATGGGAACCAAAGGTAGCAAGGTCCAGCTGGGTTTGGTTTTTTTCCAACCAATCAAAGCAACAGAAAAGAAAGGATAGGGCTGCTCTGAAAATCACAGTTTTGGAACCACAGAAAACACATCGATCTCGGACACTGACAAGGAAGGGACACTTAAGACCAGGTGCAGTATTGTGATAAACACAATTGGGTATTAATAATCCACACTGAGGCATGGTTACACTGAAAATTAAAAGATTAAGCCCTGAAAGAAAAGCAGTAAACGAGTGAGGTTTTCTGGTTGGGAAATAGGTTTAAAATGCAGCTTGCTAAGCTCATGGAAAAGGCTGTGATGTGGTGCATTCAGCAAGGTGTTGGGATTGCTAACCTAGAACATTCCCAGCTCTTTGTACCGATGCTTCTTTTAACATAAATGGAAAAAAGACAAGGCTCATAAGGCATTTTTTTTCCCAAGAAACATACACACGAGATAATCTGCATAGAAGTTTCACTTTCCCTTGTGGATTTGCAAAAAAAAGTAAAATAAATTGTTAAACTTTGTTTTTCCCCTCTTACAATTAAAACATCTGCTATGGCTACACTGTGAAGAAAGGCAAAGAGCTAAAACTAAGCATTTTATCAAAGGGTGACAGGTTCCTGAAAAGTCTATCAGCAGGGCTTGGCAGCTGGTGGATAAATTACAAGCCCATGATAGATAATAACTGAGTTCTGTGGGTTGAGCTAATACCAAACATGGCAGCTGATGTTTTAGACTAAACCCTCCAAACGCAGGAACAGTTTCCAACACAATGTACAACCCCTTTGCTCCTAAGGTGTGTTCTATAGTAAATATCCCTCTGACAGGATAACACCTGTACCTTTTGTAATGAACTTGACCAGTTCTGACTGCATTACATCAAGGGTGACTGGGGAAAAAAAAAAATCCCAAAATATATGGTATGTCTTGACTTAACCTTCTCTACAAAACTGTACAGGAGACCTAAGTGCTTCTAGGTGTGACTTTGATCCAAATTGTGCCTTGGGGGCCTCGTGGGGAACGGATGACAGTCCCAGAGCCTCCCTGAAGAAGAAGTGGAGCTGCAGCTCCCCTTCTGAGCTGCCCTGTATAACACTACCTGGATCAGCTTGTGTGGGAGGAACCATGTGCTGCTCCTCTCCTTTCTCAGAGCCAACGGGTACCTGGAGGATACAATAGCTTTAAGGTCTCGAGAAGCTGCAGCCCTGCTCCCATTTGGATATAACCAGGGTGATTATAACCTACCAGTTAGCCCTTGTATGCTACATAGGAAAATGTAGAGATGGAAGTAACATAGGAAGAGCAACAGGGCAAGGGGACTGAAGAGAAAGTGTAGGAGACCGAGGGAAAGGAAAAGCAAGGAGAGAAGACAATGGGAATGCAGAGGAGGACAGTAGGGCAAGAAGTGAAAGGCAGATAAACCAAAGACAATATACAAAAGAAAGATGGCATTAACGAAGAGACACTGAGAAGAGATGGGGCTAAAATATGTGCAAAGACCAAACAGAACAGTATGAGAAGCTGCTATGGGCAATAGGAAAACCGAGCAGATGTGTGAATGAGATTTACTTCTCTTTGTCATGGCAAACCCACTGCCTTCTGTCTGCCTCCTTCCAGGCAGCTTCCCTGCAACAGCTTGCATTTCTGGTACAGCTGCCCAGTATCTCCATAGCTTTTGATTCCAGTATGTGACATAGTATCCTGCAAAGAGCCTAAAACCCTAGATAATCAGCTAGTGCAGACTCTGCACATCTGTAAGGGCTGGAATGCAGCACCTTTTCTGCACAGCACCATTACAGTGTCCCTTTAAGCCTCTGCAAACAAACCCAACTGGTGAGCAGTTGTCGATTCATCATGCAGTTCCCTGGAGCCACAGTAAGGTTTAATCCACCTACTAGATTCACCACAAAAATTCCTGAAAGGTGACCTGAATAACATTTAATCTTTGTTACAATAGAAAAATTGTTGAGGTGCGAGATGCTTCCATCCCTTAAAATGAACTAAATCGCCCCATTCCAGGACAAGGAAAAGTGTCATTTCAGCCCCATCAGACAACACAACTCCCAAGGTCAACAGAAATCTCACTGATGCAATGGAGGCAGAATGGACTGCAATTCTGCACTGTTTTTATTTGACAGTAAACATCTAAAGCAGGCTCTGCCCCAGAGTACGCTTTCACACAAACCTGCTGTTCCCCAGCAGGACTGTTTACATTAACAGAATTTGGCACTAACTGTCTTGGGTATGAAGGTGCAAATTTACTAGTCACAAGCCTGTGTTATTTCTCCAACACTTATTTGCTCCTGGCTCCCAAAAGTTGCCATAAAACCAAAAACTACGGCTTTTTTGTGAAATGACAGAAAAGTGGCAGTCTGCCCAGCTGCAGAGCTGTGAAAAGATGATGGCTGTTAGATATACTCTTTGACTGTATTTTTTACAGGAGAAACCAGTGTGAGTATGCACAATCCAAGGGCACTTCCTCAGAGACAGCAGTTGAAAGCATCTTTTGTTGGAAAACACACAGAAGAACCCTCCCTATCTCACAAAAACCCCATAAGAGTCAGTTCCACAGACCCAATCTTTCCTGGGGTATCCACAACCATCCATTTGGAAACACTGTGCCCCTCTTCTAACAGTCATCCCTCTCTCATGCTGTTCCATGGCTAAGGGAACAAAACCAAAACTCAGCCTCAAGTGAATGGCCTCAAGTTCCATCAGGGGAAGTTTAGGTTGGATATTAGGAAGAATTTCTTTGCTGAGAGGGTGGTTGGGCACTGGAATGGGCTGCCCAGGGAGGTGGTGGAGTCACCGTCCCTGGGGGTGTTCAAAAAATGGGTTGATGAGGCACTTGAGGCCATGGTCTGATGGTCTAATGGTTAGGAATATGATGCGATAAAGGTTGGACTTTATGACCCTGGAGATACCTTCCAACCATAATTATGATTCTATGATTCCTAGAAAGCCTTTCATCCAGTGCAGCTGTAGGCTCTGGTGTGTGATCTGTTAATACTTCATTAATGTTTTTCAAGGGAATGTTTTACAGGGAACCCCAAGCTCTAACTATTCCTGCCTGACACACTCTCTGCTGCTTGTATTTGAAGAGCTTCTAGAACATGTTACAGAACCAGCCACTGAAACTAAGAAATAGAGTGCTTGGACATATCTGAAGATGCTAGTGACAGTATTCCTTGGCTCTTCCTTGGGCTGAGGTGGCATCAGTGGCATTTTTATCTAAGGATTCAATGAAAAGAGACTAAGGATTTTCAAAATTTGGCTCAGTATTTTAGCAACAAGACTAATGCAATGACAAACAAAATTTAGGCGTGTACCTTACAAAAAACCCACATCAAACTGCTAAAAGCTGTAAAAATTACATAGAGTTCCTGTCCTTACCAGTTTGTTAATCTTAATCATGAAAAAAGCGATGATTCCAAGCACTACTTAGAATCAGAGTGTCAAACACACTAAAGTTCACCAGCAGCTTCTATTCCCAAAGGACCAAGGATGTCAGTGAAAGCATTCTGAAATAGTTTTGTGAGCCAACATGGTCTAACCAATCATTTGGATTTAAAAAACAGAGCACATACTTCTGCAGAGATGGAACAGATGCTGAGTGGACAGGTAAAGCTGTTTTGCCATAAAACACACTATGTTCCCATTCCTAAGGGATCTTCCAGTCATACAGTTTACTTATTTGCTCTTCCCCTCGGGCACTTTTGAGCAAAGCACAGCCTTTTAAAACCACTGTGTGTCCTAACATTAGTTGGCAAGAAAAGTATCTGCAGGCATGGGATAGGATGCTGACCTTAAGTGTTCAAATCTGGGTTTGAGGTCCCAAAACAGAGATTAAATTCATTACTGATTTTGGCTCCAAGATTCCTAGGACTGGTCACCCCGAGTGGATTTTGCTCTTAAATATGCAACACTCAAAGCTTTTAGAAACATTTCTCAGAAGAGGTCCTATGAGTAAGGAGAAAGGCTGATTGCAGAGCTCAGGGCACTGTCCAAGAAATTATGCCTGGGTGAGAGATATGACCACTAGTGGCTCCAACGTTGGGTGAGAAATGACAACGTTGCACTGTAAGTCTTCTCATGACCCCACCATTAAGGCACTGGTTAGGTGAGAATGGTTAATGACCTAAGGAATGATAGAAAAAGTACAAAGCCTTGGGCAAAGGAAAAAAGATGAACAATTAAGGTAGACATTAACGTTTGATGCCATACAATTTGAGTCCTTGCACACAGCAGGAGGTATTTGACATTTTCCTCTTCAGAGATTAGCACTTGCAGGTATTGATTTAAACTAGGATTTATACCATTACTGTCGTTTTTACGAAGGGCACAATAAGAGAGATTAGCAAGAAATTGCCAGGCACACCATCCTTAATCAGCTGCAAATGGTTTTTATCCTAAATCTGCAGGTTTGTCAACAAAGGCAAAATGAGCATAAGTAAGTGGGGTAGCAGGAAAAGAGCATTCAGCCCGACAGAATAAAAATAGCTACCAGGAAAAGGTGCCATAAGAGAGCTTTTTATTTTTAAACTGGAACAGATTCACAGTTTGTGTCACCTGGTTTTAAAAATTATTATCTGGTCTGGATTAGAATTAAAGTTCCTTCTCAAGCAGCAAGTTCTCCCCATGCTCTTTACAAGACATGGGTTCCACCTGAGCAGATCAGAAGGCTGCCAGGTCAGCTTCTCCTTACCCAAGTCCCTTGCTGGATGCAGTCTCAGGTGCATCAAGTGCATCCCTCCTCTTTCAACTGAGGGGTTTTCCTTTGGAAGAAGTAGGTTTAAAAACACAATGTGTAAGGAAAAAACCCATCCAGCTCTGTGTAAATGAGACCTGAAGATGGAATATATCATTAAGGAGGACCTTCCTTTGGCACAAATAAGAGTCTCTCCTTTCAATCTTCAGTAAGAGTTCAGCACCTACTTTGTTCCCAGTGCAATTTGTCCAAGTGCCTTTCAACAGGACTTGTCCTTCTAATCCATTCTGGAAATCCCACTCTCAGCCACATGGCAGTTACGGAAACATATGCTACAGCCAGGTGTGTTTCAATGACACAGGATAAAAACTGCAGGGAGAAAATACTACATTTTTCTGCCTCTCATAGTTACCCAACTTCTAAATTAAAAGCAGGAAAATGGGTGCTTCTTCCACTGCTAAAGTCTGCTTGAAAATTGATTTCCTGTTTAGCCCGTACCATGAAATTGAAATTATTTTATTCAAAAAGTCACAAAGCACCAGAAGTTCTTGCCTTTGGGTGAAAGGCTTAGTCTGCATAGCCCGAGAGCAAATGGTGCCCTGATATGATGGATATTTCTCTTAGGGGATAGGTTCAGGCAGCAAGCATAGCAATTTTTGTTCACTTTCTGCCTCTGGTGAAGCACAAGGCTGGTTCCTATGAGATACAATTAATCTCTTGAGTGGTAAAAAAAATTGATAACTTTTCCATTGTCTACAACTAACGAAAACTTCACAACTGCCTTGGTTAAGGGAGAAATGTGTTGAAGCAGCTCCCTGTTTATCATACTGCCTTTTGAGCTTGTGTTACTGATTCAAAGATGACTGAGGACACATCGGCTATGAAAAGAAAGCCATGGAGCCAAAACTGTAGGGGAGCTGCCCATGCTGCATGGGGATCATCGTGGGTTTACACACATCTCAACTGGGCCTACTGTTGTATTTCCACAGTGTCTAAATGGACCCCCAAAGCCATGTCTGTGTTTGTCAGATAAAGATTAAGATTTCCTCTCATTGTGTGGTGAAATGTTAAGGAGGCCTGGCTGTGCAAGGCTACTTCTGTCACAGTAACTGAACAGAAACAGAAAAGATGAAGGTCTGCGACAGTGACATCGAGCCTTAGCAGGATGCTTCAGGAAGAACTGGAGATGTGGGGAGCAGGCAGGGTTATCTTCCACCCCAAACAGTGATTTTGCACCAGGGAGAAGCAGCAGCCAGCTTGACTTCCCAGGCTTCTGGTCAAAAAATACATAGGGGGGACATTTTGCTGGTTTGTTTTATCAGCAGCCTACAATTTGAGAAAACTGCTTTCCTCCTCCTCACCTGTCCAGTGGGAAGCTCTCAAAGAAATGATGTCAAAATGCAGCACACACCTCCACGGCCCAACGGGACCAATTTATGGCAGCCGAGGATCTGACCCAGGCTGCTTCTCTGCTACTTAATCTGTATTCAAAACGTTTACTATCAGAGGTTTATCTTATGAAATAGTAATACCACCCTGGCTTAGCTCCAAGGTTGGGCTAACGGGTGGCAACACATTAATGCTCCAAGGTAATCAGCTCAGCAACTTTCAACTGTCAGTCACAGCTCTCTGAAACTGTCCTGACAATAATAAATGTTTTAAAATATGCTCATTGCTGATGCATTAAGAACAGTATCCAGCAAATGTGAAACTTATCTCTCTGCGTACTCAATAACAACTGCAATGAGCCAATCAACCAGTCAGAAAATATTTTCAGTTCTTGTATAAAGATCTATTTTTTTAAGCAGGGTTATACAATCAGCTCAGGGAGAATTCATTACTTTTTAACATTAAATAAAACATAACTCAACATAATTATCAAAGTATAAAATGAAGAATATTGTTGTGCCCAAAGAAAAAGCACTGAAAAGGGAGAAATTCTTCTTTTATGTTTATTTTAGTAGGACTATACTTTTAGTTACACCACATTTAAATTATTAAGACTGGACTTTGACAAGAGGATAATATAGCAAACCACCCAGACCGTACACCCCTGGGGTTTAATCCACAAAGAGATCAAGATTCCATTTTCTGCATGAAGATATAGGTCAGGTCTAATTCTTATATGAAAGTTGTTCTGATGCTGTTTTAAAATAAGAAAATTCCTGCATTACCAAGGCTCTCCCTGCAGCATATTTAATATTTCCTTTGTCTCTTCCTACTACCAAATAGTTCGTGGGATTCACTGTCTACAGAAAGTTGGCTTGTAGCAGAAATGCACTAACCCTTGTGATGAAGGAGATCAATACAAACAAGTAAAAAAAATTGTTTATAGATTTATTTTTTTCCTCATAGATATTTATGCAATTACCAGTGTCTGGTGCATTTTTACATTTTGACTTAAATCTGAATTTTTGTCACAGATATTTAACTCAAATAAATCACGTTTTTCCAAAGAATTAACAACAGCTTTGTGTTCCTTCAGCAGCTGCCTTCCTCCTGAAGGGCTGTCTCCCTTTATAGGGTTGCTTTCCTCCATTTTGCTTTCCAAAGAAACAACCTCACCTGACACCTTATTCATCATCCACTAATGGTGGAGAACGCGAACGTGCTTGCACTCCCGATTTGTTACTCTCTCCTTCAGACAGTATAAAGAGACTGACTGAAGGCAACAGTTTTTGAAGAGTCAGATACTAGGGAAATGGTTTGCCCTCAGTAATTTGCAGTAAGTTAGAAATCATCCTTGTTTCTGCATTACCCTCAGCTACACCACGTTTTTACTCCCTCAGCAGTAACATTGATTTAGAATTAGAAATCAAAACCTGCAAGCCATAAAAATACAGAGTCTAATTGGGGAGGGGAAAAAATGAACTCTAATTTTGGTTACAGCTGACCAGAAGTATAAAGAAAAAAGAAACTTTCCTTCCAAAAATTAGAAGATTAAAAAAGTCTGGGTTTTTTTTCCCTCCCCCTCTGTAAACACCAACATGCAGTATTTCTGCAAGGAAATCATTCCCATGGAGCCTATAGCCCATGAAACAGAAAGGAAAGCTGGACAGCATACTGAGCAACTACAGGGAACACCCAGAAGGACCCCAGGAAGAACTGGGGCTCCTTAGGCCTCCCAGAGTCCCCACTCTCTAATAGGCAATTAGTGGTGCTGACACTGCTGAACTCTCCTCAATCAGAAAATACCGAAGCATTTTAATTCTTGGCCATGGGCTAAATCTCTTCCCAAATCAGCAGGTTTTTCCTGAAATTCAAGAGGCTGAAAGAGCTACTCTGTTCTCGAGCTGAACATCTAGGAAGCATCCATCTTTCACCCCATAGCACCCCAACTGCTAGACCATCCTTGTAGAGCCAGAATTCAGACATCAACATTGGATTCAATCAAATCTAGTCAAACCCCAAATAAAGGTGCATATCTTGATTTATTTGGGAAATAAATATAATCAATGCTTTTTTGTCCCCCATTTCTGCCCTGGGGAAGGTGCTGAGCAATACCATTTCTACATGGTTCTAACTGCCTTTTCCCAGTCTAGTCTGAAACGTCCTTATGTTAGAGTAAGACTACTTGAGTTTCTCCTCTAATACACACTCCTCCCAGGAGTGGATGACTGTACTCCAGTGTTTACATCTCAATTACTGGCCTGCAACATCAACTCCGTGAGCTCTCTGCCATTTGATGAAAACAAACTTGTTTTCCTGTTGACGTGCACAGCAGCTAATACGTCCCCAGACCAGAGAAGCCACCAATGAAATATTAATTTGTTGTGCTGCTTCAATTACAGTTCCTGACTCAGTAAACTAAAAGGTCTTCTGTCACACAAATGGATTTGTTACACTTAATTGTGTGTTGGACTTCCCTTTGAGTGTCAAAACATTTGAGGTCTTTGCATAACTTCAAAATACCTGAATCAAGTATGAAAGACTAAAAAAAATAACCCAAGAAGCTGAATATGCTGGCTCACACTGCCCCAGATCATTAAAGAATCTGAGAATGAGCAGAAAAGCCCTAGAGTCAGTGACTTTGGTACTGGGCAGGAATGAGTATCTAGGGAGCTGCTGAAACTGCTAGCACTTCAGAATCTCGTGCAGTTTCCCACTGTGGAAGATGAAATAATTAACCTACAGTCTGTGTGCCTCAGTCAGCCCAAGAAAGGAGAGAGGGGATGAGCAGAAAGTCGGTCAAACCTGAAGTTTATGACATCTGGGATATCTTTTTACACTTTTTCACAAAGCATATCTCTTCATTTAAATCTGGCTCATTTCATGACATGACACAAAAAGGTAAGTCAATACATTTCAGATTAAATTCAGTGCTCACATTATTGCAGTTGATTCAGTTGCTATTCATAATCTATTAAGAAAAGAGATACTAAAAGATACCAGCTAAAAGTATGCAAACATATATTAAACATTTTGTCCTGATCATTAACAATCTTGCAAGATTAATAGAAAACTGATCTACAGAATTAATATCTATTCCCTCTCACTCAACTCTAAGCCTGGATATACCACAAGAGCAAGCCATATTAAATTTAAAGCTAACCAGACCTAGGTTTTGCTGTCCCTCTCTAAGAGCAAGGAATTCTATGACATTTGGAAATGGCAGCTAGTTACACACCATGCATTTTTCAGTAGCATCCATTTCAAAGTGGTATCATTACACGAATGAGCTCTACCCACTGCTCGTGGAAAGCATTACCTGGTCTAGTTCCTGTTTGGTTTTTTTTTCCTTTGCAAATGACTATACAGTATAAAACTCTGAATAGCAGGCATTTATGAACCCGAGTATAAGTGTGCTGCTATTTTCACAGGAAAACTGCCATTATAAAACCAACCAGCACAGGGCCTCACGGCAATCACCTTCAGAATACAATTGGCTTCATGGAGCAAATATCAGCAGCTGCATTATCAAATAACCTGAAGACTGTGCTAGATAAATAATAAAAAATGGATCTCTATGTGAGAGATGGAAAGAAATTAATCTCCGGAGCTCATCTTCAGAACATCAGATAATATACCTGACCAGTGAAAATCCAAACTGAAGATCTTATTATAGCTGCACATACAGGCAGCACTTGCTTTATGAGACAACGTAAATGCACCCAAAAACACTAAAAGGCAGATCTTACCTTGTAGTTTCTAGAATCTGGTATTTAGCCCAAAGTCTTTTAAAAGACTGCCCAAATTTCAGACATCAGATGTAGAGTTATCTGCAGAGAGAAAAAGAAGAGAGACCACTGTAAATATACTGAAACCCTATGAAAATGCAATATCCACAACTGTTTACATATTTCATAAGCAATGCAGACAACTCTTTTCAATGCATCCCATAGAAAAAGAGGTTTCAGTTCCTTGCCCTTACCACCATGAGTATTCAGCCTAAACTGCTGCCCTCTCTGAAAACAGAAGAATACCTAAGATTAATAACTGATTATCTCTAGGTATCTTGAGATAAGATACTCCGTGACCTTGCTTCTTTGTTCACTGTGAACTCATCTCTTCTGCCAATGGTTCATTTTAGCCCATTGTTAACTTGTTAGCCATCAATCCTGCTTAAATATTTCTACCTAAAACCAAAGTGTTGATTTAGCATTGAACAAATTCATCTAACAGTTTCCATGAAGTTAAGAAGTTGAACTCCTTTGTCTGCTAACTGAACCATCAGTGATGTTTTCTCCATATCTCACATAAGACTTCAGCTATTATTCTAAGCAAATTAATTCAGGATGAAAATAGAAACAGCTATTAAAGGATAATGCTGTTGGATTATTCTTGCTTCCAGTTCTGTCTACATATATAAGCTTAAGTTCTTCATGATACTCCAATCAAGCTGAAATAAAAGGCTTTCCAAGTATAATTTTGTGCTACATAAGCTTATCTCATTAAAAATTCAGAGGGGGGGACACACACACCATTGTGACTATGTTGAAATAATGCTGGTACTGCTTGTTGAGAACCAAGCAGACTGTTTGTATTCTCACATCCTTTGTTTTTACAAATGAAAGAAAATGTAATCAGGATTCAGTACATTTATCTGGAGCCTCTAAAGCTGAACTTACAAGAAATAATAAGGCATCAAGTTGGCCTTGGAGAGGTCTCTCATGCCCCAAGCACAGCAGCACTGCATGTAGTTCAAGGTGTCAAAGAGGCAGGAGGTGACCCTTCTTCTGCACAATAGCTGCCTAATAGGACTGTTTTGACAGCAGCACCTAAGGGTTTATAAATAATGATCACCTTTAGAAAGATGTTTCTTACACGCCTCTCACTTAACCTGAACCTGATTATGAGAATTTGTGGTGGTTTTGCAAACCTTGGTGGTGATCTGAAACCCTGCTCCATACGCACGGGTTTTCACCTCCCGGTTAAGGGAGCCCAGTACACTGTTACTCTGAGCTCCTTTGCATTCCTCTGTCAGCACAGTGAGGTTACAAAGATTCTGTGAAACCTTCCAGCATGCCAGTTTTCACATTGCTACAGGAAGTCCCGTGCCTATTCAAACAGGGCAAGTTCCTCCAGGCCACATGTGGTTCACACCATGAAGGGTTTTCATGCAGGGTTCCTAGCAGTGATCACACTATGGCTGTAGAGGAAAAAGCATACCCTGCCCTGACAGGCAGGATTGTCCTGAGCTGCAGAAACAGTCAGGAGCATCACGGATTTGCACAAAACAACTTGAAGCCACAGAGTGAGAGAAGGAATCAGAAGAGACTATTATTTCCAATTACAGAAGAAGTGGGACCCAGCAAAACTTCCCCTGATCCTCATGACCACAGCAGACCACTTGTACACATTCTTCCACAGGGAAAATTTGCCTCTTCAATCATGGTTATGTCAAGAAAGAAGGGAGGCAGAGCAGCTAGTAGGGCAGTAAACCTGGGCTTTGAGCAAGCAGGAACATTTGATCCACTCCTCTTACTTACACAAGAGTAACACCAGAACATAGTGACTTCCTCCAATCCTCTTTGTACCATATCTAACGTGGTTATGGCTGCTATTCTGTCTCAGAATTTTCTGGTTCTCTGTTTTAAATGTCACAGCTGAGTCAAGAGCCAGCATCAGGAGAAGGAATACGCAGTCACCTGTAGAAAGAAGAGTTTGCTCTGACAGAAACTCCCTGCCTGTTCTCTCATCAAAACCATTTCTCATCTCACCATTCAGCCCTCGGGGATGACATGACCTAGAAAACTGTCAGTTTCATAGCAAAATATTTTTGAATAAAATGCTCTGCCCAGATTCAGCAAACTCCATCACCCCGTGATGCAATGGTGACAGAGCTGGTAGGTGGTGAGCAACATTCTATTTGTTAAGGACTTTGTTAAGCACAGAGTGTTATCCATAGCTTAACTGGCTGCTCTTAAGGTGGTTCCACATTTGCTTGCCTTCTTGAGACTCTGTGTTCATACTTGGCAATCCATATGGAAAGTAAGAAAATTACAGGGAAGGAAATGACCACCAGAAATGGTGTCAGATGAACAGTGCCCAGTTAAACAGTAACCACAGTCACTTCTTTGTTAAGCAAGACAACGGGCATCATAAGAAACTGGAGCCAAAGGGCTGAAGGCTGTGTTGCTGTCAAGCTGATGGCCAAATGAAATACGTGTAGACTGATACACAGCTCACTCCAAGTCAGTCTTGTCCTTTCCTCTTTCCATGTCTCCTATTTCTCTAGTCCAGGCAGGGGGGCACACACAAACTATGTGGATTTTGGAGAACAATAACTGCAGTGCAATGCCACTCCTCTAGTTCAACCAGACAGGCAGGTGTGGGTCAGAAGACTGACAAAAGGCAGTCAGAGCACCCTTACAACCTCTCTCATCTAATAGTTCCTGGTTTATCTGTGCATATATGGCTTAATCATGGCCTTTAAAATCCCTCCTCACTAATTCTCCTCTGAAGAACAACAGTCTAAAACAGAACTTCAGAAAAATGCCTAAAGAAGGATGGCAGAGAGCTGGGCTTTTCACACTTCACACAGTGCTGTGGCTGAGTGCCCACAACCCCTCTGGACCAGCCTCAAACAGCAATGTTTCCCACTTGTGCTTCCCACTGCCACATTTGATTGCTGCTCCTCTGCATACAGAGGCAGATACAAGCAGGATCCCAGGCCATAGCAAGGATGAGATGCCCACCTCAGCACACCATTGCCACAGAGCTGACTGCCTGCACCCCAGTCAGCCATCAGGGCTCTTCTCACCATGGTCTCTATTTGCTCTATGCAATAACAATATGCTCAGCTTCTAAGCAGCTGTGTTTAATTGAGCAGGGTTTTAAAATGTCACTTGCTATCAGATACACAACATAAAAATCAATAAAAGGTAGGAAAACAGGTTGTGGAAATGAAGTTTCACCTCTCCATACTGAATCTTGGGGTAGACTGAGCATGTTTTGTGGAACAGCAGTGTTTAAAACAGCTGAAGGTCTGATCCT
Organism: Aegotheles bennettii; assembly: GCA_013398125.1. Lineage (NCBI taxonomy): Eukaryota > Metazoa > Chordata > Aves > Caprimulgiformes > Aegothelidae > Aegotheles > Aegotheles bennettii. The sequence continues at coordinate 654,589 of VZRW01007714.1, read as the reverse complement.
TGGTCTTGATGTAATTCCTCAGAGCTACACTGGACTGATGGTCTCTGAAGATGCCTCTTCCATGTGTCCCTGGGGACACAAGGGCATGTCCCTACGACCACACTGATGATAATGTCACCTTTGGTAACAGCATGGTGAAGCAGGTGCAAACAGGGTGGTTTCCTGGCAAGCTGACTCCTCTTTCCTCACAAAAGCAAAGCATTTGCTTCAGCCATTGTTTTTAACATGGAAATCCATCATGGCTTCTCACATGGTTTTCAATTTTCTTGACATTTAAAAACAAAAGTACCTTTGGCCTTCCTAACTCTCCCCCCACTGCTAGCACCTGACACACAGCTCTGCTGACTGGGCACATGACCTTCTGCTCCTCTGAAATTAAATGAAGACTTGGAGGGTTCATTACCAAGGCAACTCATTTTGATATTTGTACAGTTACATGCTTTGGAGGGAACCTGCAAAGCTCCTGAATCCTACAGGAAGGACACCTGCAGCTTGCTCATTTAGGCTCACATACAAAAGGACCAGATCCAATAGAGGCTGAAGCTCTAATGAAGTCCTGTAACAATCTTACTGTATAAATCTGTCTAAAACAAGAGGAGCTGCACTCCATGGAAGTAGCAGCAGCTTGCATATTGTTAGAGAGGATGAGAAATCTTTGCTAAGCACTATGCCTTCAGAAAACTTGCTTGTGTTGTCTTTCTTGCTAATATTTTTGCAGCCCAAATGAGAGCACTACCTGCAGAAACACAGAACAGGAACAGAATAACTTTACAAGGGAGCAATAAAACTGAAGTAAGCAAATATCTCTTGGACGTGGTGGTACCAGAGGTCCCAGTGGTAGAGAAGGTTTATTGGACACAATTTCAGAGGGTAATGGACATGTTAGTGGGAGCATCTTTTAATTTTCCATGGAAGAAAACCAAAGCGACCATGAATAAATTACACTGAAATGACAGAGTGCCCATGTGCTCAGGATTTAACAAGGGAAAACTGACTGCCAAAAAAGTAAAAAAAAAATCTTAACTAAATAAGGCTCAGATTGAGCAATGCTGAAAACTCCAGGGCATGGCAAAGAGAACAAACATCACCAGCAAGGGCCAGAAAGTAGCTATGTCAAACGGTGCTGTAGGTTGATGTTTTCTCCATAATGAGAAGTCATGAAAATGAGAAAAGGATGAGAGCACCATGTCTGGTGTTTTGGTCCTTGCATGGATTCCATGGGCTAACAGATTTCAAGAAACCAACAGGGTTTTCCTATCACCATAAAGACCATTGCAGCTTCGTTCTCTAACCCCGTTACTGCTATTCTTGCAAGGGACCATATACAAACCCATTTACAATTGATGCAACTGGAATTCACCAGCATTTCCCATTCTAAGATCCTATTTTTATTTGCTTACAATTTTCTCAAACTATCAACATTGCAAAAGCAGCTTTATTCCTGCATTTTAAAATTTACACTCAACTTAAAGCCTTAGCAGCTGCATTTTTTAAGGTAAGGCTGGGCTTGGGTTTGTCAGAGGAAAATGGCCCTTAGAGTGTAAAAATCAGCAGACTGAAGATGGAAGGGGAAGGAGAAGTTTTGTTAATTCAAGGTTGTATTCCCAATTCTACAGCAGAACTTGTGTGTGGTTCTGTATGGGGGATAGGACCAGACTTGCACACATTCCCACCATAAAATGAGGCTACAATTATTCTTCTTTACCAGCCTTTGTCTGCCTATATCTAAATAAAATATTTTTGGCTTCTCCCTCTGCAAAGGTGTGAATCCCTACAGCTGACAAAGGTGAAGCATGGAGTGGTTTGGGAAATGCCACGTCAGCCACAGATGTACTTCCACAGCGAGCACGGAGGTCTTGCTAAAGACAATGAAATTATCCATTCCGAGTTGAATGCCTCGTCCTACCATGAAACAAAAACTCAGTGATTTATACAGTCTTGACAATGCTGCAGCCAGCAAGGTGGTTGTATAATCTCGCTGAAATCTTTAGTTGGAAGGTCACAAGCTACCAAAGTCAGTTTGAATGCCAGGACTGATTGCTGTTACATCCCCTAATTATGGTAGACATAAAATAGCACATCTCTGACAAGTAACAAACAGCAGAAGCACAAGCTCAGAACATACACACCTTGCTGCTGTATTTTCTCAGTAACAAGAAAGGTTGTCCTTCTTGAAACAGAGTTGCATAACTCCCCAAATAATCACCAGCATGACTGTTCCCAAGCATACAGCTCTATTCCCTGCTGAAGGGTACTTCAGTCACATTGAGACCTGCCCCTCTCTCTTGAACAAAAGTCATCTTAGGAAGACAATGCTCTGAATAAATTCTTGCTTATCTTTCAATCAACATTGTTATTTGCTATCAGTAAATAGATGAACAAACATCATAAATATCTGCATCTGTGTGAACTGTATAAAGATCCCAACTCAGCTAAGTACGTAAATATATCTTTATGGAAAAGAACATACTGTTCCTTACTAGAGGTTTCTGACTTCAAGGGCATCTAGAAACAACAGAACTGAGTCATCCTAAGTTACTGTGATGCTTGTTCATTTTTTTTTCCAATTAGTAGCATACTTGCTCTACTCCTATAGCGTCATATGGGGTTTAGGTAAGAAAGATCTGTAATTATAAAGTAAATTGTCAAGCAAAATTAAACTGAATTGAGCCTATCCATCCTCTGCTGCTGTTAGTAACCTTCAGTCATGCTTGCTTTTGGTTTTCATGATGCTTCCTACCCTTAAAGGAACAAAGCCAGCATCTCATGGCACAGAGGGAAAATATTCAGTAAATGCAGTAGCCTCCAGCCCAACTAAATCCTGATATAAGTTCACCCCAGCACTACACAGACCATCACTGCTCCTGGTGGACTGTTAATTGGATTCTGTCTTATTACACTCCATTACAGAAGCAACTGTAATCAAATGGCTGTGTACAAATAATACATCAATGACCCACTGTATGCATTTTTTTGATATACGCTCTTGTTTTTCACCATCAGTCACCATTCCCCAGAGATAAACACAGAATTTGTACCATCCATCAGACAGTATTCAAAGGAGAGACCTGACTTATTTCACACCCCCACACCTCTTTTTTTAATTTAAGCCAGAGTAGATATTTCTGAGGATGGAAATCAAAACTGGCAGAGGAAAAGATGATGCAAAATTAAACAGTGATGCTTGCATAATGGATGGCACAACTTGTTAGAAATCTTTCATTCTTATCATTTGATGCAAATATTTTCAGATACACAACCAACCTTGTAAAGATGGATCTGTTGGAGTGATTCCAGAGGAGGGCCACGAGGAGGATCAGAAGCTGGAGCACCTCTGCTCTGGGGACAGGCTGAGAGAGTTGGGGTTGTTCAGCCTGGAGAAGAGAAGGCTCCAGGAGAACTTCAGCGCACCTTCCAGTGACCAAAAGGGCTCCAGGAAAGCTGGAGAGGGACTTGTGATAAGGGCATGGAGTGAGACGACAAAGTGGAACAGTTTCAAACTGAAAGAGGGGAGATTTAGATTGGATATTAGGAAGAAATTCTTTCCTGTGAGGGTGGTGAGACACTGGACTTGGTTGCCCACAGGAGTTGTGGATGTCCCCTCCCTGGCAGTGTTCAAGACCAGGTTGGATGGGGCTTGGAGCAACCTGGTCTGATGAGAGGTATCCCCATACATGGCAGGGGAGTTGGAACCAGATTATATTTACAGTCCCTTCAAAACCCAACCTATTCTATAAAGACTTCCCTTAAGAACTCCACAACAGAGCACAGGATCCCTCTGCCACTCTAAGAGAGTGCTCTCCTTACCATGTCAAAGCTAATTAGCAAAACCAAATACAATACTTAAAGTATAGATGCAGGTCCTAGGTTTAGATATCACGTGCTACTGGTACAACTGAAAAACCACCAGTTTTGAGCCCTTTATAACCACATGTGAAACTTCAACATTAGAAAATATGCAGGTTCAGCCTAAGCATGAAATAATTTTTGAGGGGCTTACATTTGTGCTTGGATTCAAAATTACTTCGCAGTGTGCTGTAAACAAGAGATTTTTTTTTCCTCCCCTAAGCAATGCTTAGTTTGATTCCAGAGCTATCCACAACATTCTTTTGTGGAAGCCAAATTATAAATAGGTTGAAGAAGAAATTAGACTCATTCATCATTTGTGGATATTAATCAGGATGGCTCAGCCATAGTTGCCCAGTCTGGAAAACAGTACTCAGCAAATGACCAAGAGCTAAGAGCAAATACGTGTGGAAAGATATTTTAGGCACATATTGTTTCACATACCCTTTGCTGAGTTTGTCTCACGTAGCTACTGCTTGAGACTGCTTACTAGGCTGGATGAACTGGAGTGATATGGAAAAGCAAACATAATTCTTTTATGTTAGGGGCATTAAAAACTCTAAAATAATTCCAGTTTTATTTGTTTCCCAGAGTTTGAGCAGACAAAGTGATCTGGAATTCAGTAAAATTGTACTAACTTTTGTGATGTTTGCACTGAAAATATCTAGATATTTTACAGTGGAATCACAAACAGAAGTTCATCATCATTTAAGTTATTCCATTCTTTATAACAGCCCTTCCTGATCTAATGAATGACAAAATTGAACTTGAAGACAACTGAGGCATGTAAGGAGAAATATCTGTATTATAAATTAATATGCAGAGAAAAAAGATTGGCATTGAAGCAGCAAACACCAAACCCTTACCAGGAAATGGGTGAGCTGCTTTCTATTTACTTCCCAGTACAGCTACACACATTTTTAGCAGTCCTTTGAGATTTGCTTTTTGCCAGCTATGTTAATTGCAGTTAAGGAACTAAAGTTCTAGGAAGTCTTTCCTTATGATGTTACATTTTTTGTGCTGCACTTCTGAAAGTGTCATTGAATGGCAAAGGGGGAAAAGCTCATTCAAAGTGCTTTTGAATTAGGCTGTGTACTGCAGTTCACACATCTCCAGCATCCAACATGAGAAACCATGGGCTTAATGTGTCTTATAACTCTGCTTCAATGCAAAAACGTGGACAAAAATCCTGAATCCAGATCCTCAGACCAGGTAGAGATGTCTCCACTGACACACACCCATTTCCATCAGCTCAGGATCTGACGCACAGACTTGAATAGGAGCTTGGCTTGGATCACTGTCCTTGGAAGCAGCAAAACCAGGCACCTCCAGGAGCACATACCAGGTCTGCAGATGTTAAGACTCCACTTCACATTACGTAATACAGTCCCATACCCTTCCTTTTCACCTAGTTGGACAGACTATGCAAAATTCCCAACTTTCCTTGCAGGTATGAAGTGTCCTATCTGTTCACCCACGGGGTGAGGAACCAATTCCCACTGCAGGCTTCTATGGAAAATACTTTTTAACTCAAAGACAGTGCCATACAGAGTGCCAACAACCCATTTTAAAATAACCAAGTTTTTTGGCAGTTGATTTGACTTTTCAAACAAAATTCAGGTTTTTCAAAAGAAATATATTTCTTTTTTTCAAAGCTCACTTTCTGCTAGGAAAAGTAGAGTAACAAAAGAATGGCCTGTTTCTTCTGCAGCTGTGCACATAGCACAGACCTTCTCTACAGTCAGACAAGCTTGTTCTGATTCAACAAACAAGGAACAGCCATAGGGGAATAGCAGAAAAAGCACACTGTGAAAAAAGTTACTAAAAAAATGCATGGGCAAATATCAAGAGCAAAAGGCAAATAATATAAAAAGCAATAATAAAAGTAATAACATTCAAGGCAAATATTGGCTGGGTTTAATGCAAACTGGATGAATAGGGTAAATATTCAGAAGAGTGTATGGAGACCCCACACACCTGTGCTCCAGGGAGGAGGAGGAAGACCACCACACCTCAGGGCTCAAGCTTTTCTACAACAGTTCTCAACTCAGCAAGAGAGCAGATGAGGAAAACTTGTTGAAAATAATTCTGCCAAACAGAATCCAATAAACAGCAGCAATACCATCGCTCAACACAAGGCCTTGCTAAAAAGCCAAATGGCTTTTTTCATTAAGTGACTGGAGGACAATAAAATTTACGAAGCGAAATTAAAGTGGTATAAAAGAAATAATCAGCATTGTTAAGCAAATTGTACACTGATGAGGAGAGGGAGGAAAAACATCAAAACACTTGCAGGGAAAAGGGCTGAATAGAAGTTGCAACACACAAGGTTTACAAGTATCATTTACTCCCATAGTGAATAGTGCTGTACTCCTGAAGAAGTGAAGCAGGCAGTGGTTGATTAAGTTCTCAGGAAAACAGAGAGGGTGTAGGATGATTTATTTACAAACTTATCATATAGATGATAGATAAAAATGCATTATGGCATGTCTATTTTAGACATGATCCTTTAATATAATCTGACTTCAACTTGCCCTAGTTTGAAAACTTAAATTCACAGGTTTTTATTAGAAAGAAATTGATCACCCATGCAGTGCCCTGAAAGATACTTTTTCTATATGTTTTATATAGAATATTTACAATACTAATGTTTATACTCAATACATTTGGCAGTTCTGCTTGGAAATCTCTTGGGTAAAGCTAAAAGAAAATGTTGCATTAAGCAGTCCAAACCAAGACAGTAAAAGTCTTATCACAACCATACAGCTTGTGTACCATAAAGTATATAGCTTGTGTACCATAAACTGATGGGCACCATTAGAATACACTTTAAACATTCATACACCTAATTATCTGTCATCATAAAGAATGAGATTCCTCACTGTTTAGCTTAAAATTATTACTGCCATCAAACATACTGACTCACTGGAACACTGAGATATATTGCTATTTGCAAGTCATTGCCTCTCCTCTACCCTATCTTTCCATTTTTTACCACCTTGGTCCAAGGTTGTTTGATGCCATGAGAAATGGCATCTCCTGTGGCAGGAGGCTTTGACCCAGGTTCCAGGCTGACTTGACTGGGAAGGTGAAGGAAGAACAATAGCCTCTAGAAGGACTATATTACACCACGAAGAAGAGAAAAGGGTAATGGGCCAGTTTAGGTTGCTTTGAAGAGAAGAGAGTACTGTCTGCTCTACCAGGAGTCCCCTGTGTCACTGCTGCTATTGTATTCTGGGACTTGGGGACTGTAAGACTTCACCTTCCACTTTTTTTTCTAATTTCTCTCAGCTGATGGGTGATATGGATGTTTCTAAATCAGAGAAAGATGTCTCTTGTTTCCTTGCTGCTACAGTAATAAACTAGGAGGTTAAAGGCACAAACACCATCACTGACATTGAGTTTATTTATATATANTTATACACACACACGGTGTCTGTTCTTCCTGTTTTCTCATGTACATCCTCTACCTGAAGCGCATGCAGCAGTAAATGGAGACAAAACATTCAGAGTGCTAACAAATAATTGTGTTGCATACATTTAAGTGGAAAACAGTAAATCTCAGCTAGGGTAAGCTTTGGCTCAGTAACATGTTGAAAGAAGCAACCTCTCTGTAATTCCTACTAATCTCTGAACTATTTCACCAAACATCTGGGTTATTAAGAGCTACAATAGGAACAAAACACTCACCCTGTCCCACAGGTATATACCAGGGTGATAGGTTTCCAGCTAGACCACAGTGGGCAGCTCTGGTCTGGAATCAACACTACACCCCAGCACTGAGAGCTACTAATGAACAGATTTCTGTATCGTATTCAAATAATGAGTAATCATTGCCTGGAGCTTAGAGTTAATTTTGTTACAAAGTTTAAACATTAGTCATAGATTTAATTCTGATCAGTGACTTAATGGAATACTATCATTTTCCAATATCATTTTACAAAATGTCCTTTAAACAACATCTTTGTAATATAGTATGATGCAAAAGCATTCAACGATGACTGTCAAGCTCAAGCAGATACGCAAACTTCAAAGTGTCAAAAGACTGAACTAAGTGTCCAAAGTTTGGGCTGATAGAAAAAGAACTGAAAGCTTCCCAAGCCTCATCTTTGCTGCTGCCTGAACGATTTTTGTGGCACTTGCATCTTCTGTTATTTTTGTCCTTGTCCAAGTCAAACCCCAGGAATTCTGATAGAAATAAGACAAGGCATACGCTCTACCTAGCATGATATTAATAGCAAAAGCCACAGAAGAACTATGTGCTGCCCTTGACAAGAAAGTTCTTCAGACTAGAAGTAGTTCTGTAAAAAAGTTATGTGCAATATGATGTTCCTACTTGGGAAATCAAGTGAACTCTGGCAAGTTTGCTCACAACTGTCTGTGTTGCAAGAGTGGAAAAACACAATTACTCCACTCCTCGGAGAATTTGTACCCAAGTGCTTCACACTCTCTGTATTTGTACTTAAAATAGGAGCTGAATTGAAAGGAAACTGTCACCAGCACAAAACCTCTTATTGCTCCCCATTCCCTCAAGGCTTGTGATTAGGGTCCTGCTGGGAGGTAGGTTTTCCCTTGTCCTGAAGAGATGCTTCAGCTACTGAAATAACACTAACTCAAAGAGAAGGGCTGGAGTTTTTGTGCTTATTTTCACCCTGCCTGCTGTTTGTCAGTAGTTACGATACCCTAGATGGAAAGAATCCCTTTCTGCAATGCTTACTAAGTTCATGCTCTCTTTGGAAGAAGCAACATCATTGACAACTGAAATGGCTGGCTCCATTTTCCAAACAGTAAGAGAACATAAAAACCAAGGGCAGCCAAACTGCTGAGATAAAACTGGCTTCAAAGTAGGTAGAGGGGAAAACAAAGCAAAATATTAAGGGTGAGGAATAGTTTTGAAACCTGAGATGTTTGAACAGACTAGGAACTGGGAAGATAAAGAGAGGTAAATATAAGAATCAAATAAAAACACTAGAATTTAGTAACAGGTGAAATAAATGCTGAAAAGGGCATGGTTTTATAGAGATCAGGATTGGAAACTGAGGAGGTCAATTAATAATGGAGGAGCTGATTCTAAATTCTCAAAAATACAATACTATCCAGCCTGGTTTGGTTTTGTTTCTAAACTCTCTCTCCTTATGATGAAATGAAGTATTTGCACAGGTTTGGTAGACTATACAAGACTTTGTAAACAACCTATGATAGCTACAGTATAAGGAAATTCTAAGAAAATGTCAGGATAAGGAATCAGTTGTATCACTAGAAATGCCCCCTGGGGAAGTACAGACATCTGAGTATTGAGGCTGATTTTATATTCCAATTTCTCTTTCAGAGTATCAAAGCTGAAAATCATACTGTCCTCTGCTTAGATCACGTAGCTGGCTCAGAACAAGATGAATTTCCTACTGATACTATGTTTGAGGAAATTGCTCATTGCATGTTCCCTCGGGCTGGATGCCAAAAGGAAATTAAAGATATATTGGCCAACTCAGCTGCTATGCAGTAACAGCATCTGAAAAATACAGCTCACGAACTTTGCCATGTCAGGGTAACCTCTCTGCAAATGAAAGCTAATAAGATTTGGATTGAAAGGAGTGGTGATAAAGAGTTTCTAACATCTGGGACAGACTCTCAGCTGCTGGGACAACTGTAAGGGCCAGGACAGAATACTTGCTGAGAAGCAGGACCTTCATTTCTACCCACTGCTTTGTAACTGGGAAGGAAAAAGCTGCAGCTTACTGAGAAGAAAGATTCTGTCAGCATTCAGAACACTGCCAGTGTTTTCTAACTGGTACCAAATCAGAGTTTTCTGACTGCTGACTTCATTTGGGTAGGGGAAAGGAGGTGGTTGAAAAGGAAGCAATGTTTTTCTTCCATAAACATAATCCTTCTTCAAAAAAATCCCTCTGAGGTACATAGGACTGGACAACCTGTACATGACTCTAAACAAAAGCACCACCTTAAACCAGCCAGCTGCTGAGAAAGCAGCACAGGCAACAAACCACTAAATTATGCAGCCACTTAGAACAAGGACACCTGGCTCTAACTGCTGTCACCTCACTGCATTCCTCTCCATGGCTAAGATTTCTTAGTCACACACATATTGAGTGAGAGACCTGTCCTCTGAGACAGTGAACACTGCCCCAGTCCGGAACAACACTCAGAGATCAGAGTAATCCTATTGACTAATCCATGTCTCAAAGACAAAGCACACCACAACATCCAGGATTGAGCCCAGTTTCTACTGTCTGCATCACTCCATCCATCCCATCATTGCACCACCGAGAACCACAGACTTTTGTGTTGCTTCTCAATACTCCTGCAAAGAACACAGAGCTCCTTTGGTGAAAGGGTAACAGTCCCAAGCACATATCTGGGCTCTGTTGGCCTCAGCTAGACTTAACCTTTCTTTGAAAATTGCAGTCATTTGAATTTCCCCTGTAAGTTTTTATTTAGCCAGTGTCCACGAGCAAGTACAATTTTCAGCATTAGCCCTCATACAATTGCAGCATATCTAAAAGATCCTTTCAAAGCTCTATCCATTACAACACAGAAGTCTAACAGATACTTAGTGGAAGCTTAAGACATCTAAGTCCTGCTTAGCTTCCAAGTCTTGTTATATATGCAAACATTCTTTCAGCTGGAGACTCACAAAATGTCCCCCACAACAAAATATGTAAAATGTGAAGAGATGATGAGTTTTTATAGATTACCTTCTCCTATTTTAGCCACAATACTAAATGGAGTGCAATGGGCTGTCACAGTGACACTCAGGTGTTGGACACGCCACTTGCAGGGAACACACCTCTCAGTTGACAGCAGGGTGGGGAAGCACAAGCTATTCTTTTACATAAGAGCATCCCTTCCAAACTTGCAGAGATAGGCTGGAATTTATAGCTAAGAAAAACCTTTTGCCTGGTTCAAAAGAAAAAGATCATTTTCAGGATAAGTTAAGACTACTGCAAGTATCAGAGCTTGCTAACAATAACTTCAATGAGAATGGGAACGGGTCTCAGATGCAGAGGGAGGTGTATAAATATTCTCCATGGTTACAGGTTTCAGATAGAGCCATCTGAAGAGCAAGTGCCTTCATGTCCCATTTAGTTCAATAAGAAGAGAAGCATCTTCAACAGCAAGTCACAGATCCTGTTCAAATCAGTCAAAAATCCTGATTATGCTATCTGTAACAAGAACACACTTCCCAGAAAGCACAGCATGTTCATTAGACCAGTAGGATATAAGTGGGACAAAGAAGGTACATATTCAGCATGGGTGAAGGCTTGGCTGCGGTAATATGGTCAGCATAAGAAACAATGCTGTAAGAAAGGCACAGAACAATTTAGGAAGCGATCAGAAGTCTAGAAGACATGACCTAGAAGATGAAGGGAATGTTCAGTCTAAAGAGGAGGCATCTGAAAAAGCACAAGATGGAAAAGCATTTGAAGATAAAAAACACTGTCACAAGGAGAGAAAGAATCAAATGGAGAACTTGGAAGAGCAAACCACTTTAAGTTCCTAAGTAAAGAAGCCACAACAAGCTCAGAAAAATCCCATGAGCCAAAATGGATCTGGCCATGCTTTAAGATGACAGCATCACACATGCTCATAGTCCGCAGGCATCCTGCTGGGACTGCTGGTGGTGGCAGACTGAGGTGTTTGACAGACCTGTGCTCTAGACCACAAGAGCAGTTCTTGGAATCCTGCATGCCCTCCACACCCACAGTAAGTAGAAGACAGAACAATTAGGCTTAAATCTACACAACAGAAAACTCAGGTTAGTTACAAAGAAAGGGAGAACCAAATGTCTGCCTACCAATAAGGACAGTGATTCTTCTAACTGACTGCTCAGAGAGAAGGCAGGATCTCCATCACAGTAGGTTTTTAGAAATAAACTCTTGTTGGGGGTGACACAAATCATGCCTTTGGAGAGAAGAATGGACTGGATGACCATCAAACCCTTCATCTTACAAGGGTTTAGTACTGAAAGGCTGTTAGCCCACCACCCTTCCTGGATCAAAGGTTTCTGGACTGGTTTCAGAATCCTGAGCTAGCTAGAAAACATTGCTTGGAACACACCTATCATGCTGCAATGTTATTTCCTTAGGTGGACTGCTAATTAAAATAAAGGTGAGAAAGACAGTCTATGTACCTGAGGCTGCCACTGGGACAGTCACTGAGCACTAAGGGAAGTATCTGCCAACAGGCTCCATGAACCTTCTTTGCATGCTGAAAATATCTTGCAAACTGGTTGCTAGGTGCTCTGCTCCTTGACATTTACATGCTTGAGCAAAACCACATCTGCTGTTTAGCAAAACTTCACAATAAATGTCATTTTTAAACATTGTCTGCTGCAGTTCTGGTTAGCTGGCAAGGAAAACATGAGCAGCATTTCAGTTCTGAGGGAAGTCCTGTTACGTGACAGCCAAATACAGGCTGGATGGAGGCTGGGGCAGCCACTTGGAAGCAGCAAGTTTAAAAAAAAATTGGATTTTACTGGCAGTAATATATCAATTTAAAACCTTAACCAAAATAAATGGCTCTGTAGGGTTATTTCCTGTTAATTCATCACCTCTCAATAGCTCAAGCTAGAAAGAACGTGAGTGTTCATGCAATCTCTAACACAGCCTAAAAAGAATGGAGGGTATAATTTTTAGTAGACATAAGCCTGGACCTGAAAAAAGAATAAAACCTTTCGAGCTCTGGTTCTAGCATCTGGACTAGGAGCCTTCTTCTCCCTGTAGGGATTTTCAGGTGTTAGAGGAGGACAGTGCTACTTTTGTCTGGTTTAGTTAATGCAGGGGCTGTCTCTTGCCTTTGGTAAACCCTCAGGAGTACCAGCATGCCAGTACAGAGGCAAACGGGTACACAAACACTACTAGGTGGCTTTCAGAGATGGAGGCCTATGGTTTTTTGCTGGACCATGACAGAATGCAACAAAACTGCTTTCCCTTGACAGCTTTTCATATCAGCTTTGAATGGTTACAGATATCATTTGCTGAGCGCGTCAGGGGCTCGCTGCCCTTATGGCTGGCTGTAGCAGGGGCAGAGCAAGAACATTCACTGCAGCACCACCCCAGGGAGGAACTGGGCTGAGAACAGGTAGTCCACATCCCACCACAGGAAGCTGTGAGAAGGACAAACAGAAAAAACAGGTCCTTATTTCATCCCTGCTGCTATTATATGAATAAGTCTATAAATTCCACCTCTAAACCCAAAGCCACAGTGACAGTAATCAGAATCCCTTACTGGGCTGGCTGTTCAGTGACAGGGCACAAGGGAAAGAGTTTGAGCAGTGTGACACTGGCTCCCAAGGGTGTATGCCAGCGGCACAAGAGACTGACAGCCCCAAGTGACAGCAAAGGAATGAGCACTGTACAATGTTACAGGAGTTTTGGGTACCTCACACATCCACAGCTTCTGCAGTACTGCTCAGAATAGCACACCTGGGCTAGGCAACCTTCAGCCATTACTTCAGATAGAGGATGGGGGAGAAGGTGGTCTTGGCTAATCTGCCTGGGACAACAAGGTGACACCAGGCAGTCCACTGCAGACTGACATGAGACTCCCAAAAGCTGTTAAATAATGCATTCTGTGCTAGTTTGGCTTGGCTTCAATAACCTAAAGTCTTCTGCACCGCTGGGTGCATTAAACTATCCATTAGCTGATCAAATCTGAATTTAGCAGCGTTGAAGAAACTCAGCACAAGGGTCAGACTTGTCATGGTAAATAGGATTTTCCAGCTTCCTTAACCTGCTACATACCAAAATGTAGGAAGCTACATCCAGCCACAACACTGCATAGAGCATAAGGCTGGAAAACTTGGAAGGAAAAAAATGTTCTTAAGTATGAACTTGGGTTAAAAGAGAAAGGAAAAAATTTATGGAAATTGGGGATTCTGGGAGACAGAGATAGTTGCAGTTAGCATCAAGCTGGTCTAAATATGTAAGGACATATAAAAGTACTCACTGCCACTGCAAGCTTTGGACTTTTCACTGTATATCTTGCATTACTTGGTGTTTGATTTCAAGATCAGGCTCTTTGAGACAAGAGAGCACAAGAAATTCTATTTGTTTCTCGCAAGGAAAAAGCTTGAAACTTGGGCAAACCCCTAGTGTAGCTTCTAGGCCCAAACAAGAACCACCACCTGTAACCCTGCAGGACAGATAAAAGGAGCCATAAACTGTCACTATGGTGACAGGAGATGCTGCAGACTCCATCGCTCTTGGTACCATGCTTCTGGCTCAGATATTCTCTAAAAGGAAAGCCAGTGTCACTGGTGTAACACAAAGCCAGCTTTGCCTGGTCACCAGTAACAAGCTCAAGGCAGGGAGCCTCAAGCATCTTTTATTCATCAGCCAGACACCACGCATGAACCTCTTTCACATGCCTACAGACATGCCAAGACAATCTCTGACTTCTTGTGGAGTATGTACTTCTGCAAGAGGGAAGAGGAATGATAAAAGCCATTGCTCTGCTCTGAACACCTAGTTGATTGCATCTTTGAATCCTTCAGCAAATTCACTTCTTTCACCAACATCTCGAGACTAAAAGAGCTCCATCCTGGTGTTTGTAAGCAGGCCCACCAGCAGTTATTGTTAAGTGATGCACTTGCCCTGAAACCCTAGAGCTCAGTCTGTTGTAACAAATTTAGCAGTCATAATAATGAAAACTTTCACTTTTGTCACAGCAGATGAAAAGGGAGAAATGCTGATACTATGAGAAAAAGGTTTATCAATATACATCTGACAACACACATTTATAAACAATGCAGATAATGCTAGCAGGCTTTCAAATGCCCTAACTGTGTAAGTGTGTGTTAGAGCTACAAACAGTTAGCAGGGGAGGTCTGTTTCACAGCATCTGATGGTTATGCATGGTTTGGGGGCTATTTTCAAAAAGCTGAAGGCAGAGTAAGATTATTTCAGGAACATTTCAGTGTGCTGTTTCTCACAAAGCCTAAGCAATTAGCACTGAGGGTAATTTGTGCAGAGGTGTTTATCACCTTTGTGCTTTATTTTTTACTACAGCTTTTCTATTAATTCAGCAGTTTGATACCCAGGTGACACACTGGGGGCTAATACAGTGGAAAAGCAGATTGAATACCATAAATAAAGACTAGCTCAGAGTGGGGGTGTTTGACTGACACTGTGAATCTACTCGGAGAAGGATGGCTTTTCTGACTGCTCTTTGAAAAACAACAGCAGACAGCTATGTTAAAATGAGTTGAACTACTAATACAAAAAATAAGTTAAATTTCCATAAGTTATTCAAGGCCGTGTATTTAATAACCTGGTCTGGGAGGAATAGAAAATTGAGATTCAGGATCCTACTGTGTGCTGTATTTTCTTCCTATAGATTTCAAATATAATTGATTAAACTATATTCATATAATATCATAGAAGATTGATAGTTTTGACTATACAGTAATAGTCTACATTTAAACATGAACTAGATTCCTAAAGAAATGTGCATCCTATTTGGAAGGAGGAGAATCCTGCATAAATTTTTGCTGTAATGATTCCAAAAATTTCCTTATTTCTGTGGAAAGGAGAATAAGGAAAGGATCCTAGCTAGCATGATACAGAACAGCCTAGAAATTAGGACTCCAACCTGAGAATATATTAAGGGCTAAACAGAACAATAGCCTTCCATGAATCAAGCCATGAATCAAAATCAATTTTAAGCACTCATAGTTAATAGCGATCATATTAATCAACATGTTTTAATTTGTTGTAAAGATGATTACAATAAACCTTTCAGACTCATGTCAAAATACCCCATTCAGATGAAACCCTTAAGGAGCTGAACCACACAAGAGAAGTTAACATTTGCAGCACAGGGGAAAAAAAAGCCACAAAGTCTCATGGAAGGTGGACACAGCCTTCATTCCACCCATTGTAGTATAAATTGAATTAACAAATGCTGACTTTCTTGGTCACATTTTTGGATTATACCACAGACCACAACACTTTAGGAACTGTGAATATGTTGCTCAAGTTTTGGTTTATGTTTAAAGCAAAAGCCCTTCATTCATTCTGAGGTTTATTTACCACGTAGACTGGCAAATTCCACTTCTGCATTTGCTGATGCCAGAGATCTGGCATCTCTGATTCTGTGTGCAAACGGATCTCTGTAAAGCGTAGACTCCTTCAGAAATAATTCCAGAGCTGATTACCAGTCTGGCTTGCAACTCCCTGACATGCATAGAAGAAAGATTAGCAAGAAATTTATTGCATCAAAACATTGTTATGTAATTTGTAAAAAAAAAACTGTGACTGGGAGAGATTTATTGCAACTAGGGAATTAAAAGTAGAAGAAAATAAAGGCTCCCAAAGCTTTTATTATAATAATATTATCTTTAAAAATATTTTAAATGAGCTTGCTCATCCTGAATAAGCAGACATGAACATAATTTTTATCATTTTAAAATAAGCATTTAAAAAAAAAGTTAAAAAATACTCTTCTAAATGTGCTGCCCTGACAATTTATTTTTCTAATTCACTAAATTAAAATAGAGAATAGGTCAAATTATCAAAACCTAATTTGTAGTGCAGAGATCACAGTGAGTAATCTTGCTTAATGAAGCTGTAATCAATGTCTGTGCAACTCCATTATTAGTATCATTACATTATTTATTTCTGCTCTGGTATTGCTAAACTCTTCACCACAAACAGTCTTCAAAGGCAACATTTGCATAAGCTGAAACATGTTTCACTCCAGAGCTTTGCAAGCAACCTCTTGTACAAGTGAAGTAGCTCTCATGCAAGACAAAACAAGATCTAGAAGGTCAGGTTCAGACATAGGTTTAAGTCAGCCTGTGTAAGATGTCAGTTTTGTCTTTTAACAACAAAAACAGCTAAAATGGGCAGAAAATATTCTAGCAGTAGGAGTTGTGATGGGAGTTTGTGCTTGCTAGGGGTAATTACAGCAGCTTTCTTCAGGAGCATCTCTGCCTGGACCATTTCATATTGACTGTGAGACCATACAATACAGCCAGCCTATTCTCCCTTGAGTATGGATTCCACTTGTGAACAACACAATATTTTTGGTTGAATTAGTCTCCCTAAAGCTCCACTGAAAGCAACATAAAAAATTTTCAATGTGAGCAGTTAAAACACAGCACATGCCAGATGACACCTAGGCAATAGCTTCAAATACTCACCTAGAACATCATTAGCACAATTGCTTAGCCAGTGCAGGAATTTCTTAGCTGTTAAATGAGTGGTGTCAGCTCAGTGCACTAAGAAAACCTGTGGTTTCCTAAACTGACTTTTTTTTCCTAGTAGCAGGAAGGGAGCAGCTTTGTCACTATTGTTCACCAAATACTTATATATACACTGTATCTGTATTATATATACTATATACATACACACACTATATATATACAGTATATATACTATATACACACACATACTGTATATACACAGTATATATACACATGCTTATACTATATTTACATGTATATATATTATACTATTATACTTGTTTCACCCAGTAGCACCTATAAGGACTTAGGACAATGATACCCAGGATGCCTGAAGACCCAAGATCTCCCCAGCACTAGCAACAAAACACAAACATGAGGGATGCAGAAGTTGCTTTGTGCTAAAACCTCTAGAACTACCTCTTCTGAAAGACAGAAATCAAAGCATTTCCATAAGCTTCTAAACCCCAAACTAAGAGTCCCCCTTTATCAAGGCAGAGTAGATATAAATAAGGTTTGTTCTCTATGTTAAAACAGATAATTTTGTATTTTATTGAAATAAAAAAGGAATTGCTTTCATTGGCTTTGTTACCAAAGTATTCAGTAAGCTGGTCAAGGCCTAAAAAAGGCACATCAGTCCTACAGGTCTATGGAAATAATTGTCTTCCTCAATTAACCTCAGGCACAAGGGGTAGTGCTTCTTTCATGAGGCTCAGTTTTACCTGGTGATATAGGTGCAAAGCAATATTTCACCATCTCCAAAGAGATCTTATCTTTATTCCAGTGTCAGAAGCTATATCATGTCTAGTGATATAGAAATTAAATGTTATCCTAGAGATATGTGCTTCTCAATATCACTGGTCTCTGCCTAGATGAATGTTAAACAAAGGCTAATAAGATATGGAAAGCTATTACAAAGCCAAATCCCCCTATACACCACTGGAATAAATTAGCTGGTGTCAGCCGAAGAGTGCCACAGGCATCTGAGAGAGAAACAAATGTGCAGACTGAATTTCACTTAAGGAGTTAAGAAACACAACCCACAAACTTCCATTGCTGCCTAGAAGTAATCACTTTTACTTGTACGACTGTATGACCAACAAAGCTTTATGTGAACACACACATTCAGCATGTTCTGAAATGATAACCATGATGCCTTTATAAATTAACAACGTGAATTTTGGATATTTATCACCATCAGATCCCATACTGCTACAGAATTGAATGTGCAGTTACTCAGTCTGTGGCATATAAACAATCTTAATGTTTATGCACAGGCTATTGAGATATGTTCTGACTCCTTCAGATTCAGATGAAAGGAATTAATTATAGATGGAAAACTAAGGCTGTAATATTGAAGCAGAAGGTCAGCTCTTCAGCTGGCATGGAAGAGCTCAGCTCTGGTGATACATTTGAGCTGTTTCCAGTTAAGCAACCTTTCAAGTCCATATAAAAATGCCAAATCTGAAAGGAGGGGGGGGCTGAAAAATCAGCTCTTTTCATTCCAAATAGACAACATCCTAAGTAAACCTTGGGTTCATTTATGTGATAGAAAAAATTACATAAGCATGTACTGCTAGTGTTATGTGGCATAATCCAGTTATAGTGATGCCAAGTATATACCAACTACTTTCATTTTCCAGTGTTTATGTGGAAAGAAGCAAACTGTGATGCCAAGATCTAGGTCCGGACTAATGGAGATGTTCTGGCAAATCCTATTTTACTTGTGAACATGCATTAATCTGTGATACAGCTAAAGCACAGAGTAATTCCTTAGAGCTTCACCTTAATACACGCTACCAGCCCTGTGTTTCTAAACACAGGAGATACATCATATTCTGTAGCTTGTAGGGAGATTTATCACACGTCCCACCTATGCAGTACCACTTTATGCTATGTTAAAGGGATAAGAGATCAGGTCAGCATTGCCTGTAGGCACTTGGTTGCTCTCTGCCAAGAGAAATTTCCCCAGGTTATTGCTGGCAGCTGTACCTTATGGGAACAACATCAAGACAGGTGAAAAGGAGCCTTCACTAACTTTGCCAAACCAAACACGAGGACACTGGAAACAGGGCAGAAAGTGATCAGATGACACCATTGGCACATCCATCCAGCTGCCATAATCATTACAAACAAGCACAACACAATTCCTCAGCAGTTAGCTTAGAAAAAAGATAGGTATTTGATAGCTCAATTTTGTTACCAGAGCTGTTCTGTATCCTTCAGAGTCTTCTACTGCGCTCCTAGT
Organism: Aegotheles bennettii; assembly: GCA_013398125.1. Lineage (NCBI taxonomy): Eukaryota > Metazoa > Chordata > Aves > Caprimulgiformes > Aegothelidae > Aegotheles > Aegotheles bennettii. Next base: position 635,294 of record VZRW01007714.1, on the reverse strand, counting down.
TATGTGATGCTCTACTCAAAGGAAGATCACTGCAAAGAATGAAGTGTGGAAGTTTGTTACAGCTGATGGCTGTCACAGAAAAGCAAAGACAGAGCTAAAGAAAACCCCAAATCAAACCAAAATCCAGTTGTGTAAGGTATAACTGTTTCTCTTAAGAGGTGTGACACTGCTGTGCACCTGCTGTTCTGGGTGGAAATTGCACTCCTGTAAATTGGCATGACTAATAAATAAGTTAAGCCTACTTAATGCAATATTGCCATATACTTTGTATTTACTGATGTCAGTAACCATAACTGGCCCAAACACCTTGCAAGTCAAGTATTAACCCAGCACAGTAGGAAATTATTTTTATATTTGATCATCATCTGCTATAATAAACAAATGCAGTGGTGAATAAGCGCCCTCTTAAGGGCATCTGGTACAAATAATATTCCTTCAATGCACTTACATCATTTTGAAGTTCAATGCTGAACATTTCCCACAGCTAAAATGGCAGCTTCTAACATTCCCCCCTTCCCAATATTTCAAAAGTACTGTGAAAGGTTTTGAAATATTAGCTAGAGTCCCAGCAATTTCTATTTCTAAACAAAATCAATCACTGGGGGTACTGAGCTGGCAAAAAGTTATATAAAAATATTCATTCCAGTGTGTGATACTCACTCATTCCATGTACCAGGGTGTTTTCACTTACCTGGAGTAGAGTAATAAAGGAATAGATTTAGTCTTTGGCCACACTAAGCCAAAACAAAAATAAGTAGTCTTCCTATTTACACATATTGCAGCCATTACTACATTTTCCTACTACATTCTTCCTACTACATAGGATGCACCAGTTGCTGTGACGGTATAACATTATACTTTCAAATCAACACTCCTGGATATTCACTGTTTCAGTGGTCCCATCAAGAGAATAACTAAACTACTGCTCCCATTTTTCACTGTTGCTAGAACACAAAATTCCCAAACCACCTGCTCAGCCATACACTGGTCACATCAGCTTCCATTGTCAGCTGCCTGAAACTGCTCAGACTCTGCGTACTGGAGAAGCACTTGGCAAGCTACAAAACTACTTTAATTCCTCTGACAAATTATTTTTCTTATGAACATGCCTGTTTGAGGAGCCCACAGTGATCAGATGAGTAATCATCAGCAGTGACACCACAGCGGAAATTGATGTTTTACAGATTTTAACTACTAGGTTATAGAATCACTATAGAAATACCAGAAGTTATCCTCCCAAAGCTGTTTTCCTTCATAAGAACAAATGCCACTCAAGATAGCCTTTGAATAATCATCCTAGTTTTGCATATCCAGGCATCACAGGATATATTCATGATATAGTATGTAACCAACTACTCCTATGATATGGTATTGCCATTGCTAGTAGCAGCCCATGAGCTTTGTACTGAGTTTGCAGGGTTCAGGACTGGACTATCAGGCTTGCTTTACCTGATATTACCTTGATCTGCCTACAACTCAGTTTTAGCTTCATTTAGTTGTAACAGGAATTTTTCCAATTGACTAGGTGTCTATGGCTAATTCGTTTTACTTCTGCATATCTTCATATGGTACCACCATGGTTCTATGACTAACATAACGTGGCACAGAGAAATGCAGCTTGATATGAGAGAGGCTTAAGAAAGTGTAGACACAGAATGCAGTAGAGAAATACAGGTATGGAATGATAAGAGATGGGGCACAGGCATGGCATTGAAAATGCTACAGCTACGAACAACTTGCCAAGGGACAATTAATGAAATGCAGAATGAACCTGAAAAAATGGTTTAGGAGTAACAAAGGCAACAAAGAAATAGTATCTAAAATAAACAAAATGGCCATAAATAGTAAGTTTGAATGTAACGTGGAGCTGCAGAACAAGGAAGAGAAAGCAAAGGTGTACAACTCTGTGAGCAGATAGATAAAAAGGAACCCACGTAGATCCTAAGGTAAGAAACAACCATCAACAGGAAAATCCTCTTCTTCCTGGTGAAGGACTCCAGATGCTAACAGCTCACCTCCTTTCTCCCAAGAATCTTTCTTTGTCACAGCTCCTGAACTACACTGCCATGGAAATACTAGATTCATTTGCCATTATTCTCCCCAGTCTCTCAGGCTGGAAAATACAAGTTCTTTAAGTATGTTCCAATTGTACTAATACAAATACTACACGATATAAAAATATTAATTGTGATATCTAGGATTCCACACCCAATTTTGTAACTTTTTCCCTGTGAAGAGCTTGAGCTGGAAAGGCCTTGAGGAAGATGAAAATTGCTCTACCTGTTTCTCTATAAAAGAGGACTTTGAGAGCTAATTATATCTAAAGTGTGCTCCTTGTGCCTTCACAAGACAAACCATCAGTTTTGTTAAGTGTCTCTTAATAACAATGGATCCACTACCATGTAGTTCTGTCCATTTCCCACACAGGAAGTTAACACATTTATTGCTTCCTCTTCTTTTGGAATCATGGATTAGTTCTGATCAAGTGCTGTTCTTCTCAACAAGGCATTTCTGACAGCCTAAGTTTTTCCTTTTTACAATTACACACATAAGGAAAAAAATGTGTAGGAGATGCAAGTGAGGAGATGAAAGGCAGCTGGAAAAGCAATAGGGGTGAGTGACTAATGGACAAATCCCCTCTGAATATGTTATCTGTGGAAACTTTCTATTCCTGTTCAAATTTGCTCTTTGAGATTCCGTTCTCTCTCACTCCCCCACACGCCCATTTGCATTTCACACACAGGTCTGACCAACAGCAACTGAGGAAGAGAAATACTATTATAGACAGTAAATGTGCAAACCTGACATTTTCTCTAATTGGATAATGTCTCCTAAGACATTCAGAATCTGATTTTGCTCTCGGTTACATGGGTGTAATCAGGATTAGTTTCTTCTGAGATCAGAAGAATTATATTCTTAGCCTTTATGCCTTCTGGTGGTCTATTGTACAAAAGCACACACATCCTTTTGCCACTGATAGCTGAGACAATTGTCTGTCTGTAGCACATTGCCACTACGACCCAAGATGAACCAGCCACCTTGATTAAGATGCAGAGCAAGATCTGATAGACATTAACAGCAAAAATTGATTTTTCCAGTCTCTTGATCACTAGCATCTGAACTTGGTCTGTGTTTTGATCACGAATTGGTCTTCGGTGACACAGCACACAACTGCGTTGCTGTGTAAGGAAACCTCTTCATGAGGATTTGCATTCTTCAGGCCATCTTTTAAAAGACCAGATCCCAAAGGCAGTAGAAAATTAAAAGGCTTTTGTAAACTGACAGCAATTAGCCTTTAAGCCATCTGTACTGCTTAACAGGAAAGTTTATCTTTGTAATCACTAGCTACAGAAAAAACTAGCATGATAGCTTCAAACAGAATTCCTACAGTTTTCTTTTGGGAGGAGGCTACCTTTTGGCTATAAAACTGACAGCCCACTAATGAGAGGCTTGGGAACAGCATGTAAAAAAAGTGAAAAAACTCTCGCCAAAATTCACAAGTTCTTATTTTCATCTCAATTTTAACCTAAAAAGTTTTTGAAAAGTGTTCCAATTACTTTTAAGAAACCCATCAAAACAGCATTTTTGATCAAACAGATGATGAACTCTGACATATAGAGAACCAGTTTCCCTAGTTAGTCACAGGAAGTATTGCAACAGTCACTTTTAATGAGTGAAAAATAAGACACTGTGGGAGCAGACATAAACCACTGAAAAAATGCAGCATGGCTGAATTCCTGGTCCATAAGCTTATAGAAGAATAAACATCAAAGCATTTTAGGCCATTAGCAAGTGAAGATGGATTTAATCAAAGGAATATTTACATATGAATAATGTAGCTTGTTACACATTTATAGCCATCCATGGAAAATTAAATTAATTTGCAATGCAAACCAACTGGGTCAGCTAACGAATGCCAAGGAATGATGAACACCACTAATGACAGGACTGTATTTGGTTTAAAAAAAGCTTACTTTTTTGAGGAGTACTTATTGTACACTATAAAGATTTTTGTAACATCACTGTGCAACTAAGTAAATAGAACCAATACGGGAGGGGAAAAAAACACTTGGAACAGGTTATGCTCTTTGTATTTCCTTTTATACAGACAAGGATTAGCTTAACCAACAAAGAAATCCTTATAAAGTGTCGTTAAAAAGATGTGGAAGAATCCTGGTCTAGTGAGAGGTGTTCTTGCCCATGGCAGGAGGATGGAACTAGAGGATCTTTAAGGTCCCTTCACACCCAAACCATTCTATGATTCCAAGACGTGTCAAGTTTTGATCATGGTTTACTTAATCTTTGTTCATGAGGTGGTTTCTAGACATTTTTTACAGGAAGTAAATTTTTATTGTCCTGAACATACCAGTGGCTATGATTTGAGACACAATTAATGCAAATAACTGAACACACCAAGCACTTAAACAAGACCATGCATAAGCTTCTGCTCTACCTGCTCAGAAAATGCTTCATAAGGCAACTTGAGTTAACATGTCCAACCAGTGAAATATCACTCAAAAGAAAAACACCCTCCCCCTCTAAATAATTATACCTTTCATCCATCAGTGACACACGGTGGTTAGGATTCATAAGCTCAGATGAAGCTGTCTTTTCCATGTTCTGCCATCTGGAAGCTTGTAATACCACACCTCCATTCCTTTTGGTTAGGAGACCAAATAACACTTGACTGCCATCTGTTATTTCAGGACTCCTCATGATTATTTCATGATCCTGTCAGAGTGCCACTTGGCTGCTATTATTCTGGAGGATGAACAGCTCTCTGACACCACTCTGTGTGTAGCTGCACAACCTGGGATGTCCAAGACATCTCCTCCCTCCAGAGACAAATAAATGGGCTGTGCAAAAGTGAAATACACTTCTTAACAGTATGTGTGAACTTGATGATACCAGTTCCACTCATCCATGATTATTAAGAGTTGCAAGGAGGTTCCTGCAGAGGCCTCTTTGTCCAACTCTAGAACACTGAAGAAATACAACATTGTATTTTTTAGTATAGGTAGTGTTAACATGAAAAAAAAAAACAAGTACTTAACAGAATATATGATTTTGTCAAAGCCTTCTTGAGAAGTTCTGCTCAAAATTATGATTAAATTCCTTCTGGTTAGAAAAAAGACACCACAAATCAAGAACACACACATTTAAGTATCTTGAGTGTGCCAAAACAGGTAAAAGTGCAAGGAGGGTTTAGTAGTTCATCTGAATCTCTTGATAGAAACAGTGTTGCCATAGCAACAGCATATTAGGAGGGAGGGGGGGAATGCTAGAAACGTAACTTTTTCATTATTAAAGATCTAGTTTCAGGTCTTCTCTATTATATGCTGCAGCTCATTTACCACAGCTAAGTAAGCACAGACTGTACAAAATACAATTCCAAGCAAGCATCTACTTTGCTTTGCTACCCCTCACCTTTATCATACCTAAATACTTCAGAAAGCATTAGTCATTATAGTACCCTTGTGAGGAAAGTGGCTTTATCACTGCTGTTTGGCATGAGGGTCAAGTCAGAGAGCACTAATTAACCTGCCCTAAGTCCTACTATAAACCTACCACAGAAGCAGAACTCCTTTCCAGACCAATGCAACTGTATATGACCACATCTTCAGGACCTCTCTCTTCCCACCACTGCTGAGAAGATGCTCAGCCCCTTCCCAAAGATTCAGAGCAGGTCAGACACAGATATTCTGGTAACAGAGGATATGCTGTACTGAATAACTGGTGTAGGAAGCTTTTGGGATTCCCTCCCCCATTTGCTCCAATTACAAAACAGGCCCCCCAGGTTCCACTAAAAAAAGCAAAGATTTTCTCATTTGCACAAGCTGTACTGATGTGGAAGGAAATGCCTGGAATGGGATCTCTCTTTAAAGGGAGAACAGTCTGCAGAACAATTTGCAAAGCATAAATTTGCCATCTCCATGACACTGCCTGGAAGAATTGCCCCTCAGGACAAAGGATGTCGAGCTACTTGTAAACGCAAGTTTTTCTTTTCTTCCTTCCCCTCCCTTTATATTCCTCTGGGGGCTGGATTTCCGTAGGCCTTTATTTCCCTGAAGTTCCTAAATGCTATTATTATTCCTTGGATGCATCTGACTCAGCCCTACAACTTGCTTCCCAACAGGTTTCAGCCCAGACTTTCTGGCATGGGGCAAATGCTTAAAAAAGCCTGTGAACTGATTTTAAGTGTCTCAAACGTTGCATGGAAGGCTGCTTTTTATCCATGACCCACTGTACTTTATCAGTCTTCTCTCAAATATACCTAGGATATCACAAGGATTTCAGCAAGCTATTCACTCTGCTTCTGTTGAATATTCCTTACAACCATAGAAGCTTTATCTTCTGTATATCTGTCTTGTGGTCATGAAAGTAGCCCCCAGATGATGTTTAAATCAACTCCATCATGCATTTCTGTTGTTAACACAGCTGGATAATAGGACACAGGCAGGTAGTAAAATCTGGGCTAAACAGTGCCTTTTACCCAAAATACATTGCTATACTGCTGCTTTACAGTGCCATTAGAGAGAAGTATTAGTCAGTGACATGGCACATAGCACCCAGGTGTATGTCTGTTCAACTTCCCTGCTCCTGTTTGTCAGAGCCATGGGCAGTCTGAGTTCAGATCCCTGCTCCTCCTGCGCAGGTCTGACCCCACGTCTCCCTTCTCTTAGCATACAGTCACTCTGCAAGGCTTTACAGGTGGGGGAGGAGACCACAGGACCTTTGCAAGGGGGACTTAGGTTGTGGCCCCTCACTCCAAGAAGTGTTCTGCATGACTGCCTATCCTCCCCTGGAATACAAATTCATGTCTCTTAAGAACAAATGCCCAAGCCCTACCTCTTGACTAACACAAAATCAATACAGCAATGCCAAAAATCACTGCACCCACATTAATCAACAGGAGCAGACCATTCCTCAAGTCTCCTTCTCTGCCACAAAATACCACAGCCCTTCAGTGCCTTCAGCTCACCCTCCTCACACCTCCATCACTGCAATGAAAAATCCATACTACAATGCCAGGAGGATAACCCCACAAAATCAGCTGGGAAATACTGTTCTGGACTAACATAAGCCTTCAGATCCTAGCCTTGAATTTAGATAATAGGAACAAGTACTTCATCTCTCAGAAAAACAAAACTACTTTCCTCACTTGGAGTAAACTCTACCCAGCAGAAAACAATTGCCAAGTGTTTTCTTCTGTAAATGGCAGCAGCCTCTTGACTTCCCATGTCATTCACTTGGTTGATCTAGACACTCTCCATAGGTAATTCTTCAGAGAGCCAAGCTTTAGTATTATTTTACTAGTTACATTTCTGCAAAACACAGGAGTGCTAAATCCTGTTTTCCCTTTGGTGAGAGATCAGTGGGAATCTCTAAGGGTAGGTATAACCATCCAGTCCCTCTGAAAATGAGTGATCCAAGTGTCTTTGCAGGTTTTTTGGTGTTCATTGAGGCTCACTTGAGGTCACAGAACAATTTATTGTCATAGCCAGCATGGTTTCCTTTTTGTGGACCCTTATTCTAAAGACTTGAAACCACCACCTTCAATACTTCTTTACTTCTAAGAGTACAGTACTTTTTTGGCTGTTTTTCCTCCGTGCAAAGTTTGTACCACTAAAGATTTATTTGCTACTGCTACTACACTTGAATTTACATCATTTGCATTCCTTTTCTTTCTTGATGATGACAAATACCACCGTGGGCCCCAGGCAGGGCAGATGTGACGCCACAGCACAGGGGGTATTTTTGTGTCTAGATATCCAATTCATGAAACGTATTGAGAACTAAGGTACTTCCTCAAAATTATGCCCTGCCTAGGATTCTTAAGGGAATAGCCTACATATTGCTTCAGCATCTTTATTTATATGCATATGCCCGTGTGCTCAAGTAAACAAGTAGCACTGGGAAGACAGATCTCTGTGCAATGAAATGGTCTCTTTCAAATCCCTTTCAGCCAGAACCCAAGCCCCAAGAGCAGCAAATTGTTTATCCTTTCTTCTCCTTTCTTATGCAGCATTGTCCTGGAAGAACACTTATCTGTTGGCCAGTAACATCCCCCCTGGAGCTCGGGCACAGCATGTTCCCACTGCAGAGAACACCCTTCTCCTGACCCTGATGAATGATTACAGAGTGGCTCTGATTCAGCACTACCTTTCCTGCACTGCATCATTTAGCTGGAACACAATAAAAACTGTCTGTGCCATCATCCTCAACTCTCAGCAACCTCCACTCTGTTAAAAACTAGTTTTCTGCTTCCTCTATTAAAAAACATCTCTGCATTTCACAACAGTAACATATTATTCTCCTTGGGAGATTCACATTTACACAATAACCTTCTCTCTCCCCAGGCAATGAAAATCTTGATGTTAAATATCTAATCTTGCAATCTTTATACTTTTTCAGATCAAACAACCATCTAAACTCCTTTCAAGCAGCAGCGACTGAAGTTCCCAGCTGAACCCCTATCACACTTGAGAACCATTAAGTCAACACATACTAATTATGGTTTCATACCCTCACTACCATGAATCCATGTAAAACACCAGCTTTGTAAAATACTTTCTACAATGATGTAACATACAGCGTATGAGAGATTAAACATCCTTTATTATACAGAAACTGAGCAATTATTACTCTTTCAGAGTCTCCCCAAGGGTAACCCATAAATAGAATGATGGCTATTAAAGGAAGGAATACACAGGTCCTAAATTTCTGCACACACAGATTCTCTAAATTTACATCCACAGCCCCACTTTTTAATACAAATTTAACTAGAAGATTTCATAACAGTTTTCACGTAGATCACAGAAGGGTGCCAACAGACTAAATTATCTCAGTCGTCACACCTCCCTCATTTACACCTACTCTGAGCTGGGAGAACTTCAAGACTTGCGTATTGGGGCTTATTGTAAATGTCAGTCACCAAACTGCTCTTCTATGTTCCCAGAGCAATCAGAATCTTAAAATAAATGGATCCTAGTTTCTTGTTTTCCCTGTATCTTTAAATGCAATAATCTAACTGCAGAAGGCAATAAGGAAGCACACAAGGTCACAAAACACCAGAAGGATGGCTCAAAACTACTGCTGTATCATTAGCAACATGGAAAGCAGCATTAGCACGAAGCAAAGTGATCAGAAACATTCCTTATCCTGCCAAGAGGCTGACTGCCTCTACTGTGATGAAAGGCAGGCACAAACCAAAGTTTCTCCTAAAATTCCAGCTCCTGGAGGCCAGTTCTTCTCTCACACTCCCAGCTTTCATTCTCTCTATAGAATAGAAGTCTTGAAAAGGAAGCTCTGAAGGCTCAGCAAACATTGGAAGTAAAGTATGATCACAACACTTAATGTATTCAGTCTGACTTTTTTAACCTGCAAAGGTTAAAAGGAAGGAAGTGTGCCACACAGCACTAAAAAGGTGCAAGTGCTATTCCAGCTTTGTAGACAGAAACATTGATTTGATCACTTTGATATTTTCTTAGAAGGAGAAAAAAGAACTAGGCTTAAAACTCAGCAAGAAAAAATTATCAATTGTTTAAAAAGATTCAAAGACAAATTCAGGAAAGGAAGATAAAGGTAGCAGATACGATTGTGTAGGTAGAACAAATGAACCCCAGAAGAATCGAGACTTTTCAGGTATATTTACATGCCTGAAGTCAACAGACATCAGTTCATAAATAATAACCACCTTTTAGCACTTACAAAATTGGCAAAATAGGAGCTGGAAATCTGACTAAAGAGCTATAGGTATAATATTAATCAGTTATGCTTCGGTGTATGTGTCCTGTAGGAAACACAATGTGAACTCAAGCCCCAGTCTCTTCCTTGCCCCTCTGAGATGGGGCTGAGGTCCTCTCTGCCCAACTCTGTCCCAGAGTTGCAAGACAAAAAAACCCTACTAACACCTGCAGAAAGCGGTTAGGAATTTTAAGGTTTTTCTGGCAAATAAACTAGCACCTGGATTACGAGGAGGAATCCTCCAATACAAACCCTCCTTGACTGTAGGGACACAGGAGGTACCAGATGCCTCTTCAGCATATGAAGCAACTTCAGGTGTTGTGTCCATTCTTTGATTAACTTAAGCTTTTCATGGAGAGTTTCTTACAAGTGTGGATCACAATGTTGTTGGCTTGGTCTTTTTGTACTTGTAGAAAAAAAATGTCTATGCTATTTTATATATGGATAAATCAAGGCACAAAAGGGAACTCAGGTCCAGGGTTGAGAAGAGGATACAGATCCCTGTCTCACAAGGCTTTTTCATGCTTCCTTCCTCAGCAAAGATCACATCAGGCCTGACAAAGCACCATACCTGCTCCCTCTCACCACAAACCAGGAGAGCTTGGGCAGACATCAATGAGACCACCGAACTGCAGGCCAGCTCCTCAGCTGCAGAGTTAGAAGCAGCCCCAGCAAGGCAGTGCTGGCTTCCTGCAGGCACAGCCCCAGGGATCTCCGAGGCACTTCTGCATCACAGGTTTGAGATATGAGCTTGACTTCACAAGAGGTAAGCATCCAACATACCTCTGCACACACAGAGGGAAGGCAGTGGTTTCCATGGCAACGCTCGTCTTAAGAGCTTTCAATTCATCTACCCTGTTCCTCTCTGCCCTGTATCCCAGGTGTGCATCTCTCCCCATGCTCATCAGCATGCTCACAAAACGACTACTTGGACATGCATGGCTTTTTGCCTTCCTTCTGCTTGCAGGATTCCCATGGGTACCAGGGAGGGCAGAGGGGTCTTTAGGGACATGCCCGAATTTCTCAGACACAATGAACAATTAGATGATGAAAGCCCCAGTGGGCTTGAGAGGATGGGGATACGTTAACTGTGAGCAGTTCCAACTTCAATTGCCATATCACAATATGTGTTCTTGATATCCAGGCTAAGGTCCCACTGACATAGTAAAACTCAAGGCAAGATACAATCACTGTTTTGACAATCTAAAAGCCTATCTCTACAGGTCATTTGTTCATTCATACCAATGCCTAAATTCTCATTCCTCTTATCCTGTGTTAGCAGGAGGTTCTAGCCATGTGAAAGGGTAAACAGAAGAGCCCTCCAGTGCCTGCTCTTATGTGAAGTGTCTGAAGCTGTCATACACAGTGCACATTTCCATGTGTAGATCTGTGTGGACAGGCAGAATAGGAGAGTGCCCTGCCCTGGGGTCCAACACAGTAGCTCCTGCTTCATGACAGCTTTTGCAAGTTACTGATACAACACCAATGCTTTGTTTTCAAAATCAGGTGCATAGGAAGAGAGCTGGTCCACCCCTCCTTTGCAAAGGACATTGAGACCTACTGAAGGAAGTAATGCTAAATATTATAAAGCTGACGCCTTCCACAACATTCTGCAAATTTCATATTCGTACAAAGCAGTGCTTCACCTTCACATAAGGAGCATGCATACCCCAATTAGTTAGAGGAATTAGTGTCTTATTCACTCTGTATAGAGTTAACACATTTCACTGCATGAAGTTACAGCCTATTTTTTAAATTGTCTTCACTTTGCAGCTACTCACCTTGAACACCTCACCTATCTATTAGAAGTACCTCCTGTTTTGCTCACTCCCCAATTCTCTTGCTATCTCTTGCTAATCTCTACTTATGTGAGGAATAACTGAGAACTTTTTTCAATGCCTGTATTTTTAAAGGAAACAAAGTGGTTGAGCGTGCAGCTGATAGCCTATGGATGGAAAATGCATCAATACTCCTGCCTAGGCTGTTTCAGTGACTGATCACCCAGCACAAGACAGTACCATGTAGTGTCCAGCTACAAGCATGATCAGCAGCACCACACAGACACCTGCCACTGCCACCACTTGCTACACTTCTGAGGATACCAGCACTCACAACAAAATGGCTAAGCTGGACAAAGCTCACACATCATGCAGCAACACCCCTGGATAGGGCACAGCTGTGTTTGCAGTGAACCCATTTTCAACCCTGAATTTCCAGTCTTGCAGTGCTGAGCTCTGAATCCTGATGCTGTAGTGTAGGAGAAAGAAGAGGAGGTGACTCTGTCCTATGCACATAAACACATACAGTATTAAATATTTTCTTAAGACAGAAAAGCCATAGTCTAACACAGTAACCAACAGCAAATCACAGCTGAAAGCAAATGTTAATATACTAGATATTTCCACATCAAATCTCTTGGCTGGTTTCTTTGTGTTTGAGCTTAGAGCCGGTGACTAGGAATAATAAAAAAATCTCACCCCACCTTCCCCTAGGGCAGGAGATTACAGAAGTTGCACTAATCATTACAGTCAAAGGTCACTAAAGACTTGCTTTGTCTCAAGAACTTGCCTTCTGAAAATAAAAGCAATGCATCTTGCAAGCACAAGCTGTACCAGAGCTAACATGAAGCTAGGGTACCAGATTTTGGTCTATAACAATCTATACTGGTAGATAATGCTGAGCAGTTTCACAGCTAGCTACAAAAGGTGGCATTTGGGATTGGAAATGTGGGTATCTACTCCCAAATCACTATTAGATGTCAGAGTTTCTGTAAATCATTAAAGTCCCACAACATAAAATCTCTGATATTACTACTTCCTACTCATCTTATGGCACTGCAGCTCCCATCCAGATTTGATCTTTGAGACAGCATAACCGTAACTATTCTGGAAAATTTCAGGAACATTTCATATCTCCTCAGCTTCAGTAAGGATAATACAGTATTTTCATGCCGTGTCATAATGACCTGTAGCTTCAATCTAGCAAAAGAACCACCGTAAATGGAAATTTAAATGCTATAAAGATGAACTTTGCCTATCATTTGCTTTCGGGTAAAAGCAGTATTTGTTGCATGAATAAGTTTAAGAGGTCTCAGTTCAGGGCTAAAGGAACAAAATGCCCGATCTATATTTACACTGAAAAAGAGTGAAATGGAGCAAACTCAGACTTTTATTGAAGAGAATGTTCAGCTTTTTTGACACCTCACTTCTACCCTTTGCTTTTCAGAAGCTTTACAGTACAACAGAAAACTGACAAAAAGTCTCATAAATAATGCTATCCATCCTTATTACTGCATTTTGAGATTCAAGATTCCTCTGAAGATACTTACACAGAGCAATTAAATGTTTGTATTCAACAGGAAGTTTTGTAAACAACACATACCTGGCTCAACAAAAATCCACACTCCCCTCAATCCCCTCCCACTCACACAGTTTCCCAACCAAAAAAATCCTGTACAAATATCACAGGCTCTTGTACACAGGGAAGCTGTAAGTATTTTGCAGGAAAAGGCTGCAGCTTTGCTCCACAGAGTGCACTCCTTCACCTAGGAGCATCAACTGAATGGGACAGGAATGAGCAGAGATGATTTGTCTTGTTACAAATCTATTCATGGCACTAAGAACAAGTATGCAGAGAGCAGAGCAATGCATGTAAATGCAAAGCTCAGAAAAGACTGAACACTTATTTGCCCTCAGTTTCTGCAGTGTAGCATAGAAGAGAGATACTTATACACAGCTTTACAACAACTATTTGGTCTAATGGTTAGGAATATGATGGGATAAAGGTTGGACTTGATGGCCCTGGAGGTCCCTTCCAACCATAATGATTCTATGATTTGCAAAAAGTGGGATGCGAATTACAGGAAAGAAATAGCAACAAGAGCATTAATAATCTGTGCTGGTGCAATAACAGTACATGGTGTTATCCTGTTGATTTGATACTTGGGAACTGTTCCACCAGTGCCCAGCACAGGCCTTCCCAGGGTGGTACATACCTACATCAACTTTCAGTCTAAGAAATTGCATTTTCAGACAATAACTCCGCTTACTGCAATTTTACAGCATCCTCAATCACTTCCACATTACAAATTCACATTGCATTTTACTCAGCTAAGTTACATCAAGTTTGACAACTCCAACACAAGAGCTCCCAATGCCATGCTAACATGAGTTTTTAATACTGGGTCAGATTCTCCTGTGGTAAAAGTTTGCCACAGTCCACAGAGCAACTCAGAACTGGAGCTAAATCGATATATATTAGCAATGGACCAAGGTCTAACATTTTTCATGCTGCAACTAAAGGTAACTGGTGCTAAACAAAACCTGTTGCCCCAACTCACTTCAGTCTTGTTTTTGCTATTTTTCTCTCCTTCTTCCTTTCTGGCTTAGGTCTGAGCTATTGTTTTTTACAGGAGGGGCAAAAATCACAGCCCTTTCAGTTACATTTGACTTTCCCTTCTTTCAGAAATGGCCATAATTACTAATTATGATTGTGCACATATCAGCATGTTGTCTTAAGGATATTTTCTGTGTAATGAGATAAACCAGCTCCCTGCCTCATGCACTCACCTACACTCCAGCTCCATTAGGAAAGCAAACACCTTTTTCAAAGCAGCTGACAGAAGTCTTGGGTCCCATTCCCTGGCAGCCACACTTGATAAATTACCAAATCATACAAGCTTCGCCTGGTCTGTTTGCTTACTGAAAGTAGTTTATTTTTAATATTAGAGAAGGGAAAAAAAAATAAAGTCTTATTAAATAAATGCATTCTAGAACTGGATTATTAGCCCTGGACAGGAAAGAGTACGAGATTTCTGTATTTCAGATTGGACACACATTGGTTCATATAATTTCAACTGCTAACATTCAATCTCCTGTCAGGTACTATGGGGAAAAAGGGACTTTGCTACAGAAAAAAATACCCACCTAGAATAGCTCTTCTCTGCATCTATTCCCAGTGCTAATTCTGATTATGGTAATGTCTTCCAGACAGAAGCAAGGACAAAAAGACTACTTAATGTAATGCTAAAAGCATCTGATAAAAACAAATACAAATGTTTTGAGAGGGAAAAAAGAAAAAACAACCACAGAAAACACTCAGTGAGGCAGGAAAAAACATTCAGAGGACAAATGCTGAGGGGAAAAAAAATAAATCAGAAAGCTCCAGTGGTTTGAAAGAATCTAGTGTGCAATATTATATACATGTGCAACCCCTTTAACCTAAACCTTGCTTTCACTCCAATTTTGCACTTGCACATAGGGATATAAAAATATAAGCAAACATTAGAAAGGGCACCTATAAATACAGGCCCGTGCTCAGAAGTATAGCTAGTTATTTAAAGCACCTGACTTCCTGAGACAAACCAGAGGCAGGGAGGTGTGTTGCCTCTGCCTCCATGGGGAAGAGTTTGCTGAAGTCCAATGGAGCCCACTGATTTCATTGAGCACCAGGCTGGACCACAATCATGATAGTCATGGTAGCACAGTATCTGCCATCATTGCCACACATTTACTTCCAGGCTTCAAATGCATCTTCCACTTGTGAAATGATGGCTATGTGGGCAGCTGAAGCAGGCAGAAAGAGACGAAATTAACTGAAGCAAAATCCAGGTTCAAGTTTTGACCTCCACATGGGAGTGTTTGCTTCTCCACACGTACCTGAGCTTTGCCACTGACTTACTGGCAAACACTGACTTTTCAGGAACTGTCTTAATTTGCAACCCTCAAAACAGCACCTAAGGGACTGACTCACAAGTTCTCTGGGCCTTTTACACCTTCCCCCAACCCTGCAAATAAGACTCTGCTCTTTGTGAGGCTGTTCCCTCACTTCTTTTCCTCTGAAGCAACCAGAAATAACTGGCTGTGACATTCAGCTTCAAAACACTGTCACTCACCAGGGGTTTGGCAACACAAGGTCAAGCCTTTTAGCAGCTCTCATTTTCTCTCCTTTGTTTTCTTTTAATAGCAAAGACAGACCAAGCTAATACTTGCCATGACACTGACTTCCCTGGAATTGTCCATTTCCCCAAACCACTCCTAAGGGAGCCCATTTCAATAGATTCCTAGCAAAGATGCTAAAAACTAAGGGTATGAATCCTGGAAAATGTGAACTACAAGGTCACTGATTAGATCTGAAAGCTAAGGAGGTGTTCTCTCTTGGAAGCTTACATGAAGCACAGAAGTGATAAAGAAACACTTTGTACTTGACCTTAGATAACTTCCAAATAAAATTCTGAAAACAAATTTAAAACATTGCAGTCTACAAACAAGAATGAATTCATCTGTCCATGAAACACTTGGATGACGCACAAATCTAAACCATGTATTTCACTCTGACTTCTACGAGCAACATTCTAGCTTCCAACAATTTTAAAGACATGAGATTTGGCAGAAAATGCTGTTTACCAAGTCCTCAAAATGCAACATGTTGCTGGCTGAATAGAGAAATCCATTTGTTTTGCTCATCAAGAGGAGACTGTAGTCTTTTTATTTGATAAAGCACCCATCACTGCAGAAGTCTTCACCTCTGCAGCACTCAAGCTTGTGGAAGATGGAAATAGATAAACCAAAAAGCACCTTCAATTCCAAGCTTCCTTAAAGAACTCGGATTTGTTGTTTTGAGAGGGCAGAAAGAACCTGTGGTTTTTCCACTGACTCATCTCAGCACAATGGAGACAAGGCTGTATGAAAAGAACACATAGTCTAGCTAAGTCTTTTTTCTATTTCCAATGATACATCTAAATCCTGACCAAGAAAACATTGTTGAGTCTTCATTCTCATACTCCTCTCTTCTCAATTTATTTGTATTTCTGAGAAGAGCAAGAACAAACTCACTTGATTGGAATAGGCTGAGAATAAGAAAGCAATTATAAGGGATGGGACAGAAAGGTACCCTCCCACAGACCAGGGGACTGCAGCAGTTATGAAATCTCCACCAGGTCATCAATCAAAAAGCCATACTTGTCCCTACATAGCTGGGCACCGAGTCCCCACTGGTACCAACCAGCTTCTCAGACTTGGAAGGTAGTGACCCAGGATGTGTGTATCCAGGGAATAAACCTGGCAGCCTCAGTGGGAAGACAGGAGGTAGAGAAGGAAAAGGAGGGGAATCCAATCAATGATATTTCAATAGCTGGAGGCTGGCACAATATTCTGTACTTAACAACTTTGTAGAAGAAAAGCCATCTGTTGGTTTGCTTGATAGCTTTGTTCTCCCCCAATTCAAACCTGTTAAATTGTGTTAAAATTCTACTGAAGGTATTTTTGGTGTTGCATTTGGGGGGGAGACAGAGTGGTTTTGTTTTGACATGTGAAGAATATATAAAAATTTTTCAAAAGCTGTATCCGTAAAGTTTTATAGCAACACAAGTAAAAAAGTAGATAGTAGATTTTGTGCCTTGCCTGCATTATTCTACACCTTTCTTTGTAAGCTACTCAGATTTCTTAGTGTCTTAGGAGAGGAACTAAAAACGCAGCCCTCTGGCCTATTATGGTCCATAAAGGTTTTTTTTATGTAATCACCAACAAAACTTTTAAACTATGACCTCCCATCAATGGTACTTGCTGACCTCTGCTATCCTCATTGTGGTTGTAACTGTCACATGATTTTCCTGAGGGGTATAGGGTCTCCTCCACACGGAGCAACTCGGAAGGGACTCCAGGCATCCACTGGGAACATTTGGGGTCAGGGCTGGGAAGGCTAAGCACTAGAAGATTTGCTGGTTTATCCCAGCAGCTGCTCTGCAAGGGCCACATGTCGCCCTTTAACTGAAAGCATCTTAGACATCCCAAAAGAGACGACGACTTCTAAAAAGGGGAAAAGAAATAACCCACACCACCACGCAAAAAAACCCAAGAAAAACAACCTACACAAACATCCCCTGGTGTAAAGGATACAAGGCATAGGGTCATATGGCTGACACTGAAGGCTATAGAGAATTCGCCAATAAAAAAACCCTCATAGATAAAAATAAATTCAAAGCCAGGAATTCAGTAAAAATCAATTTAAGATTAACAGAAAAAAAACAGTTATCCAACAAATGAAATACACCCCATACGTATAGTAAATTTGGATGTAACGTGGAGATGCAAGACAGTCAAAAAGCAAGGTATAAAAGCTTATTAGAAAACAAAAAATACTCCCTGTTCCTCCCAGTGATTATCATTTGGGACAGTCATGGCATACTGCAAACCCTTCACCCTAGCCTGAGCCAACCTTAGGACCCAGAGAGACTATGGAATGGTGAGCCTAACACCAGAGAAGGCGGAGGCACTAGGAAGTCTGAGAGATGTTCTAACAGTTAAACCACAGCATCACCACCACTGTTCTTGTGCTTCAATATTGCTGTGAGAAGTGGCGACACAGCAGGCATCTATATATCATGGATTTAAAAGATCCATTCTTCAACCAGCACACAGCAGAGTTGAGAAGAAAAAACATTCGGGAAAAAATTTTTTTAGAAACCAGAGGAAGAAAAGCTGAAAGAAAGCTCTGAAAGCAACTTCTTCTGGATGAAAATGACACCAACAATAAGATGTGATGAATGGAAGGACATAAGGTCAAGCATTAAAGGAAACCCACAGACATTTCTTTCAGCCCAGCAGTCTAAGAGTTCACAAGACAGGGAGTCAGCTCAGACTGCAAACAAACTGTCAAGTGTAAGGTTTTTTTATTTTACTTTTTCTCTTTAAAAGGATGAAAAAAAAATTCTCATACTTTGAGCTTACATTTAGCATTCTTCAGAAAAAAGGGATTAAATTTCAGCTTTTAGACGTGATGAAGCGAGCAGTGAGAAGGGTACCTACCTAGAATAGTTTGACATTTAAAAAAATTGCTACAGCATGATCAGGTACTGGAAGACCCCACAATAAAAATAGGGCTCATCTTAGCTCACTTGCAAACCAGATATAAGACCCCTATTATTGCCCCTTCTTTACAGCCTAACTCTTCATAAAGCCAGGTGTGAATCCACTAGACTTCACTGAGCTTCTACAAATCTTGAATACTGAATCACAGAATCACAGAATCTAAGGGGTTGGAAGGGACCTCGAAAGATCATCCAGTCCAACACCCCTGCCAGAGCAGGGTCACCTAGAGTCCATCACACAGGAACGCATCCAGGCGGGGTTTGAATGTCTCCAGCCAAGGAGACTCCACAGCCTCTCTGGGCAGCCTGTTCCAGTGCTCTGGCACTCTCACAGTGAAAAAGTTTTCCCTGATATTCACATGGAACCTCCTATGCTCCAGTTTGCATCCATTACTAGTGGACATTCTACCTCACATTGCTCAAGAGTAGCAACAGGAGACTTAGAAAAGTTGGATAACAAAAATGAGGACCAAAACATCTCCCTGGGGCATACTCACTTTTCCTCTAAACACACTATTCTACTCACAGGAGCATCTGTGATTCAGCTTAATCTTAGGAAATTTATAAATTGCCTGCATGAAATGAAATGACAATGCTTCTCTGTCAATTAGATCTCATTTTTCTGAGCACACTGATCAGAACAAATGGCCAGATGTTTAGATAAGCCTCATCTGGTTTGATTCAGTGGCTGAAGTAATGCAGGTATTTCCTTTCATTAAGTATAAAGAGCATTATTCATCCAACATATCTGCCCAATATTTTTCTCAATGTATTTTCTTCATTTTGCTAAAACCATCTTATATCAGCTTGACGTCACATGGCCTGTCATCACCACAATTTTTACCATAGCAACCCATTAACCTACATAGTCACACAAACTGAAGCTGAATGTGGCACTGTCCTATGCATGTGAAGTTTTAATTTAGGTCAGTATTCAGTGCTGCTGGCTAACTAAGTGCAGTCACAGGCTGCCTCTCGTATCTGGAGCACAAGGAGATGTGTACAGTGTGTACCAAGGCAATATATAAGGAGGTGCTTTTGCAATGCCACAGGGTTGGAAAAACATTAGCTATATCTCTCAACTTAAATTTATTACTTTTGTTTCTTAGCTATTGTAATCACACTGCCATTTGCAATGGCAGGATTTGTGGATGAGCCTCATAGGGATGTCAAGAACTTCTATGTTTGTACAACTGGAAGAGCACAGCTCCTGTCTAGGCTCAAAACAAAAAGACCACGAGTAAAGTCTTAAAATATACTCCTAAAATATACTCCTGGAAACCCAGCTGCCTTATTCTACTGCTCAAGGGACACTGGCAAGTTTTAGCCTAGAAATCCAACCAAACTTGTATCTTGCATCATAAAAATGAATCTCAGTAGTATAAAACAAACCCTAGGACTGGAAATCTAAATCCTGCAAATATTAGGGAACCCTTTTTCTCTGCCAATTCTGTAAGACAACATGAGCTCTCATGACTTTTCAAGACTGACATGGCAGGAGCTGTGGGACAATGTAAACTCAGCATCAGTAACTAATCATAGGAAGTGAGAAGGCATTTGCTTGAGCTCAGTACTATATTTCCAGTTGCCTCACAGTAGCTCACTATTTTTCTAGTTAGCTCATTGCACCATTGAGGGCTGGAGGAAAAGAGCTACTCAAAAAACAGCCATAAAATAAAGTGAACCCTTAGCCATGAGAGAGGATAAGTGACACACATTAACAAGGACTAAGTAGCTAGTTACTGTTTGGAAACTGAAACTATCACACAGAAATAAAGTTGCACACCTTAAATATTTTCATCTGATTTTCAGCATGAAAAGTAAAATGAATTCCCAGGAATGGTAGAAAGGGTTTCATATTATACTCACAATGCAAAGGGTTGTACCACTAAGTAAAAACCTTCACATTTGGACCTGTCTGAGGAGTGAGCAGAAGGACAGGGTGATCTGGGCATGATGGGCTGGTTAGCCCGACCTCAGTGTAAGGTTTTCGAACAAAATTCTGAGAAGATCTGGAAAACAGAATAAACAATATATAATAGAACATAATTAAGACGCAGACACATTTCCAGAGCGTCATTTGAAGAATCAAAAGCAGAAGTCTAAAGTACACAATCCCTAGAGAGCATCTCTCAGCCTTGTGTTCCTCATCATGCCCAGGGCCAGTGAAATCATTTACTTACCCTTCCTATGATCCCAAGTGCAAAGCAGAACATTGATTCTGGTTTTTGGGCAAGTTCTCAAAAAAGCAGTCTTGCACTAGAAAACTATAAATCCCTGTTGCTAGGGAACCCTACAGGCTTTTTGTTGTTGTTTTGTTTTTAAGCTTCATTTCCTTTCCAATTTCTCCTTCTCAATCCTTTTAATCTACAATTAGCAAAGTGGTGCAGATGAGTGCTCTCCATTTACAGAAAAAATTCCAACTCTTAAAACCTTAGCAGATATTTCCAATCCCCTGTAACAGTGCCTCCCTACTCTGAGCACTCAGGCTGTCAAGTGAGCTTTAGTTGAACTCCAGATAAACCAGAGATGCAAAACCAGTAATATCCAGCTCAGAGCATCGGCACTGGGTAGAAGAGAAGATGTAAAAGCTGAGACATATTAGGAAAAGATTTTGTAAGTATTGTGAAGTATAAATACAGCATTGGGTTATACACAGTGTATGGGAGCAGTCAGGAACACTTCAACCTGCTGAAAATTAACCTAATCAAAGAAGAAATAAAGGACACCTCCTGGATGCTTTTCATCATTATATTGGTCCACATGCCTCCAGGAAACCCCAGCTAATGCAGGTAGACCTGTATTTTTTACTGAACCTTCTCCTCATTTCCTGTTCCAGGGCCCTTTTATAGATGAACATGTACAGGAACAGAGTTTTTTTTATTTTCAGCTGTCTTCAATACTGACCATAACCAGACCCTGCCCCAGCATTTCTTACAAGTGATGTAGTCCTCAGCTGAGACATCAGCTTGAACACTGCCTATTTCCAGTTGTGTCTATAACCTGTATCCAACAAATCTCTTAGAAATCCACAGGGGTCTTAAACCTGGTTGCCAAGAAAACCAAGACATGCTCCTTACATGTTTGTACCCTCAGAGCCTGCTGCTCATGACACCAGGCGAGAAACTGCTGATACTGCAACTCAGGATCAGACTTTGCAGTTCAAAGGGCTGAATGTCATCACAACTCTTTGGAAGTGCTCCTGAAACGATGAATAAATTATATTACTCTTTCTTTAGTTTACTACTATGCACAAATACACTGCATCTGGAAAACACAAAATCCACACACTTCTGGTTAACCATTTTTATGGAGATTGCTGTGGCAGGGGAATTCTTTTGTGGACTGAATGCTGAAAGTTCAACTCAAAAGCAGACTCTTAACTTTGACTAATGGTGACATCTCTTGAAATAGCAAAGACAAGCCCTTTTAGCTCTTTTTAAAGACCCACACATGGCCACAAATTTAATAAGACAACAAGATCAAATTGCTCTTAATAAGCCATTGAGTTTCAGCACTCCTTGAAGCTCAGGAGAGCAAGGCTACATCTGCAGAACTGCAGTGCTACCGATTTAAACTCATCTCCAGCAAACGATAATTTGATCACATCCAAAGGGTATTTTTGCATTGTGCCAATTTGTCTCAATGAAGCCACAAGGAAAAAGGGAAGTGTAAGATAAAAACAATCATCAAGGAAGAGGCAGCTTTTGTGAAAGTGAGAGCATCATCAGTAAAAGAGACCTACAGCAGCACAGTGAATTGGTTTTTCCCTTGGCCACAGCTATAAGGTATTAATAGCTTTGAGAATCTAAAATAAGCCTAAATCTGTAATTATGGTGCATTACTTTCCTGCTCTTGAGAGAAACTGCCAGTTTACTTTGGCACTCAAATACCTCAGGAGCATCAATCCAATCCTTTGTCTGGCCAGATTGCATTCAGAGTGCTAAACAAGGGCATCAGGTGGCATTTTGGCCAAAACAAACGGATGTGACTTTCTCACAGTTCTAAACTTAAGTGGGTAGATACCCTCTATACCTCACTACATTTTCTCATCCACACAGTGGAATAGCCAAGTCAGGGAGCTTTAGGAAGGTAGACAGTGTTGTTTTTAAAGGTACAGCAGATATGGGTTACATAGGTATTTTTAAGATTTTTTTTTAGATATTTAGATATTTTTAGATTAAGTTTTGTAAATCTTTAGATATCTAAATACCTAAAGAATGCTGAAAAACTGTTCAAAATATACCAGAACTTTCATTAAGGAAGTTTGTTTACAGCTTTTAAGAATAAGAAGTTTTCTGCCTCTGTAACAAGCATCATATCAGTACAACAGAGATATGTCCTAATATTTAGCTGGTCAGAACTTTTATATTTAAGAAGTATTTATGTAATTCCAATTCATCTATTCTTAAAAAGGTACCATATAAGTAATTGATAAAGCTTCACAGTTACAGACAACACAATGAAAAGCATAATCACAATGTAGAGTTAGTTCAGTCTTTCAATGGCTTTGTTTAGTCCGAGATCTCCCAAGCTAATGCCCAAGATCAATACCTTCTGGAAAATTAGGATTCCTACCTAGACTTCATGGTAGGACACAGCATGATGCAGAACCTCCATGAGACTACAAAAAACACTGTCAACTGTACAAGTCACTGTCACTTAACAACAACTCAAACCAGAGTGGCTTGGTAGTATATTGTTTTAGTGATGGTCCACACTCCATATATTTTAAACTTATCTTTGAAAGAGCTCTGTAGGAACACAGTTATGAACTTGACTCCACTACAGCCGCTGGTAACAGCTACTAGAGATATTAAACCCAGGATTTAATCATCTTAATTGACTGCTTCCTGACCACCAGTGTTAGGCTTACGAAGGCAGAAATAAGATAAGCTGTCAAGTCCCTTTGGAAGTTCACTGCAAAGATTTATTTACTCTCCAGTTTCCCGACCCTTCTGTTTCGTTCACAAGATGTTACCTTTGTTTGCATCAAAATACTCATCTAAAAATGCTTGTAGCTTCCACCAATACCTTCCTTCATTTCTCCGAATTCAGTTTGAGTTTGGTACCTTTCCTAATTGCAGAATGACAGGTAATATTTAATCATAGACCATAGCTACAGCTTAAATGCTAGTATTGAATTTTTGTTCTTATACAGGAAAGAAGAAACACAAATCACAGTTTATTTTAGCTATATTAAATAACTTAAAATTAAATACGGATCAGAAAACTGCCTGGTAGAAGCTCAAACTCCATTTCCTTTGGACTTCAATTTTTCTTCAATTTCCAAAATTACAGCAAATAGACATAAAGGACACATGTAATAAAGTTTGATTTCTTCTAGAAATGACAGGCAACCTGATACTAGTATATTGAGAGATGAAACCATACTAAACAAAAATCACAAGGGAGGATCTCTAAAAGCTACCTCTAATGTTATTGCTTTTTTCCTCCCCCCTCTCTCCCCCAAAAGGATGGCTTCAGATCTGCATTAGATGAAGGATGAGCTTGAAGCCAGATTGGCTATGCAGACATCTATTTTATTGTTTCTTCATATATTTCTACATTAGCCTGTGCTCTCAAGTCAAAGCTATTACATCTGTATGAAACAAAATCCAATCCTAACAACACATCCTATATCAGGAATTTTTGTCCCCAGTACTCAGTCTTTCAGCCCGATCTCCTCAGTTTCCTGACACCCAAAAACTGTTAAGAGCTACTTTAGTCCCAAGACCTCATCTGTGATTTGACATTTAACCAGCTACTATGACCCTTAATTCTTTCTTTCTTACATAGGAAGACTTCATCCACCTGAAGATCCTAGGGGTACCAAACATCCAAGAGGTCTCCCTATCTGGAAGGAAGTTTTCAGCTGATCTACAGCATTTTGTTTTGGGTTTTTTTGGGGGTGTGTGTGCTTTGTTTAGGGGGCATGAGGTTTTTTGTGTTTTTTTCTTTTAAAAGCAGCCTTATTGATACCAACTGCATAGGTTACATGAATTGTTTTGTCAGCAGTGGAAGTGCTGTAAATTATCATCAGCATCAGCTGGCAGTTCTTTTTCCAGCATTGTCCTTGTGCCCTACCAAGTACTACCACATTGGTTCATCTGCCATCAAATGTACATTACCAATTTATAAACCATATCTACTATTCTTGTTTATATGCGGATTTTCATATTATTGTATCTATGGCACATATATATATGAAAAAAAGTCAAAATGATGTTTGACTAGCTTTTCTTTGGAATAGGGGGAAGACCATTTGCTTGGTTTGATTTTTTTTAAAGCCTGATCATTTCACAGATTGTTTCAGGAAGGGCTCACATTTGAATCAGTGTAACCAAGGAAATGGTAACCTTTGTGAGGACAGAATGAATGACTGCATTATTCAGATGTGTTATAGACAGAACAATCCCACAAACACAATGGGTTTCCCAGTTTCACAGCATCTGCTGATTTAATAGGTATATTTTATCACTCAGATGGGTGTTGTTGCTGCAGTATTAGCTCATCTTTGCCCAGGACATTGTGACAACTGCACTGTCTGATATTTTCCATAGTAATAAGAGTCACCAATATATACCAGATAAAATGAAAATGTGAAAATAGCATTTTGCATATTTGGGTTTTCCCCAAAGGTTTCTCTTAACAGCTGGAGACAGGAATTACTCAGATACACAAAATACATGCGTGGTCACCAATCTTGCAACAATACGGCTAAGATCAGACAAACACAAAACCTGGATTTCCTACGGATTTTAATTCAATTGCTTGTGACTCCTTAAGTGTTCTGTTCAAGCCCAGGAGCTGATAATAAGATTTGGCAGTTTTACACAAGACAAATCCCAGCTATCAGGAACGCCTCGATTATTACTACACGCAATCAGTGATCAAATCATTCTTCCCACAGCTTGTGGTAACCAACACAGCAGAGCCTCAGTGCAAGTCTTAGCTGAGCACAGAGTGCAGAACTCTGAAAACATTTCAAGTTTCTGCTCATAGGCTTGGAAATCAGGGTGCATACTGAAACTATCCATCTGCCAGCCTACAGTCTTCCACTTGGATTAATGGACAGGTGATTTTGTATTCCAAAAACAACATATTCAACAATATCTGCCTTTAGGAGTTGTGCTTGAACCAAACTTTATTAAAAGGAATCATCCTTCAGAAGCATTGGTAAAAGAGGGTGGCAGGACAGTCTGGACAGGATTAGCTATTTCTGTGTACCATTTGCTTTGCCACTCGTTTACTAGAGACAACAAATTCTCTATGTTGTTGCAAAGCTAAGCACACAAAACTGCTATCAGCCCCCCCAAAAATAAAGATTTTACTAAATGCCACTTCACTGCAGCCTGCAAAGGTAATTATAGAAAGTAAGAGCTCTGGAAGGAAACAATATTTTACTCAAACTGCAAGGGCCATAGGAAAGCTTCACAGAAGAAATGCTGCATCATGAAAAAGTGCTGTATTACTTATTATAGCAGGGATGTTTTCTGTCCTAGACTAATAATAGGGAAATTAAGCAGAAGTCTGATCCTAAATGAAGGAAATTGCTCTCTCAAATAGGTTGCGTGGTCCTTACAGCAGTGACTCAAAGGAAGTGGTAGCATCTCCCACCCCCACCCCACAAGGGACAGTGTTTACAGTGGGGTGCAGAGCCAACCTCTGCATTCTTATGAACTTGTAAAGTCCTCATCTACCAGCCATGGGTCATGTCAAGAGGTATAATCCCCAGAAGAGACCTCATATCTAATTCTGTTCTGGAAAATACTGTCTGCTCTTAAGAGTATGGACAACCTCAGGAAAATCATCTGGACTTCACTGATCATACTGGATCAAGCTGCTATTACAGCCAGTGTTAAATAGCCTGGGATCAGGGATTTGTAACATCAAACAATACAGTAAACACCCTGCTAAATAGCTTAACATCAGCCACAACTACAAGTCAAAGCAGGGCAGCTGGGCTAGACTCAGTATAGATTTAATGCCAAACCACTAATACGTTCTCCCCCAGAGACTCACACAGGATTTTTTTCAGTGGTAAGGACTGTTAGTGTCACTTAATTTACTCACAAGACATACAATGGCTTTTGGGCTGTAAATGAAATACCAGCTCTATGCTAGGCTCATGTTAAATCCTGCTGCAGGAATAATACTTGTCTTTTATTAATGAAAATATAATGCCATCAGTGTACTCTAGACCTAACACTTGTATTTTAAAATTAAAGTATGGCTGCCATTAGATAGCACTTGCTTCTATTTCAGCTGACTTGTTTTAACTAATGGCAAGCATGATATTGATCATCAGCCTCTCCCTCCCTCTCTGTTTACCATAACTAACTGCCAGTCAAATACCACACTACCATGGTGCACTCACTAGAAGATTCTCAGCCCCAGCAAGGGGTGGAGTGGATGTCTGGTTGGACTTGTTCCATATTCTTTATTTGAGCCTTTATCCTATTTAATATATACCTACATAGTGGGCATTATTATCTCCTCTGAGTTCATTCAATGAGCATACATTCAAAATATCCCCATGATATATAGATGAGTTACTTGAACATCTTGAAAGGTGGCAAACCTAGATGGGTCCCTGTCCCAGTAGGGGTGCAAGGTGCTTAGGCCCCAAGAGCCCTCAGCTAGGTTCCCTTCCTATACAAGGTGCATGGAAGCCCAGGTGTTAAACAGAAGTCATCACAGACTAAGACAACTTTATGACATGAGGTACCCTAAATAATATCTTTCTCGAAAGATGCACCTTTTTGCGAGTTGCAAAACCACATCCACCTCACCTGGCATTCAGAGAACCAAAA
Source organism: Aegotheles bennettii (assembly GCA_013398125.1). Taxonomy (NCBI): domain Eukaryota; kingdom Metazoa; phylum Chordata; class Aves; order Caprimulgiformes; family Aegothelidae; genus Aegotheles; species Aegotheles bennettii. Next base: position 607,865 of record VZRW01007714.1, on the reverse strand, counting down.
AAGCACTCAGGCACTGTTCTCTTCAAGTTTGGACATTAATCTCCTGGTGTGGAGAGCCATCATCTACTGTATATCATTGCACATATCCCTCTTTAAACACAGCAGGATGTTGAAGGATTTGATCCTTCCCCTCTGCTCAGCACTGGTGAAACACACCTTGAGTACCAGTTCTGAGAGACAGGGATGTACCGAGTGAGGCCAGACAGTGGCTACAAATACAAGAGCTTTGGAGCATCAGACACAGGAGAGACTGAGCAAGCTTTGCTTGTTCCACCTGGAGAAAAGAAAGCTCAGGGAGATCAGTGTGTATAAATACCAGGGGGGTGGACAGACAGCATTATTAGTAAAGAGGAAGCCAAGCTCTTCTCAGTGGTGCCCAGTGAAAGGACAAGCTGCAATACAGGAAATTCTGTATCAAACAAGGCTTTTTTTACTGTAGGGGTGATAGAACACTAGAACAGGTTGCCCAGGCAGGCTGTGGAGTCTCCACCCTTGAAGACAGCCAATACTCGATTGTACGTAACCCTGAAAAACCTCTCCTTGACATTGCTTTGAGGGAGGGGTTGGATTGGGTCTCCAGAGGTGCCCTCCAACCTCAGTTATTCCAAGATTCCTGTTGTAATCAGTGGAGAGTTACAATTCCCACATTTTTAGCCACCTTTTTGTTTAACAAAAGCCTTAGCTCCCAGGCTGAACGACACAATGCCTTTTCTACCCACTCCCCATTCCCTCTGTATTTAACAGCACAGAGCCAGGCTACTTGCCTAAAGTCCATTCTGCACTTCCATTTTACAGAATCAGATTTTCTTAATTAACAAGGGGGGTTTTCAGTGTGCTCGTTTATGTTTTTTTGGTTTTTTTGTTTGTTTTGGGTTTTGTTTTGTTTTTTTTTAAAGGAAAAGGAAGAAAAACTTATTCTTCATAACATCTTGTTTCCAAGAAACAAAGTGGCACAACAGCACAGCATGGTGTCACAAGCAGATTGAAAATAGATTTCTGTAAATTACCAAGTTTCTTAATGCTTTGTGTGTAAAAATCTTCTATAAAACAACAAACCAGGTAACCTGCATCATTAGAAGCACCTTCCCAAAACAGTAATTTTCAGTTTTTAATCCAGTAGCCCACCCCTTTACCGAGTTTGCCCAAATCTTCTGCAAAACTGGTGGATGGGAACAGCCAGCTCTTTCAGAGCTGCAGAGCAAGAGTTTAGGACTAATTGTTTTTCTTGCCACTGTCTTTCACATGGCCATATTCCTATTTACCATCTTCTCCCATTCACTCCAGTTCTGCAAAGAGGTGACAGAAAAGCTACTACTTTCTTTTTGGATATCAGACGACTGCTGGAGACTATGAAGAATAATTATTAGCCTTAAATATATATCCAAGATAGCCATTTTTAGCTTTGATCAACAAGGTCCCATCAAGTTTCAGAAATCTCTTCTATTGTCCTTTATAAAAAAGAATCTGAGCATCTTGTGCTTGTGGTGTTTGGCAGCCCGGGTGAGATGGCTAACTATGCTGGAATGACATCTCCTCTGGGAAAACCTCCTCTCCTCCTTCTGTCCCCTCACTCCAGGGAGAGATGGCTCCCCCCTGACAAGTCCCTCAAGCCGATTCCTGCTCACTTGCTTCTAACATCTGCTAGCTGTTTGCAACTGCATCTGTTCATTCCAGTTCACTGGAGAAGGTCTGTTTTTCCCCCATGAAGCAATGTGACGCAGAGCTACTGCATCTGAATTAAAGGTCTGATGCACTTAGCCAAGTTTCATACATAAACTGCAGAGAGAACAGATACAATATTTTCTATGACATATGCTGCTGACCTCATCACCCAACTAATGATAAGGACTCATCACAAACAAGTTTACCTTCCTCCTGTAAACATTTACCCATTCTGTATTTCTGCTCTATTGCTCTCTGATGGAAAACCAGTACCTCTAAGCAAATTGTTGCTCACCAGCTTGCAAGTATATCTTTGAAAGCTTCAACTCGTTTGCCTTCCGATTTTGCATGATCTCCATACATGCCAAGACTGAAACTCAAGTAGAGTTATGGACAAGTTTTATCTATCCTTAAAAATGAGCAGCTTTTTGAAGAGCTGATCATTCTTGCATACTAAACCACAGTCACATTTTGTCTCATTTAAAACACTTGACCAAAAGGAAAGTTTAAGAAACAATGCAGAAAGATTTCTCACATCATTGCCCTTTGTCTGGCTATGCTGAAGAGAGGTAGGATGACCTCACCCCACCTGAGATGAGCTCAGGGGAGACCTTATTGCTCTCTACAATACTCATCGACCTGAAAGGAGGTTGAAGCGAAGGGGGGCCGATCTCTTCTCCCAAGTGAAGAGCGACAGGACAATAGGAAATGGCCTCAAGTTGCACCAGGGGAAGTTCAGGCTCGATATTAGGAAAGTTTTTTATAAAAAAGGGTGGTCAGGCATTGGAATAGGTGGAGTCACCATCCCTGGAGGTGTTCAAAGAATGTTTGGATGTGGCTCTTGGGGACACAGTTTAGTGGTGGACTTGGCAGTCTTGGGTTATTGTTGGACTGTGTGATCTTGAAGGCCTTTTCCAACCAAAGCAATTGTGTGATTCTATGACCCTTCTCAAGAAGTTCAAACTTTAGACATACAGACACAGGCCATCACATCTGCAGATCACCTGCCACTTGCCTTCAGCCAGCAGAGATGCACACAACCTGGTTCTGTTTTCCCCACCACCCTGCTTAAGGCTTCTTGTAATAATCCTCCATAGTTCCTGTCTCATGTGGCACTGTACAAGTCTAAGCGACACCCAGACAAATGCAAATTTAATTCAAGCATAAGAGCAGTGTCAGTGTTTTCTGGAACAACCTAATTTTGGTAATCCACACTATGCTTTTACCCCCATCTCCCATCCACACGTCATCCTGCTATCATAATATCCCCTGAATTCCACTTCAGCAGCACAAACCTGCCATCAGCTCAGAGATGTTAGCTCTCCTTGTGACAGTATTGCCTACGAGCTAGTAATAAATTACATGTAATCTGCATGTGTGAGTACTCTATCTGCAATATGTAGCATCAAGCACAGTAAGTATAAAAAAAGCTGTCCTGCAAGATGAAAACCTATAGAATAAGGGCTGAATATAGTCCTTTTACCCCCTTTCCAAGTCCTCACACTCTGCCCCAGGAAAAGGCATCATTTATTTCAGAATGAGCTATTTGTTTCTCGCCACTGGAGCAATCATTAACACTTCATTAACGCTTCTGTTTACCATCTAGACAGGAGATGGCTTCAACAAACCATGCCCAAGGGAAATGAACATTTCTAAAAATTTAGATGCTAAAACAAGTGTCCTAATTAAGTTTTGGGTCCCAAGAAATGCCAAGGAGAAGGAGATCTGAATCTACTCTAGAATTTCAGAGAATATCTGGGTATGTCAGGAAATACACATCCCAAAACAGGACCACTCTTCTTTTAACACTCCACCCGGTGTGAAATTTTGTTTGGAGGATGCCCTTATACCTCTTTAACAGCTGGATGATACACAGAGAAAGAAAAACTGAAATCTCAGAGCTGGAAATGAGATCTCAGGGCTATGTCCTTTAGGAAATCCAAGGATGAGCATCACATTTACTAGGCTCAAGGACAGGAACACAAAACCAGATTTCTTCTTCGCATTTCTCAGAGACTGAGGATGGGCTGGGACCAGATGGAAGGAATGGCATTCCACTTCCAGGGCTGCAGCAACATCCCAAAGCAGAGCCATTCCTTCAGCACACTCCAATACACTGGCAAGGTTATCCAGAAGTTGTGTAGGGAAGAGGGGAAGATAGCGAGTTGGAAGCCTGTCGTGCACAGGAAGACCCCTTTTCCCTGCAAATAGCCTCAGGAGAACTGGTGGTAGAATGGACAGTAGGGTCAGAGGCTGAACTGAACAGTCTCCCTGAAAGATCAGAACAGCTACCACTGAGACACCTCAGGTACAATTTGAAAAGGAGCTTCCCTGTCAAATGAAGCTACCTTGGACATTTGAGAAAGGACTTCATGTTGCTGCTGTTTCCTTTGCCCTCCCCAAACTGTGAGCTTTAGTTTTATTTCCACTTTGCCTGTAGTTTTAATTTCACATCTTCCTTTTCTTCACAGTCAAGGTCATCATTCTAACTCTTCTTAACCTCCCCAAATTTCTCCTGTCCTGATGCATCCTGGCCTTTAAAACACTGCAGCCTTTGCTGATCAACTGTAAGGACTAGAGAAGGAAAAAACCCTGTTTCTGAAGCAATCCTGAAGAGAAGGAGACAAACCAGTTTAAGCCACTTCAGGAATATTTCCTCTTGCACTTTTGTTTTCAATCTCAACACCTTCTTCTCAGTATCTCCCATCAAATACTAATAACTCAGTAACCAAAGAAATCACAACAAAACATCATTGAGCAAGAGGTCGGGTAGATCCAAAAATCCTGCAAACTTCATCAGCAAAGAGGAGTTTGAAAAACCATTGCTGGAGCACAGATTGTTTGAGCTGCAGCTCAGGAAAGGATGATTTTAAAGCACTTACACACATAGCAATATTTGGATTGTAACTCAGTGGGGCAGGATTGTTTTCTACATCTTTACTCCTGATGAAGGACCCCTGCTGCAGAGCTGGAGTCAGTTTCATGGGGGTTTTTGTGTCATGACTCATACAATGAAGATAGGGATGACACCATAGAGAAATAGCTTTGCTTCCGTCTCTCAAACTTTATCCACTCCCTGACTGCATGACTCATTTAACATCAAGTACAAATATAAAAAGAACTTTTATTCACTGAAAAATAGTTGTATTTCATAGCTGCCTTTAATGCCAAAAGAAAGTGGGAAAATCTGGACTGGTAATTAGGTTATTTACGTAGTCATGTATAAATTGTGCACAAATTTGTGTTTGTGACTTTTGTAATAGTCTGACCTGTAAAAACAATTTCAACCCCAGCTGAGGCATAAACCCATGTTTTATTCATAGAGAAAGCACCACTGCTGTATTCATTGCACACACAGATTTTCAGAGCTTAGTCAGCACCGTTTGCACTGAAGGAAGTGGCAATATGCACTGTCTTGAGAAAAACCCAATCTTTAGGCCCACTGCTGATGGATTTACACCTGTGAATCTTACCATTTCTCCTAGCTTGTGGGGCTTGTGAGTCAGCCTGTCACAAGCCAAACAGGGCCTGCAGACAGATCCATCTGTACAGCACAAGAAGTCACAAGAGGGGTGTAACAGCACATGGGGTCAGCACATCCCATTCACTTGGACTGTTCCCTCCAACCTGCTCTGATCAACACACAGATAGAGCAGCTCTAACTCATTTAAGGCACTTGAACAACTCCTGGTAGAAAGGGAACCCATAAGTCTTGCATTATCTGCTCTTCATGACACAATGCAGGAGCTCAGCATATCTTTAAATCCAACAAAGAACAGAGACACTAAAAGAAAATAAGTAAAAAAAATACAGAGACACTGGTACAGCTGCCCATAATGCACTAAAGCAAGGAAAACAAGACACAGTAAAGGTGAAGTGCCCTTAAACAACCTGTCAGGCTTTGATTTACCACAAAAACCATCCACAGACCTCTCAACTCCTATCTGGAAAAAAAATCAGTCACAGGGTTGTTTTCCCAGACAAATTTGAACCTAAATCATCACTAGAGGAGCAATCACCACCTGTTTTCTGGGCTGCTATTTCAAGCAAACCCCTGCATAAGCAAAGAAGCAACCCTTTGCTTTCTTTAGCACCTAGACCTTCCTAGAAAGTTCCCACCAGGAACCCCACGTTGCCATAGCTTGAAGTATAAAGTCACGGGAAGGCGCAGCCACGCTTTGTTTAATGATGGGCTAGGATACAAACAAAAACAGCTTCCAGGAAATGGCTCTTCAGAGCACATTTACTATGCCACACACTTCATTTCTCTGTATTATAGAAATATTCTTCAGCCAAGCTACAGCAAAGTGTCTTGGTTGCTTGAATCACTACCAGTGACAACCAGAGTACTTGCATTAACGTTCACCCTAATGGGTTTTCACTGCCTACCTTTTCACACTTGCTGCTATTAGAAGGTTTTTTTAAACCTTCCAAGATTAATTCTGTGAAGTGATCAATGACATTTGTAATGTTTAAACAAGAAAGAAAAAGTGCCTCGATGCTTCTTTGTCTGTTTGTGCTTTTGCAGCTCCAATGGAAAGTCTACAAGCTGGCTTTTGCTTGCTAATTACTTTAATTTGCAGCATGGAGAGAAGAAGGGTTAGCACATGGCAGATAAGCTTTACTCTAAACATGAAAGGAATCACATGGCAGAGCATTCAGGCCCTAGGTGAATGATTTCCAAGCACTTTATGAATCAGAGGACAGTCTCAGCCATAAATTACACTTCCAGAACAGGAAGGTGTGCATGTCCCAGCCTCTCTGCAAAGGAGAACAGAGGCTCATTGACACTGTCCCCTACTTTTATAAAGCAAGTTTACACCAGAAACAGTTTCAAAATATGAAGTAAACTATTTTGTAACATCCTCCTTTTTCAGTGACTAGTGCTGCCTATGTCTCCCCCACTATTTGATTTCTGTATGCTGTCATCTAGGAATCCATGTGGTCTTAAAGGGCATTATTCCTGCCAAACATGCAAAGTCTCAAGTGTCCAGGCAGCTATTGTTAACCAGCCACATCATCGTCATGCTTCAGTTTTAGCCAGTTAATGGTATTCCTCAATATAGTGGGAAATTAGATTATTCATTGACAGGAAGAGAATAACTGGATGTTATAACTGACATTGTAACAAGCTGTCTGCTGCTCACATACCAGATGCTGCTCCAGGGTTTTGTATACCAACAGGAACTTCACAGAGGATGTGCTAAAGAGGTTTATTCTAAGTAAAGGGGCAGTTTTAACACAGCTCAAGAGCAGTGTGCCCGGGGCTTCAGCCCACTGCACCACACACAGAGAGAGCTAGAGAGGGGACACCACTGCTGGCCCTCATCCTACAGCCACAAAACTCATCTCCCTGCCTCATGGTGGACAACCAAGCTGCTCGCTGGGAATTTGCCGGCACTAAAGCCATGCAAGTAATGCACTGCAACACAAATATCACTAACTATAAATCAAGGAAAACCTAACTGAAACCCATCTAGGCAGCTTGGAAGATTTATATTTTCACTTTTTATAAAAATCTATAAACCTGAACTGGCAACATACCCTTGTCACAGATATAACAGTGAAGTGAGAGGCAGTAGAGTTCAGAGTATGAGATCCATGGGAAATGGGAATGTGCTACTACATTATTGAAGAAAAATATCAATATTTAAATTTTCCAGTATGCCACAGAAGGAGAAATAATCAGAGATATTTTTTCCCTTTTCACCTTCTTTAAAGTAGCCAATAATTTACCTTTTGTAGAAAAATAGAAAAAAGGACAATGGTTAAAAGCATGTGCTGCTTTTGGACACAGATGCTATTTAGAAAAACACTGGATCATAGTGACTCAATGCATTCCTTGTGCAGCAATCCGAGCTGCACCACAGAACACGTAGGTCTATCACTAGGTCTGTAGTAATCTTTCCCCTACTCTCTGCTTTTTCAGTTCCTGACAAAGCCATTAGAAGAGATCAGCAAGGAGCTTGGATGCATTTTGCCTGATCCCTTCCCCTGTACCTGCTGTAAGGGCCAGACCAAGCAATGCCACTTGTGAGCTGCTGCATGGTTTAGTCTCACCTGCCACCCAGTGGCTTTCTGCCTGTCCTGCAGCCTGGCCATGCTCCGGTTCTCCTTCCCTTAAGCTCCAGATAAGCAAAGTTATTTTTGCTAGACGTTAGAGTCAAACCAATGGAGTACTACGATGGCATAAAACCAAATCCTGTTATTCTTGGCACACTTAAAATAAAGCCAAAAAGCTCTTTCAGGCGCTTGGGGTGGGGTGGGTGTTTCTGGTGTTCTTTCACCCAAAACAAAGCTTTTGTCAAAAACTATTGAGTTCCAAGGGAAACTCCTCTCATATTAGAGATGGAAATTAGAGTCAGGCAGAATAAGAACAGCCTTCACCATAATCATTGAGACTCTTTTCCCTGGATGTTTTAATCCTGAAGTAAACAAAGGACTTAAACTATTTTCCAAATACTGTGCCAGGAGTGCCAAGATACAGAAGCCTTCAACACTTGGGTCTGGGGTTTTATTTTGGCATCAAAAGCATTAGAAGGTGTTACTTGCATCCAGAGGTGACTTGGAATCAGGTAAATTTGAGTCACAAAGACTTCAAAAGAAGATTGTTGTTCTTCCCTACCAGTAAATTCCCAACCAGTACTTGAAGCAGACTTCACTCATACTGCATTCTGAACATTCTGACCATCTTAAATAAGGCTCTGGAGATATGCACTATATTACTTTTATTTTAATTTGTGTTTTATTCTCTTTGGCCTCTCTTGGATTAGAGCAGATAACACCTCTTATGTCAGGCAAGTAGAAGAGCTCCTGTTCTTAGTAAACAAAATTGTTAGGACCATCTGTAAAGGTGACCTTGACTCATGCAGCTTGTTCAGTGAGCACACCTTCTGAAAGAAAACAGCAATCTGCAAATCATTTAATGCATTGCAGCAACTGCTTGTATGGATGTACAAGGTGTTTCAAAAAGGTGGACCCATTTGAAATGGACCTTCAATTGAAATTGGGTCCATCTTTTTGAAACACCTTGTAATAACAGCAGCCCATTTATCAAACACATTCTTGCTTTACATTAATATTCTGTAGCTGTTGTAAACTCAGCATTTAAAAACTCCTTTTGTAAGTTCCATCCCTTTCTCTCCCACTCCAAACAAAACCCATCCTTCCTGAAATACTGCCAGGAAAGTCTTGTACACCTGACCTTTCACATTGTATAATAAATGCTTTGTGCTAATGAAGCAGCTGCATTCATACAGATGCAAACACAGTTTAATAGACCCCCAGGGTCCTTGAGAATAGAAGTGGGGGGAAAAGGCCCCACTCTAAATTAGCATGCTGCAAATTGCCAGTAAGATTAAAATACACACGCAGTGCTGAAAATTGAATTACTGCTTCATGGGTGAAAAGCCAATCTACCTAAAACCTAATGAATAGCGAAGAGAAATGGGAGAAATGAGACATTTTTGTTGAGCAAAAGCTACCCTGACTCTCAGATCTGCACACGACCTGACCTGCAATTCACAAATAATGAGGCAGAGAAGAAAAGCATGCGAAGTCATCTGCCACCACCTCATCCATATGCATGAACTCCCAAGTCAGAAAGAAGGTTCACTGCATACGAGCGAGTTTTGTAACTGTATGCAACAGCTGCTTTTCTGCTGCAAACATTGGGTCCTAAACCAGCCCACAGAAGGAAAAAAATGAAATAAATCACATCAGGTACTCTGTAATTTTCCATGGGGCTTTTAAGGCATATATATATGCCTTAAAACTACCTAAAAAGAGGTTGTAGCGAGGCTGGTGTTGGTCTCTTCTTCCGAATTGCTAATGATAGGACAAGAGGAAATGGCCTCAAGTTCCCTCAGGGGGAGTTTAGGTTGGATATTAGGAAGAAGTTCTTTCCTGAGAGGGTGGTTGGGCACTGGAATGGGCTGCCCGGGGAGGTGGTGGAGTCACCGTCCCTGGGGGTGTTCAAAAAACAGGTTGATGGGGCACTTGAGGCCATGATCTAATGGTCCAATGATTAGGAATAGGATGGGATAAAGGTTGGACTTGATGACCCTGGAGGTCCCTTCCAACCATTATGATTCTATATATTTCAATTATACACAAATTAGCACTTATCATTTAGCTGTGCAAATAAGCCAAGTTGCAACAGAAGAAACTTTTGAGCCCAAAGCAGCTATAATAGACATCAACCCCATTAACACTGTGCTCTCCATGCATGTAATCCACACACCCATGTTTAGCAGGCAAGTTTAGTGTTTACAGGTACTGGAAAACAGTGACTAGATACAGTGCATGGTCAATTGCTCGGTTTCATACAAGAAGATTGTAGGGATGTTCCCATCTCCATGAGCACAGAAACAATAGTTACTCTGATGGCAAACAGGGTGAGAGAACTTAATTTATTCCCATTTTCTACACATCTCTTTCCTCATTTTAGCCACTTTCATGCAGTGCAAGATAAAGGCACTGAATGGAGTGAGCCTGGCTTCAAGAGCAAGACTAGTAGAGGCCAAGAATTTGGCTACCATTGTGCTGAAGATACGCGTTGTTTGGGGGAGTGCTGCTTTAAGGCTGTTATTTTCTAAACTCATCCAAGCACCAGCAAACTAATATCCGATATGTAGAACTAGGAAATATTAGATACTGTATGAAGGCTCCGGGGACACCTCATAGCAGCCTTCGAGTATCTGAAGGGGGCCTACAAGAAAGCTGGAGAGGGGCTTTTTGCCAGGACATGGAGTGATAGAACAAGGGGGAATGGGCTCAAACTAAAGGAAGGTAGATTTAGACTGGGTATTAGGAAGAAGTTCTTTACTGTATGGGTGGTGAGGCACTGGCCCAGGTTGTCCAGGGAGGTTGTGGCTGCCCCTCCCTGGCAGTGTCCAAGGCCAGGTTGGGTGGGGCTTAGAGCAACCTGGTCTGCTGGGAGGTGTCCCTGCCCATGGCAGGGGGGTTGGAACTGGATGATCTTTAAGGTCCCTTCACCCCCAAACCATTCTATGATTCTATGATAAGACAATTAATTTAGTGATAGTGGACATAGTTGATCTGTGTTTCAGAAGGCCTCAGTCTCTTCTCCAAAATAATAAGATAGATAAGTTAATTGCTTCTGTCCTTGGGACCTTGCTTCTGTCCTTGGGACCTTGCTTCTGTCCTTGGGACCTTGCTTCTGTCCTTACTTTGTTACAAGTGTAGTATCAGGGAACCATTTGTATGAGATACTAGTTACTGGGTGACCTGGTGTCTGTGCTCAGCCCTGTTCCCAAACTACTGAAGTGCTGTGTACTGTATTTTGCCATGCTTTGCCTTCTCAATTTTCACCTGTAAAGTATAAGCAGCTACAAGGAATCTTATCTCCCCTGAAGGCTGCTGACATTCTATGGCATAATCTCATCTACTCCTGGTCAACAGAAAGCTGTACATTATGCCCAATCTTCAGCACCATTCACAGAGTAACTCTCCCTTTCTCCCTTTCCAACTGTTTAACCAGTTTGATGGTTAAGACAAAGCTGCTCAGTTTGGATCTGTAGTCACTCCTAAATTTTGAAAATGAATGCATGCTTGGGTGAGAGGAAAAAAATAATCCTGAAGAAAGAAAAGAACCGGACTGTTAACCAGGTTGTCAGGCAAGTAAGAATTCTCTGCCTTGTAATTACTGCTTTAGCCTCTCTTGTTTGGAAGAGGTTGGAGCACAGACACATTTCCAGGAAAAGAACTCATGTAAGGAAACTGTTGTTTCAGACCTAAACTTCAGAAAAGCCACACAGCATGTCTTTCAATTTGATCAATCACCCCACTTTAATTGTCAGGTTTGTTTACTTAAGGCTGTACGAGCTGTCAGGGTCCATCAGCACTGGATGGAAAGCACTGAGCCACCCACTCAGCTCCACATCCCTGACGTGTTCAGCATTGCCTCCTCTAACAGGCCCTGACAGCTCTGGAGGCTTTTTTTCCCCCCTTATGCAAGAGGCAGCTCAGGAAAAAAAATAAATCTCTAAACTAAGCAGCAGCATTTCACCTCATCTCCGTGTTTTTGTCCCTGAAGAACATTTGAACTGTTTGTGTAGACAATGAGACAGTCCAGCACTGCCTTCACGCTGAGTTTATATGGGGGTTTATTCATAACTGTTGACATTGCCTGTTTTTAAACCCATATGACTGGTAGAACATTATGTCCAAGATAAATCACTCCCTTTCAGCAAAGGCTTCTGGGCATGTGGCTGAGGTAGTTCAACATTGAAGCAGCAGCCTGTGATGTTACATGGAAAATATCTATGGAGGTACAAGACAGAAGCTCTTCCAATACCACCTTAGATACCCCACAGTTGAAAAGGAAAATTTCTTCCTCCAACACAATTACTGAGTTCAGCTGAGCCAGTGTAGAGATGAACCTAAGTCTGGTATAAGGCCTCTTCTATGTAGTGCACTACTGACAAGCGATGAATTAGACTGAGCAAAACAAGCTCTTCCTTGAGAAGGAGTCCAGCATTCTAGAGTCACAGTAGTTAACTGTGTCAAATCAACAGACAGCAAAACCCCATTAAGTCATCAGGACAGAAGCAGGCAGTAACAGTGTACATGTCCAACCCACAACCCCAGGAACCCTCTGCCCACACAACCCTGTGCACAATTCTGCTCAGAAAAGGGATAGGGGCAGAATCCAGCCTCTTTCTTCTACCTTCCAGGTCAGAGCTGGAAACTCCCCAAATTCCTGCCCTTTTCAATCTTCTCCCCTTCACTGCTGTTCCCTGTCACTTGTAACTTCAAGAAATTGGAGGAGAAGGAAGAGAGAAGGTGCAAACAAACTTTTTTCAAGTGGAGACGAGAAGAAAACAGGGTACAGGGAGACAATCCACACAGCAAGCATTGCTGCCCTTCTATTCAAAGCGCTTGTCTTTCTTTTTAGTGTTGCCAGGCAGTCTGGCTGCATTCCCCCCATTCTGGAAGAACACCTTGGATTTTCTTTGGTTAAAAGAGAGATTTGCTTATAGTCCACTCGTGGAAAAAAATAGAAACTAGTAGCTGAGCCATAAAAGTGTTTAGCAGTATAGAGCATAAAAATAAAAGGCACTGTACACGGTGTCCCTTAAGTGGTGAACACAAAGTGCTATGCTCACACATTCACAGTGGTATTTTATTTGGCAAATAAGTCGAGCAAAACTTTTCCCAAGGAGCCCATAAAGGCAGTCAAGCAACAACAGAAAAGCTGCATGAGGATCGGCTGTATCTCAGGCTCTGAAGCTGAACAAAACAAGAATGGGAGGCACTGGAAAGCTTTGCCATATAGCAGTCATCCTTACGCTGTATTTTGTTATCTACAAGTCATGCAGGTAGCACATGGACGGCCCACTGGACACTGCAACTTGTGGCATGAGCGCACAACAGCAGCTTCCGCATGAAAAACATTGCCCATCACAGCTGCCAAGCCTGAAGAAGGCAAAACAAGGCTAAAATCTAGCTTTAGATTAAAAAAACAAAACAAGAAAAAACAACTTTCACTCTACCCTAGTGCAGATTGTTGAACTCTTCAAAATAAGCAAGAAATCTTCAGCACACTGCAACTAATTGTACTTTAGTTTCTCCAGTGTCATAAAAACCCAAAAATTTGCCATTTTAATTCTATAATTATAGAATAGTCTTCTATACACAGGTCTTCTAACAGAATTGCAGTTATTTTTAGAAATGATCATGCCATTAAGCTTGCATTTAAAGGGGAATAATGCAGCTTTGGGCTTCTGCTAGATGCAGTTAGAAGAAAGAGTGTGAAGAACTCAAGTTTTAATAAAGCCAAGGACATCAGGACACTTTGCCAATTCCAACTTAAAAGACTACTCACATTTTGTGTCAAAAGATGCCCTATAAGTCTTACTTGAGACTAGTGTAACTTCACACGGTGAGGCTTGGGACTGGATGTGCCACCTCTACCTGCAGTGATTTTTGCAAGACCAGGACACCGTGGCCTCACCATGCCCAGCACTAGCCAGCCCACCTCAGCTGCTTGAGCAGCTCAGACCATCCAGCAGCACAACTGCTTGCCAATATGGGGTAATAATTTGGCCAACATACACCAAGCAAAAAGGCATACAATCAACCAAATTCTGGGTATTATTTCTCTTCATTTAACTGTAAATATTTTGTACCAAGTAAAATAAAAAACCAAAACCCTCTCAAGAATATATTACTCCAAATTATAGCTTAGATTACAAACAAACCAGCCAACCCTAGAACTGCTATGAAAGAAATTCCATCTCCTCTGCCTACATTCATAGGACTTTGACAACACCAAGATCAATCTTTTTCTACACAACTACAGTGCAGTGTTACTCCTCCAGATGCAATTGCTACATGCTTTGAAAAGCACAACTCTAAAGCTTGTTTAGTAATGTCAAACTCGAGCCTTAAAAAACCCAAAACAATTATTAATGAATAATAAAAGGAGGGTTTCCTTTCATAACACATTGTGGTAATTGCTAATTCAGAACAACATATTTTTTCCCCTTCGTTGGTCTGCTTTTATTATCTTCAGTTTTGTTTCTTTGCATTGGAAGGGAAACACAGGAGCAAGTTTGTAGGGTCAGAGAAATGCATCTTCCCTTGAGCCAGGCTTAATTGCTTGCTTTCTTCACTCAAGCCTTACAAGACAAGGCTCTCCATCAGGATTTACCAGTCTCCTATACCCTGCCCAGCAGCATCCCCAGTTGCTCTGACCAGTCAATAGAGCATTCACAGTTTTCATTTCCCTCTCCTAATTCCTTTACAGAAAAAAAAGGAACTGAGCAGTGAGAACAATATCCAGTTCTATAATCTGTTGGTTTATGCCTAAACAGCTACTTCCCTTGTTCTGAAGGGGCCTCAGTTCACAGAGGTGTAACTCTAGTGTGTCACACAGTCCCCCAGCTGAGCCAGGAATGGTTCACTGTGCAAGTTCATTGTTTTACAAAAGGGCACCCAAATGGATCCAGTTATTATTTCATTGTATCACACAACAGACTTTCTTTCCTCTTTATTAGGTATTTGATGGAAAGGTTGTTACAAGATCTTTCATCTGTAAGATTCTTGGCTGGTAATACTGCAGAGTCTAAATTAGTCTCCTTGAAATAAATCAATACTGCATCCAATACTGATGCTATGATATAACAGATACAGGCTGAAAAGGAAAAAAAATAATTTAAGAGTCACACAAGTCAAGTACAGCCATAATACAAAAGAACACTGCAGATACCCTAGGCCGAATTCCTTTAAACTGAACATGTCCAGGCACATCAACCCCACACTCCCCATTATGCTGGAAAATGCAGACCTGCACACAAATGAAATACTTTGAGTCTTACAAGCAGTAAACTAGTTAATCAGATGCTAAGAAATATGGATCCATTAACATTACAATAGCCACCTGCAAAGTGCCTTCCTTGAGGTTAAAGTAAAATGATGGCGAATCTTCAGCAGTCTGCTTACTGCAAGAGTTTAAAAAAACCACAAAAGCACTTTATTAGTAGCGTGTTGTGTCCAAAGAAATCTTGTCTCTGTACTCAAATACCAGTTCAAACAGAAATCTCTGCAATTGTCTCAAAAGGCTTCATCAGCCACTTCTGATTCCTCAGAGAAAATTCTCTCTTCAGCTCCATGAAATTCTACTGAACCTAGGAACTCTACAAGCCTGGTGGGAAGCAAGTTATGGGGAAGAATCCAGGAAGAGATTTTAAGCAGCGTATCAACAAATCACTGTGAGATTCAGATGACCAACACAGCTCTGTCATCTACCTGGCCCTATGCAAAGCATTTGATACTGTCCCACACAACAACCTTGCCTCTAAATTAGAGGCTTGGACTTGATGGATGGACCACTTAGTGGATAAGGAATTGGCTGCATGGTCACACTCAGTTGTCAACAGATCAATGTTGTGGCTGCCCCTCCCTGGCAGTGCTCAAGGCCAGGTTGGATGGGGTTTGGAGTAATCTGGTCTAGTGGGAGGTGTCCCTACCCATGGCAGGAGAGTTGGAACTGGGTGATCTTTAAGGTTCCTTCCAACCCAAACCATTCTGTGATCCTGCTGCAGGCCTTTACTGCAGCTCTTGCCAGCACATCTCCTGGGAAATCTGCAGTTACCATTAACATTGCCAACCTTTGAAACAGGAATATCAGACCCATGGCAGGAACTATGAAAACAGAGACAACATTTAGGTAGGGTGTGTCTGACCTTGTCCAATACACAGCAAGACCAAGTGTGATCAGTTGCCCTGTGTCTACAGATTCCCAGTCTGCAAGCAAGAATCTGTGAGTCATCAACCCCAGTGAGCCACCAGTTGTGGCACAAACTCCTCACACTTGGGACACACTCAAATCCACAAACTGTAGTTTTAAAAGCTCACATGATCAATTTTGGCTCCTAAAAATATTTAAAGTGGGAGTGCAGCTCAGTCCATAAAACATCACTTGGTTTTACAAAACACAACCCATGTTGTGTCAGTGTTTTCCAAAAGCATTCAGGTCAGTTACTCAAACTAAGACAACAGTTACTGCACTATCACCTGCAGTAAATCTACAAGGCTCAGACCTTAATTTGCATGAGGGAAGATACTTAAGCCTCTAAACTTTAACAGCAAGGACACAGCGTGCAAGACAAGTACTAAATCAAGCTACTCTAATTAGAGCTGATCTGATATTCAAGTGTGACTTTTAAGGTTGTTATACAGCATTACCCTGTAGAGGGTGGAGTGCAGGCAGCCCAGCTGAGACATCTTACTGATACCCTGCCACAAAGATAATGCTTCATTTTGCTCAGGTATCTTGTGACAGTGGGAAACACAGAACATTCCTATGTTCTAGTACTCAAACAAAAGTGGGCTTACACAAGTTTTGCTAGAACAGCCTCTGTAGAGGCAGAAGCTCTAACTGTCACATTAAGAGCCATAAAAATAAAAAAAGCACACAAAATGCATCTTTAAAGACACCTCACACCACTTACAGTTCAGAGAAGCAAGCAGCCTGTTTAATAATTTGTGGCTCTCCAGCACGAGGAGAACAATAACACTAAACAGAAGTTCACAATTGACCCAAGAGCCTAATTCTATGTCCTGAGAAAGTCCTTGAGTAGCTCACAGCTAGACAACAGTGGCAGCATGTGGCACAGAACAGATCATAAGATTTTTTAACAATATATTCCTTGAGTTTCCCTCAAAACTGAAGCCTCCAAAACAAGTAATTTTAGTCAGCAGCAACCAAAAATCTTCTCCTAATTGTGTATTACTGACAACCTCTTGTGGTAACAGGGAGGCTGAGCAGGAGGTTTGTGCAGGATTGGGGTCTGTACCCATTTTCCTTAAAAGAGATGAGGAACATAGTGCAATCTCAATAGGAGGAGATGCCTCCACACAGGAGAACAATCTATTCCCCAGCTTTCTCTCTGTCAGAGGTGACTTTCTAGTTCCTCTGGTTCAGCTTGCTGGCTGATACACAGAAAACAGAGCCATTTAAACATGGAGGAAGCAGATTTTTTTCCTCTTGAAGGATGAATAGCTTTTACCTTCAAACAGTTCTTCCTCCTTCATCAGTTAAGATCAGAAACAAGCGAAAGAGCAATTTATTTAAAAAGGCGCTTGGCAGGATTAAAACAAAAGCATTCTCCTCAACAATTAGAGGGGGTGGCTGACACTACCTGTCAAAGCTTGCTAACATTTGGGCCTCCAGCCAGCTCTGCAAAAGCATTTCGTTTTCTCTTTGGTGGTACAGTCACTTAGAATCTCCTCCCTGCAGTGGTTTACGAGAAAAGTGGAAGAGGTCAGCTTATGGACATGTCCATCTTGGCACTTCTAGTTTGGATAAAGTTCTGGCTCTAAGAGGAGTTAAATCAAATCTATTCAAGGATACATTTGGGGTTAGAAAACGTGACTGACTGCATTTCTGTAGGTTCTGTAGCCTGTACTCCTGTGGGATACCAGCAAGACCCATGCTGACAAGGAAGGGGTGGGTTGGTAGGGAAATGGTTCCCAATATGCACAGAACAAGCCAGACCTTGAAGAAGACCAATTCTTTGCATGGTAAAGGGACTGAGGGTGGTTCTGTGAATCTCAGTAGTGCTTTAGTGAATAAACTGCTGCAAGATATGACAAGAGGCCAGCAGCTTCTCCTTGCCTATAGATCCTGGAGAATATGCAAGATGTTCTTAAGAACTAGAACAACAGAGGATTCACTTACATCACTTCTTAATATTACTCGAGAAGGATTTTGATGGTGGTGTCAAATACAATAAGAGGTGTACAAATTCGAAGTCTTTAAAGCATAAGCTAGCAGAACTATTTCACATTACCATCACTCGTGTTAGTGGTTGAATTTTAATGATTTTTCCTGGTAGAGACAGAGTTGCAATAGTTGTTTGTTCCAAGTGCACCACAGCAACCCCAGTGCAGGTGTAGGTGCAAGTCCCACCCCCAAGAAGACTGCGCTAAGAACAGCAGGGAGTGATTTTTGCATGTTTATTTCCTAGGTTATCAATAGGAATGGATGGCCACAAGTACCTTCACCTTGTTTATGTATAAAAGTTACCTGAAAGAGGAGTGTGGGGAAAAAAAATAAGAAAGCCGACTTCAGAATTTCAGAGGAAATAGACCAGGCTGTATCTGCAAGTAGATGAAGAAACAAGAAAGGGTAATTTCTGAGTGGGCATCTCACAATGATCACCCTGAGATGACCTTGGTATCATGCATTAAGTACACAGAACCCTGCTGCTTTAAGTTGCATTGCAACATCAACTGGAAACCAGTGAGATCCTTCACACCATGGAGACATCTAATCCACACTGCACTGTGCCTCCCACAAAGAGAAACACTTTAAAAGCTGCCTGTCTTCCCAATCACACCAGCTGCACTTCACACACAACCAGCCATCAGCAGCTACCCATCGGAACAGAATGAGAAAGCCACTGCTTTGCTACTGCCCGATTTGAGCTGCAGCACAGCTAGAGCCAAAGTGCCACAGTCAGCTCAGGGTAAAAGAGCAGAGCCACAGAATTCACAGCATGAGGAATATGCAAAGAAGCATATCCACCACTTACTGTGCAACAGATGTAGTTAGAGGAGTGTTTAGTTGACAGGTTGAGGATGAGAAACAATCAGTATGTATATTAGCAGAGAGTATAGTAGAAAAATGCTTGTTTTGACTCTTTTTTCCTCTTTATAAACTCTAACTAGATCTGAAAAAAAGTCTTTGGTGAAACTCTCCAACCAGTCTTAACATGGCTGCCACTGATTGATGGCCACCACAGCCAGTGCTTCACTATAGCATACACAAATACAGGCATTAGAATGCTCGCAATTGTGTATGCTATAGCAACAGGAGAGCTGTCTTTAAGCTGTATTCTCACCCTACTGCCATGCAAGACAAACTTTACTGTTTGTGTACTTGTTCAAGTGTTCTTTTGCATTTTACACTCCTCAGAGACATTCACACCCCTCATTTAAGCAACACTGAGAAACTCAAGTACCACGTGCATGTATATTCAAAGCTATTTCCTAAGCACTCATGCAGTTTTACCTAATACCATATATTTCAAGCTCCTGTTTTTCATAGGCTGGCAGTGTCATTTCAGTCTGAGCACAAAGAACAACCAGCTTCACCCTGCTTCCTTGTGATTTGTATCGACATAACACCATCCATCCAACCCGAGACAGCTTTTTCCACCCACTCCTAAGAAAACAGCCATTTCTAAACCTGAAAGCCATTTCGTTCCACAAACCCATCAGTCACCTCCTATGGCTGGTGACACAGCCATATCACGCCAGTTCAAGAAAACCAGGCCGGGGGGGGAGGCTGGAAGGGAGGGAAAAATCCTGTGGGCAGGTCCGTGTGGGCCCACAGAAGATAAAGCATCTCTCCTTCACCAGACAAAAGGAGAGAAAGACAAGTTATCTTTCAACTTCAATCATAATAAAAATAAATCGGGAAGGGTTCGATAGCAAGCACTGTTTTAAGAAAGGACTGAGGCCCATAGGTTGGCAATAATTGTCTCTAGTGATTGTTTTACTTACCTGGCTGCTCCATGCTGAGGGTCCCTGAATCTCCAGGCCGCGAGAGGTTTCATGTTCATATCACAAAGGTATCTTCTTCCAGCAACAGCCAGCTCCAATAAAGCACTTTCAGGGACAGAGGAGGACATGGGCCACCACATTTCAGATGAGAAATCATCACTTTTCACCCCGTCCTGCAGCCACAGTCCCTGCAGGCCTCTCCCGCTCTTTCCGTCTGCCTCTGCAGCCCCAGGGTGCCCTCAGCTGCTGAAATGGCGGTTTTATAGCAGCTGTGGCTCGTTCCCCCCTGATCCCAATCAGGGCTGCAATTAGCCCTTCATTAGCCCTGCACCAGAGCAGCTGGGGAAGCTTCCCCTCCTCCAAAGGCCTCACGCTACAGGGAAGGAATTCAGCACCTACTGTTTTCCGTCATGGGAGTTTATTTTGTGGAGTTTTATGGTGACACCACCCAAGGTGGGTGCAGAAACCCGGCCTGTTTGGGCACGTTCTGTGGAGAGACCCTGAGGTGGGCCAGGGGACACCAACCCTAAGAGGAGAGGCTGTGCCAGCTGGGCTCCATGGGCCTGGGGAAGAAACAGCTCCGGGGGAGGACAAAAGCAGCCCCTCGGTAACTACAAGGGGTTAATTGAGAAGATGAATCTGGACTCTCCGCTGAGGTGTCCTCTGGAGTGAAAGGGACGACGGACACAAATTGAAAAGATCAAGGTTTAGAGAAAGAATGTCATTTTCACTGTGAAAATAATTAGAATCACAGAATCCCAGAATCCTAGGGGTTGGAAGGGACCTGGAAAGCTCATCCAGTCCAACCCCCCTGGCAGAGCAGGGTCACCTAGAGTCCATCACACAGGAACGCATCCAGGCGGGGTTTGAATGTCTCCAGCCAAGGAGACTCCACAGCCTCTCTGGGCAGCCTGGTCCAGTGCTCTGGCACTCTCACAGGAAAGAAGTTCTTCCTGAGATTCACATGGAACCTCCTGTGCTCCAGTTTGCATCCATTGCCCCTTGTCCTATCCCCCTTGTTTATTCATCACTGTAAAAAGCTTGGCTCCATCGTCCTGACCCTCACCCTTTACATATTTGTAACCATGGATGAGGTCACCCCTCAGTCTCCTTTTCTCCAAGCTAAAGAGACCCAGCTCCCTCATAAGGGAGGAAATTAATTCCCCAGAGGAATTAAGGAATTAATTCCCCAGAGTCCTTGGAGGTTTTCAAGATTCAGTGTGCCTCTGCTTTGGGCAGGAGACCCCTGAGGGCCCTCCTGGCTGGGGTGTCCCCTTGGTGCTGCTCAGTCCTTGCCCAGCCAGGCAGCAGCAGCCACTGGATGTCACCCTGCGCTCGCCCATCAGGGCTGCTCCGCTGGCAAATGCAGGATCACATCTCAGTGCAGCAGGGAGGCTTTCTTAGTTACAAGCTTTTCACTTCAGGTAATGATTTGTGACTATTGCACTGCTCCAAAGCCAGCCTGGCTGAAAAATACACCACGGTTTAGGTTAAAAGCTTCTGAATCCCCACCTAAAGGTTGAAAACTTGACACTAACTTCAGCCACATTGATAAAGCAGGAATGCGAGTTAAGTTTGAGGCCACAGCAAGAGTCCTACACAGCCTTGTTTAAACCCAAAAATCAAATAACGCATCAAGCTGTGTGAATAATTCCTCTATGCTGGAATAAAATGAACACAAGCAGATTATAAGGTCTTGTCATATAAATAGCACACACTGCATGTAAGATATCGTGTACATATTACTAAAACAATAACGGTGAAACTGCTGTGATTTCTATAAAGAAACTGCAAGGACAATAATTACTGTAGGGGGGGAAAGAAAGAAAGAAGCTAGGAAATCAAAAGCATCCTCCACTGCCTGCTAGCTTAATATTGATTATCCTCCCCTTCTCCTGAAAGTCAGTTCCTGTTTATTCCAGCATGAGCACTTAGGGGTCTGGGTGGCAAGCTGTGGTGTTCTGAAGCGAGCTTCACCTCCCAACACGAGATGCAGAAAGCAGACCTCTGTTCAGCATCAAAGCTGTTGATCTTTAACTGTCAGTTTCACACAAATAACGCTGCCAACTGCAAGCTCTCAAAAGTTTTCTGCATCCCCTGCTCCCCTGCCATTTCTCCCTTTCCCACACTCCCCAGGCTCCACTGGACAAGCCTGGGATGATTTTGCTTACCTTGGGGTGTTAAGATCAAGGTTGTCACACTTCCCTGCATTTGCAAAGGGTAGAAACTGAGAGCTTCCTCTAAAACCAGGAGGTTCTCTTGGTTTTCTCTTGTAATGCTCAGGCCTTAGGAATGGGTATTTTAAGTTAATCAAACGTTGTGAAATTTGTGATAAAATAATGAAAATTGACATGCTGAAAATAAAAAAGCCAAGTGCTGCTTTGATTCCAGTGAACGAGTGACAATTTAAGCCTATTGTGCATCTCCTCTAGGGTGAGTTTGACCATGTCAAACTGCAGCAGCTTCACTGCTCTGAGCGCACACACCATCCCTTGCGGAGTAAATCTACCCCACGTGCCTCCTCGGTGTAGCACTTACACAGCAAAGAGATTGCCCTCAAAGAGGCAATGGCCATAAAGCTCAGGAATTGCTGCATTTGTTGCATCGCATCCCTGGTGACTAACGAATGAAGTCACAGTTCTTCAGACAACTGAAAAAAAAGGATCCTGCCTCGAAGTCACACGCTGAAGCCATAAATTTCTCTGGTCTATCACACCCGAGTTCAGATTGTAGCATAGGTTACCAGTGCTCGTGAGGTGACAGTTTTACACAATGTGGATGTATAAACCAAGTACCTGTGACATTGTGCAGACAAAAGGCGCTGTAAAGTTTCATTAGATTGGAAACCATCCAACAGCTGCACGTTAAGGACTGAATTCAGTAGACAAGTAGCTCTGCCAGTACAATGCTTCTTCACAGCCAGATGCTTTATGAATTCCACAAAGTGCACCCTTCTTACTTTCCTCAGAATTAGATTTTCAAGTAGGAGAGACCGACTTTGATGCCCCTTGAAAGCCTGCTGAGTTATGTTCTGCGCGGAAGAGATCACCACGGAGCAGGGCCTCTGATGTCAGCCAGGGAAAAGGCAAAGAGAAATAAATACTTACTGCCCACATTCTGCCACGATGGCCCCAGGCTTGCTATAACTGCCAAAGAAGTCATAGGAGGCTGTTTTTCACTGATACTCCAAATGCTGCCCTTTGTGCAAGCTCAAAAAGGACAATATGTGTGTATCTACTCCCTGTTGTATGCATCCTGCACTGAAAATATTCGGGTGAGTTCTCAGTTGTAGGATAGCTCTTGCAACAGCAATGATTTTTTCCAGCCAGTCACAGATAGCTTACCCAAGGAAGGTATATTTTTCAGGTGTATTTTTAATACATGGTGCAAAGTTATGACAGGAAAATGCAGGTCCCATACATAGCATATTTACACCACACAGACTTACAGCAATTCAAAGGCTAGGATCTTTATTAACAAGTAACAAAGTATATGCAGGTAAAAAAAATTCTAAAGAACAAATCCTGTGTGGGACTCTCCTCATCCCAAACCACTCCCTTGAAGTGGAAACTTCCTTGTTTTGAGGAAGGATTACTTGTTTCACAAACGCCGATTCCAGGCAGGGCTGTGTGTTCAGGGAGGGTGTCCAGGTTTCCTCCCGTCAGCTTTCCCTGGTAGCAGCTGAGAGATTATCTGACCGCTTTCAGTGCTATTCACAGAAGAAATCCATGTCCTGAAAAACAGAGTGAAAAGGAAAGAAGTTTTGAGATTGAAGGATGAACGTTCCTTTATCACCCCCTAAAGGTACATCAGTAGATGCAAACACTGAATACACTATAATATACTCAAAGTACACCATAATATACTCAAACTATGTTCTCTATAAATCAACTATCTTCACAGAGTTCTGGAAAAGAAAAAGGTTCTTTGTCTTTTGACTCCTTTTGCAGAGCTGGGATGATTTGTTCCTGTCATCCTTGTAAATGTATTAGGCAACACCACTTTGTCTACTCATTTCAAATGATTCCTTCATCTCCCTTTTTTTGTTTTGCATTTCCACATCTGTACCTGGATTCATTAGTCATATGCAACCCTTTATCCTTAAACAGTTCCTCATCACACATGAAGAGGGTGCCTTAAGCAGAATAAGGCTATGTGCTACACTTGCTATGAAGAAATGTGAGTAGAAAATAAATGCCAGTATTTTGCTTGCAAACTTACAGCACGGGATAGACTTCCACAGCATATTGCTTCCATCTAACTTCCCACTATTATCTTATATGGCTGTGTAGATCTCAATTCTGCTGCAGGGAATTACCACACTGTAGTGCTCAAACAGTTTGACATTTACATCAGACCAGCTGTCCACTGGAAGAAGACATGGAGCTGTTTCGGAACAAACGCTTACTGGTAATGAAAGTACTCTCATCTTAGCCAGCAAATGGATGATTTCAAGTGATGGAGGGAAAGCAGACAATCCAACACCGCTCTGTAGTACACAGTCTATTGTGTTGGGTCTGTTGTATTCAGTGTGATTCAATGGTTCAGAAGTAACAGCACTGGGGAAAACAAAATCTCGTAAGATTTATTGCTCAAACAGCAACCAACAGGCATGGATTACCCAGGGCTGCACAAAAGGATGCTGAGAGAAGTTCATAGGCAGAAAGGCTAATGGCATACATTGACTCCAACAGTGGAAGTTACTTTTCTGGGGAAAATAAATTAAAAAATAAAAGGATAGTCAGAGACACAGAGGCCCCCAGGCTGATGTCCTCTTCTGGGCTTCTTTCCAGTGCAGCAGGTGCCTCCCCTCAAGTACTTTTCCCCATTGAGTTACCTATCAGTTGTTCCTCCATGCAAAGCCATTTGTGTGTGCCACACAGTGCTTCATGATGATTAACCATTAAGCTTTAGGCATCATCAGGTCCCCTCATATAAATGGCAACCCCTTTCCAAGAAAACCCATCATCACACCAATAATGGGCTTTGCAGGTGCAAGGCCAGGAGAGCAAGGCAAAAACACTGCCAGTGGCTTGGGGGAGGGTTTGAGAGCTGTAAGCAAGAAAGAAACTAGATTCCAACTTGCAGATGGAAGGCTGGTGACATTAGGGGCCATTTATGGAGGTGTGCAACACTAGCTCTGTATAAACCAGCACCTTTAAGGGACATTCCTGGAGCAAGCAGCACACCCATACACAGGTAGGTCAAGATGGGCTGCAGAGTGTTTTAAATGTGAACTTAGAAATCTGAGTCAGATCCTTAAGGTCACGTTTGCAACATACGACTGAGAGCAATAGGATAAGGGATTCTTTTGTAGTGAGAAGGTGAAATGATTGTGAAAGTCTGTGTCACTAGTTTTGGGAAAGAAAATTACTTTCCAATTAAAGTTCTGCATTCTGCAGCCTGACAACGGCCCATCTTGGACCCCGAGTCAGTCCGCAGGCTAAGACATTGTTTTAACCCACCTCTGCTTCCAGTTCTGCTTGCTATGCAGCAGACTGCCTGTCATATGGTTGAGAAAAGAGCTTAAAAACATATTTTAGTCATTCTTTCATGTTCTGTGACTAATTAATTGCTGCAATACTTCTGGGCCAAATTCAGAGTAACTTAATGTAGTGTCAAGAAAAGCAATCATTTATTCAAGATTTGCATTTCCTCAAATAAAGCTTGTCTGGCACATTATAAGGCAAATCCTAGCGACTATTAACATGAAACAAAATTCTTCCTTTCATTTATTTCCTCTGTGTTCATGAAGCCCATCGAGTAACCTGGATCTGGGATTAAGAACTCCAAGATTGGAACACTAGTTGTTGTATTCTGCCATACACTTCAAAACAGCATATAGCTAAATATTCATTATTGATGAAGGCAATTACTGGAAACGTATCTCTCCATTTGTTTTAAGCACAGAAATAAGCTACCAGTGTGTCAGTTGTAAAACAAAGCATACCAGCCCCTGAGAAAGGACCCTTCTCTTCCACTCCTCTGTGAAGTCTTTTAGATTTTCAGTAAAATTAAGATGGTCTGGTGTATGAGACACTACTGTACATGATCAGGGACAATCACTCTTTTAGAAATACAGCATACTTACAGAACACTAACGTGTTTCCAACACCTTTTTAATTCAGCTTTTTGATAGATGTACCAATAACTTTGTTGTGGGAGACGAGGCACGCTTTCAGTATATCAGAAGTTCTGCATGACAGTGTCCATCTATACATACAATTAATAGAAAGCACACTTGTATGCCTTACCAAAGCACAAAAAACAATCTCCAGGCTCTAAAAAAGAAAGCTCCTCGCAATGTATCACAAATGGTTTGGTTAAAACTTGACATGGCCTTGAAGGAATAGTATTCAAATCAATAGGACCTCTAATAGGATCAAGCCTTCAATGCAGCATTTGCAATGCCTGCCATAGCAGAGCTTATGCTAGGGATTTATCGAGGCTATTTGCCTGTATAAAGGCCCAAAGATTGGATCCCTAAGCATCTGTGATATGCTACTATCAACTGCTGCAATTATGATTTGTTTTTACAGCAAATTAGCATTACGCAAGCCAAGTATAATTAGTAGCCAGCTGGGCTTTTGCAAATTCCTTACCGTGGTAGGAACAGTCTTATTTGCTTCTTGGTAGACGTGTTGTTCTGAGACTGAACTGCTCGGGAAGTAACCAACTGTCCCCATATGGTCCTCGTACTGTTCTCCATAAACCTTCAAGCAAGGAGATGTATAATTAGGTACCTTAAAACAGTTCTCATCTGGTTTGAGCTAGTCGATAATATAAAGCAGTTACTAATAGTGTTTTTTACTCTGGTTTTAGGTTTCCTAGTCTCCAATTAAGCTGGCACGTGAAACAAACCATTAACACAAGTTCTGGTACAGGTATACATTTTCTGGAGTAAATTAATACTACTATAGTTTATCTGGATTTTTTTAATAAATGCAGCTAATATTTATCTTTGCTTCCCTTAAATTTAAGTTTTATGTCTGACTGTGATGAAAGGTTTCTCCTCCATAGTTTCAGCAAACAGCAACAGAAAAGAACTGTTGACCCCTTCTGTTAAGGTTCAGTTCATAATTACCATATACTTATTGAAGATATTTCATTAAAAAAATAAAAATTAAAACCCTCGAGACTCCTCAATCAGTTTAAGTTTAAACATTCACTAAGTTGCTGCTTTAAAACCCACAGTAGCTCAGCATTAGGATCCATTTCTTGACAGAAACACATGTTAATCTACTTCTGGTTTGCTCATATACACAAGAATCTCCTCTTACACTTCCAGCCCAGAATTCTCCAGAGTCTTTTTCTTTCACTAGTTTTGAATAAACATAAACCAACTGCCCTTTTTTAATATTGATGAATCTGCAGTCTGGAGCATTATAATCCTCTTCTGCTCTGGCAAGGGAAATGGTGTCTAGGAAAAAAAAACAAACCAAACAAAACAAAGCATGAAATGGATGAATTTAAATATATATACTTTTATAGAGAGAAATACATGGGTGGATGCACACAGACACAAGTAGGTCATTCTGAAGTTAATAAAAGTTGTCAAGAATTTCTCCAGCTCATTTTCTATTCTCCAGTAAGCAAAGGAACAGCTTAAGAACATGCCATTTCATCATAGTGGACATTAAAACCCTTCTCTCTCCACTTATCTTCCAATTGAGAGAAAAACATCCCTTATAAAAAACCCTTTTTGCAGTAAAACTGCATGTGACATTCCACATACACCCTCCCGCTCTGCTTTTAAAGTCGACAAACCAATGCAAATATAACAGAGCTAAATAAGCAGAGCAGTTTTCCCACACAGTATCACATCCAAACTCCACAGTAATTTTTGAGACTATTTTGTCCTCAAAATTAAAGCAAAATTACTTACAGACACAGTCATCATCAGCACACAGCTTCTTGCTGGCAAGCTTGTCCATAAAAATCCCAGTTACGAGAGGGCACATTAATCCAAGACACAAAACAATCAAACAAACACGCTGTGTCATTTTTATTTGCTGCAGCGCTTGCCAAATGCACATCAGGTCCAGCAATCCCTGTCTTTTATGGAAGAGGCAGACACCTGGACAAACACACCGAGCCAATGGGAAGGGGTTGGGGGGACATTCCACCCCTCCAGAGGAGCCGCAGGCGGGAGGGGAACCTTAGGGTCCACTCACGAAACCGACTCCCTTCCCAAAGCCCCTCTGCATTAACATTTCAATCAGCAACTGCATTATTTCAATGCCTTAAGCCTTCCTGTAGCTGTCCATAGTTTTAATTTTACCTCAGCCAAGGTTTAAGAATGAAAATTAAGTCAGATCCTGGTAAGCAGCAAAGAAAATTACATCCTTCCAAATCCTCAAGTTCTTCATTTTCACAAATGCTCACTGATGAGCATAATCTTCACTGCATCGTGAACCCACAGGGGCAGAGATTCCCCTGGTAGGGTCTACAGAAAGGACCTATGAGGAGCCTAACGTGTGGACACAAATGTAAACAAACCATTAGGGATTTGAACCCCAGCAAAAAGGCTTTGCAGGTCAGCAACTGGAATCTGAAATCTAAGAGTTCAAGTGTCGCATACTGTATAGGCAAGATCCCTTCCACAGGGAGATGCAGCCAGGAGCAAAACAGAGGTCACGCCAGGACAGCAATCAGTGCACTTCTATTTACAAAGCTGAACTCGGTTCAGAGTTGGCAGATGCAAGATGAACAACATCCAGCGCCACAGGCTGACTCAAAAAGTCATCTTTATGCCTTTGGAGGGGACATGTTGAATTCATCTAATGTCCCGAAAATCTTGTCATGGCATATGTGAGACAAGACTTGTAGGGAGGATTCCAATTACAATGGATGCACTCACACACACAAAAGGAGCAACCACCGGAGTTAAGTGTCCTGTAAGATTCACATCCCAGCTGTCAGACTGCAGGAGGCTGGTCTGGATCAATCCTTAAAAGTGACGAAAAGCAGGTTTGGGAATTCCCAAAATGGCACTCCAGAGAACCAATGCTTCCTGATTCACGAGGAAGCCTGAAGAGCTGCTGGCTGCACCAGCTTCCAGACCGAAAACAGAAGGGAGGAAGCTGTTAGCTATCACCAAAAATCCCACTCTCTTTTAAAGAAAGAGCATCTTGCAATTTCTGGCATCTCCCTCCTGTTACAGCTGACTTCCCCACACTCTCCTCTAACCTTCCAGCCCATTACTCCTTCCTCCAGCCTCCCGTCAAACTTCCTTTGCAGACAGCTCCACACAAACCCTTCTGAGTGAATAAAGGTGGAGGGTGGTGGTGTGCAACGTACACTCACATACAGACGAGTGGGGTGCAAGGACAGCACAATTAATACCTATAAAATTATGACTGCAGAAGGAAAACATAAGGATTGTGATGGAATAACATAGTCCCTTTTGCTCCCTTTAAGGCACACTGAAACAATTTTCACTTGCAAGTCTTGGAATAGTTGTGAAATCACTTCCCCCTCAAAAGAAAAATCACTAAGAAGAATGAAAAAACACATACATGGAGATATGGACAGTAATCAAGATGACACTGGAAGGGGCATCATCTTGCAATGTACTCTGGGAGCAGAAGATGAAAGATTTTTCAGGTTTTGTGCAAAAAAGGTGGCTCATGTAGCTAGTTTTATGCTTACAGATGCACAGAAACACGGCACTTGCTCAGAAATTGAGTGGACGTGCCAGAACTATGTAATACACCAAGAAGTATACCAATACTTAATAGAAAGCAATCATGCCTTCCTGAAGGCGCAGCACTTTGTCCAAAGGATGGTTTTAAGTCAGATTTCAATTGTTTCAGAACTGGGGTAACAGATGCTCTGCAGCCACAGCCTCGCAAAGGCTTCAAGAGGTGGGGAACAGTGCAACAGAAAAGCATGAACACACTGTGTGACCCCTTCCCATCAAACAGAAATCTTCAAGGCTCCGGTTGCAATCCTCCTAGCCAACACCACGCAAAAGCCACTGCAGGATTCACAGAAATATAGTAGTATTTTAACTAAATGTCATTATTCTCTTCACCTAAACCATCTTCACCTAAAATCTCCATCATCTGAACAAAACACTTCAGCATTTGAAGCTATTTGTGCACCCAAACGTTGAGAACAGTTACAACTCACAATACTACATCTGATTACTTCACTGCATTCGGTGTGTTTCATGTCATACAGACCTGAAAGGGTTGTTGACAGATGGGAAAAGAGAAAAAAACCAAACCCAAACTAAAAAAGCAAACACAGAAGCTGGATGTGTATTTTGTAATAACCTGCCTAAAAGCAGATCATCAGGCTCATTTGCATTGTCTTTGTAAAAAGCCAGAAAGCTCTTCCTAAACCATTTATTGAAATCCCTGGCAATAGGGCTGGAAAGAGCAGAAAAGAAGACAACAGATAAACTTTCCTGTTTCTTCTGTGGACCTGCTTCTCCTACCAGCCATCACTAGAAAGACAAAACCAAGCTGAAGAACAGTGCTGTCAAAACTGTCAGCAGTTTCAGACCATACCTGGAAAAAAACCCCAACCACTAATGCTAATTTGTTTTTCTTAAGTGACAAATTTATTCCTGCTGAAAAGCAGCTGTCCCCTTGATAACAAAGCTGAAGAGTGAGCATTGCATTTATTCTGAATATGCTGGCATTTAGCATTCCTGCTCATGCTTTCTGCTCTGGAAAGAGCAATTTTTCCAGCGCTCACTTCTGAGAAATGAGTGTCCCCTTAGAAGTAGTTAAAGCAGTTACTGAATAAGCCCTGCAAGCCTAACAGATCGATAATAAGACAGATTCAAGGAAAAACATGGCTTGAAAACAGCATAAACTGAATTTATTTTATAAAAATTAGTATTTCAACACAAAAATTTACTATCCAGTAGATCTGTGGAAACCCTACATCTGTGCTCGTTGGGGCATTTTACGAAAGTCTTAAGTTTCCTGCAGTGAACAGCAAACACGATTGCTGATCCAAGTAGCATCGTATCAAAAGACCCAACTATCCACAGAAGTCGGTTATTTCTTCGCATAAGTGATTTTCATGGCGTGAGACGGAGTAATCTTGAATCCTTGGAGAGCATCTCGAGCAGCTCCTGCTTGATTCTCATTTTCAAACTCCACAAACGCAATGTCGTGGCGTCCAGGCACTAAGCGTACTTCTTTGAACCCAGGAAACCTTGAGAATAAGGTGAAAGGGTCAGATAATATTTCCTAGTTTGATAATACATCTCTCTTCAGTAGCCATAAGATCTTAGCATAATCACCTAATAGTATAGTAGTTACTACTAATGAAAGCTTTAAATTGGAAGGATTTTACATGTCCAGTCCTTAGAACCAAGCCTCAATTAAGGATCATTACACGGAAGCAATTTAATCAGTCTTGTGCACATAGGGAAGCAACTAAAGCTAGTTTTAAACCTGCTCCTGCTGTGCTAAAGTCTTTAATATTACAGTCACCAGCTTAAACTGGGTGCAGATTGATAGCAGGTAACTTACACAATCAAAGCCAGCTATGAAAAAAGTCAGATTTGCTTTCTGCACCAAGTCATCAGAACTGGTATCTGTAATCTTGGCAGTAAGACAAAGAACTGAAATACCTTCAGAAGAAACTCTTATTTTTAAGAAGTCAGGTTGCCAACTGAGAAAAAGCACACAGGTAACAGAGGAATTCAAAGAAGTCCTTTCTATTCAAAACTTACTGATTGAATAACATGGACAGCATCATCTCGTTTGTTTCCTCAGGCAAGTTGTTAAGGAAAAGGATATAGTTCGGTGGGTTATCAGGCACCTGCAACAACAGAAGATCAAAGCTCAGAAGGTTATACGCAGCTATCTGTTCCTCTGCATGATTATTGGAACCAGGACTCACATATCCTTAGTTTTGCTCATAGTACTGGTAGCTGGATGTCAGCGTAACTTCATGCAACATGCAGACAGAGCCCCTCAGTTCTTTTACAAAGATATATTCATCTTGAGTGGCACTTATTTCCATAAAAAAAAGGTCACAGTAACATTGTCTTAGATGTTGTATTTAAACTCAACAGCTGATAGTGCAGTACTCTCAGCACTGCCAGAGCTGGGATGCAGGTGCCTCTCCAAGACACCTGTGAGGCAGTGGAAGAATCCATGGAAGACTTGCATCCTTCCAGAAGAGCAGTGGGTGGCCAAGATAAATACCCTGTTCATCTGCACTGATACCAAAATACCAAAACCCACAGACCACGTGGTTTTACTACAGCGCTCTATTTAAACTTATTAATTAGAAACCCCATTAGATTGAAAGCTTTAGAGTCTTTAACAGATTTGTTTGCTGCTATGAATCTGTAGCAACCCAGTGGACACAAGGCTGAGTCGGCAGGGGACTGAATGGCTGGAATCTCCCTAAGTCATCAAGGAGATTACAAAAATCAAAATAAACCGGACACCACAACTTCAAATGCCCTGATAATGGTGCCAAGTAAGTTAATGTCTCAGCAGAACAATTCCCTTCAACTGATGGAAATATTCCAGGCAGTGGCATTAGAAAATAAACTTCTGAAGTTAAAACAAATACCTAAATACTCCCTGTTATGCTTTGATACAAACTGACACACGTATACTGTGCCCTGTTACATGATACTCAAAAGAAAAGCAGGAGCAAGACATTTTCCCCTGTGGATTATGTATGTAATTCTCAATGACAGGACTCAAGATGCAGGGCAGGCAAAGATATTCTTCCATAGTATTTGCCCTCCTGCAAATCCTGACTCTTCAGTACCTCCAATTCCAACACACATGAATCATTCAGAAGGTCACCGAGTGAATGAGTGAAGCATAGAAAGTTGTTGCTACATCCCCACACAATCCTTTGGAAAACAAGACACTTATGAGAAAAATAGAAAAAAGCAAGTAGAGGACATCCAAGCTCCTGAAAGGAAGCTTTAGGCAAATATTCTGGTGCCCTGTGTAGTCTGCCTTCTCCTTTCCTACTACTGGAACAAAGTAAGTTAAAGGGAATTTATTAACAATGTAAAAAAAACTACGAATCCTTCAACTGATACTAAGCACAGTCCAAATTTAAGAATCAAGTAGGATTTGGTAGCAGTGCAGTTTTCTGTGTAAACTGCAGATTTTCATGTCAACCAGATACAGTAAAAGTGGGATTTCTTTTGTTCATTGTGATTTAGCTGCTAGACAGATGTCTCACAGAACAAAAAGGAAGCTGTAAAATATATCCACAAGTTTCCATGTGTAACAAGCCATTATTCATAGAGAATGATTTTAAACATTAGTGCATTTAGTCACAAAAAAACCCAAAACAATGCATTACCTGCTGATTCTGGGCTGCAGTCCCTGGAGCGTTGGCTGAATTTTGCGTCGCTCCCTAGTAAATAAATACAAAACAGTTTTATGAAGGCATTTTATTAGAAATATACAAGCACACACACCATGATTCTGTGCAACACAAGAAGTATGTGATGTTTTTTTTAAGCTGCAATCCAAGAAACATTATGAGATACCTCCAGAAGAGAAACAAAGCATGTGAATTTTGCTGAACTCCATTGACAGGCAATCAAAGAAGAAAATGCAGCAGTATCTGCTCTGTCTAATGGCAGAGTCAGCAGATACAGCAAATCAGTATTCCTCCACATTATTAAATTTGGTTTAATAGACAGGAAGGAAGTAGTTTTGAAGATGAAGGCCTAGACAGGACATACCTAACAGGAGCAAAATAGGTGTTTCCGCTGAGGACTCCAGTTAAGCAAGGACAGCTAAAGCTCTTATCATTATAGCTAGTAGCAATTATTTCTCCTTAAGAGATGTGTATATAATGATTTTTAAATAAATACTGAGAAATCAGAATATTCTACCTAGAAAATGTTGCTTTCTGTGAACACTCTTACATCTCCTTCATACTGATTTGTGCCTTAGCAGTAAGTGCAGTGAAATAACACAACATTCAGACTGTGCCTTGATGTTTTCTGCTGTACTTCAGCACAAAAATTACTAAAGGCTATTAGTTTAGGCCAGACCAACCCTCAGTGGAGATATATTCCAAGCCAACTCCTTTTCATCTAGCTATAAATGAATTATCTTGTTCTCATTTACTGTTCTTCAGTGCTTATAGAGCAAGTAGGGCACTAAAACACCAAAGGGAAAAGCTGGTTGAGCACTCGAAGCTGGCACTGAAGATAAGCACACACCCCTCCTTTTTTTAAGAGAGATTAGTTTCTACTTTGGTTTACTGCACCTTTGCCCTACATCTTTATTTTCATTGAGAAGTACCAAAAGACAATACTTAGTCCTAAAAAAAATAATTTAAAATGGCTTTTGTGTTTGTTTTCTTTTTCAAACAGAGAAGCAGCTTACCTGAATAACCTTTTTGTTCGCTGCACTTGCTGACTGCTCCAGAGATTTGGCCTTCTTCTTTTCCTTCCTTTTTTCCTTATCAGCAAAAGTGCCACGCATTTTAGAGATGATATCAGAGTCTGTTTTTGCATACTGAATACGCTTTTTAGAAGGAAAAAAACCACAGTACATTCTGCAGTTAGTAATACTGAACATTTTGCACCACTTTCATTAAGGGTGTTCTACTGTGCATTGGCACATTTTTTGCAGGAACTTCTTATATTAAAAAGTACATATATACACCTACTGTATGCTTGCAGAGTATCTGATCCTCATAATTAATTCTAAACACAACTATGGAACTCTCAAAAAACCCCAAGATGGAAATTACTAATTTTAACTCACTGAAATCAGAACTCTGTTCATCCAGCAGCAACTTTTTAACACCCATCAAATTAAGGGATGTATAAAGCAATATAAGGCATTCGACAAAATTGGAACTAGCTTCTACTAAAAACCCCCAGAGGGTTTTTTAACCCCATTTTAAGGGAAGCTAAAATTTTACAGCAATTTCTCAGATCTCTGCAGAAAATCAAGTTCATCAATAAACTCAGACTTCTTAAATAGGCAAGTATGTGCCTTAATCCAGACCGGATTGCATAAATTGTGCTGGGATAGAGTTAACTTTCTTCCCAGTAGCTGGCATGGGGCTGTGTTTTGGATTTGTGCTGGAAACAGCGTTGCTAACACAGGGATGTTTTACTTATTGCTGAGCAGTGCTTACACAGAGTCAAGGCCTTTTCTGCTTCTCACCCCACCAGCAAGCAGGTTGGGGGTGTACAAGAAGTTGGGAAGGGACACAGCTGGGACAGCTGACCCCAACTGACCAAAGGGATATTCCATGCCATACGAGATCCCGCTCAACACAGAGAGATGGGGAAAGAAGAAGGAAGGGGAAGATGTCCAGAGTTATAGTGTTTGTCTTCCCAAGTAATGGTTATGTGTGATGGAGCTCTGCTTTCCTGGCGATGGCTGAACACCTGTCTGCCCATGGGAAGTGTGAACGAATTCCTTGTTTTGCTTTGCTTGTGCATGCAGATTTCCTTGTACTTATTAAACCATCTTTATTTCAACCCATGAGTTCTCTCATTTTTGCTCTTCTAACCCTCTCTCCCATCCCACTGGGGGGC
Organism: Aegotheles bennettii; assembly: GCA_013398125.1. Lineage (NCBI taxonomy): Eukaryota > Metazoa > Chordata > Aves > Caprimulgiformes > Aegothelidae > Aegotheles > Aegotheles bennettii. The sequence continues at coordinate 572,650 of VZRW01007714.1, read as the reverse complement.
AGTGAGCAAGCGGTTGTGTGGGGCTTAGTAGTTGGCTGGTAACCACAACAGGAGGGCAAGAACACGCAGCTCCGAGGGTACAGGTGTGCAACATTCTGTATGCACACAACCCCATTTTACTGCCAGAGACCACCTCAGCACAAAATTACATGGCAGTTGAAGGGTTTTAGCTTTTTAATGCTTTTGTTTAGTGCTTAGATAGAGTATGCATGCTGCAGGCAATATTCAAAGAGGGAAGTAAACCTGAAAGCTTATGAAGCCTTAATCTTTTTATTTCCTAATGAATTTTACTGAGCACAAAACTCTTAAGGGTAAATGACAGAACTGAGCTTGCACAATTCCTTGTTAAGAATTTCATTAGAGTATCTGAAAGCGTTAATGAAAAAAGCTTGTGGCTCAGCAACACAACAGTCTGCACTCTCCTTAATGCTGAAAGCCAGTATTAATATATCCTTCCATCACAGGAGTCTAGCAGGCCACTTGGATCTATCATTATGCCTCACAAATAGCTGAGGAATTAGGAGATGCCTAATTATTCAAGCAAGCAGCAGCGTGTCAACTGTTGTGCTATTCTGCACGTTATTGATTACATTCCTAAATCGCCTTCTATCAACCAGCAGTGTATTTCCTTCACTGGAGCTGTACTAAAACTCAGCTACTTGGCTTGGTTGGCTGACGCATGCCCAGCAGAACAGCCATCAATTTAAAAAATAAATCACTGGTCACATCTGTTGATTTCTGAAGTAAAACGGCAGAGATCTTCACCTACTCACTGTTAACCTCAAAAAGGAAGCATCCTATTCTAGCTATTTATTATGAATTTAATAGGAATTAAGGTTTTCTAGACAAATTAACTGAAAGCACCTAATTTCAATAACATTATAGAATGAATTTAATCAGTTCAACAGAACACATGAGGAGTAAAACTGAAGTATTTAAGATCTTAAAAAACTTTAATCGACTATAGAAAAACATAAAGCCATCACTTAGGAAACCTAAATGCTAAGTTCAACCTCTGTGTGTTGCAAGGACAGTGTCTCCAGCCTCCCCCTAGCTTGCATAAATCCATATATTCATCAGGATGGGACATGATTGAATAGCAGTACAATTACAAGTACACGTGACAGTTAATTCACAAGGTGCAAGGACCAAAATGCTGTATCATACAATGGCATTTTTTTTCTCTAAAAAGCTAACAAAGTAACTTACCATTGGCTTCCCATAAAATGGAAAGCCTTGGAGTTGTCTCAAAGCATTGGTGGACGAGCCAAGTTCTTTAAATATAACAAAAGCCTGTCCTCTCATCTTCATAGTCTTTAAAGCCACGATGTCCACCACATGACCAAACTGTGAGAATAACGCGTACAGGGACCGCTTCAGCTCTGTTGATGATCCAAAAATAATAGATTATAACAGGTTACACACAAATGTCCACTTCCACAGTTTGTTGTCCTTCAGGGACAACGCTTTTTGCCAGCTTTAGCTCACACTGAGATGTTACATGAGTTCTGACTAAACTGTTGCATGAGTACAAGTTTATTCACTCAGTTTTTTAAGGCAGCGTACAATACTTGGTTTCATGCCTCAAGCATTCATGCAGTGAAGAAGTTGCACCTCCATCCATTCTACCACCCTAAAAGAGCTTCAATTACACACAGGTATGTACACACATTTGATGTGTGTATATATATATATACACATACACACTCTCACACATTCAAGTATGATGTACAACAGTCCTCAAAGACACATCAGAAAATCGGTACTGTAACGTGCAATAGTAAAGAGGTGCGACTTCAAATAAGAATGTAGCAAACTAGTAGCTACTTAAGAGGTCAATTAAATTTGGAAATTTTGTTTGTAGCTGTTTAATCAACTCTCACGCACGTGAAATATCTTTTCATAGTCTGGATCCGAGTGTGTTTTCATATGATCACAATGTACCTTACAACTGCAATGGATTTATTTTCATTTTTTAAAGTCACCTGACTACAAGCCAAATTAAACCTTAATCCTATCCAATCAAGCTAAATAAATCTTCTGTATTGTGTGATTATATTAACTCCAAAATCTTACATTTTAAATATTCCAGCAACGTAAGAGCACTGCCTCTTGTCTACTGCTGTTGGAACCAGGTAACACCACCCCACTGACACCTCCTCCAGCTGCTCTTGACCAACCACAGTGCTATGTTTTCTTAGAAAGTTCTCTTATCAAAACACTTTCATTAAAAATAACTTGACAAGGTGTATTAAAATAATAAATCACATTTATAAGCTCCACGGGTAATCTGAAATCCTGCATTTTAAAATTATAACCACACCATCTCATAGTGGAGGCGAGCAGGGCATTTAACATGCTGCAAAGCCCCAAGTTAAATTTATTCAGTAGAACCATCTCGACGAGTTAATAAATAATTTAACAGCAAAGCTGTTTCCACTTTCAGATCTCCCTGTGAAGTACCCTGAAGAAACATTTAAGTAGTGCTCATCTGATCCAGCCACCTCGGTTCACAAACAGCAACAAATAAATGATCTGATTGCTTTAGATTACAAGCCAAGCATGAGTATTGAGTGGACAGTTCTACAGACAGAATACAGAGCCTGATGAGGGCAAGAGATTCTTTTGGGAGGAGCTGAAACTCCTCAGCACGAAGCCACCTCTCCCTGGGGAGGCCTGAATGACTGCCATAGAATCATTATGGTTGGAAGGGACCTCCAGGGTCATCAAGTCCAACCTTTATCCCATCATATTCCTTATCATTGGACCATCAGACCATGGCCTCAAGTGCCTCATCAACCCGTTTTTTGAACACCCCCAGGGACGGTGACTCCACCACCTCCCTGGGCAGCCCATTCCAGTGCCCAACCACCCTCCCAGTAAAGAACTTCTTCCTAATCTCCAACCTAAACTTCCCCTGATGGAACTTGAGGCCATTTCCCCCCCACAAGGCCCTTCAGAGAGCCCCGGGAGGCCCTGAAAACCACCGCGGGCAGGACCTGCCCGGTAACCACCGGCAGCGGTACCTTCTTTCTTGATCTTGTCGTTGATGTTGTTGATGTAGATGGTGTGGTTCGGCCNGCGCCGTTCCCCCTCCGTGGGACCGACCCCGGGGACCACCCGCCACCCCCAACCCCATGCCCGCACACCCCGCTGCCCCTCACCTCTTCCCGCTGAGATGGCGCCCGGCCCGTCCCGCCACCCCGCACAGCGCAGGCGGCGCAGCCGCTCCCTCAGCGATCGATGGTGCCGAGCGGCGCCTGCGCAGTGCCCGGCCCGGGGCTGTTCCCTCAGCCCGGGGTTGTTACCCCCACCCTGGGGCCGTGGAAACGCGGAATTGTTTGGGGTGGAAAAGGCTTTTAAGATCATCAGATCCAACCGTTAACCCACCGCTAGCCCATGGGCCTCAGCACCGCATCTACACGGCTTTGAGGTCCCTCCAGGGATGGGGACCCCACGCTGACAGCCCTTTGGGGAAGGAATTGTCCCTCAAACCCAACCTAAACCTCCCCTGGGCAGCTTGAGGGCATCTCCTCTTGTCCTGTCGCTTGTTTCCTGGGAGCAGAGACTGATCCCTCGCTCCAGCCTCCTCTCAGGGAGCTGCAGAGAGCACAAGGTCTCCCCTCAGCCTCCTCCTCTCCAGGCTGAGCACCCCCAGCTCCCTCAGCTGCTCCTGGTCACACTTGTGCTCCAGACCCTTCCCCAGCTCCATTCCCTTCTCTGGACACCCCCAGCCCCTCAATGTCCTTGTCATGAGGGGCCCAGAACTGAACACAGGATTCGAGGTGCAGCCTCACCAGTGCTGAAATGGGGACAATCCCTGCTCTGGTCCTGCTGGCCACACTGTGGCTGATACAAGCCAGGATGCTGTTGGCCTTGTTGGCCACCTGGTCACACTGCTGGCTCATATTTACTTTGGCTCACACCTTCCTTGGGCTTCTCAAGCCTTGCTGCTCNGCTCTAAGGGCAGCGTGATACAAGGGGAGGAAGCCTCTGGACCAGCCACTTAATTACACGGGGTAGCAAACTGTTGGTGATTTGTTCCCAGCCCTGCCCACAAGCACTGAACCCCTGCTGCCCCTCAGGTGTTTTCCCAAAGCAGGGTCTGTCACCTGGTGTGCAAAAAGAGTCGAGATATTTGCTTCAATTCCATTCCTGCACAGAAAAGGGAGCTCGCTGGTATCCCACAAAGCCAGCTCAGCTCCCTGAAACACAGGAGCTGCTTTTATACACAGAATTATGTGTGTACATACACAATTTGTATATATACAATTACACACATCTTTAAGCATATTCTATCACTCATGTACATGCTTGGTTAACTGATTCTTCACTTCCATTTGAAGTTACAGTGCTTGAGAATTCCACCTCCTCAGAGAGGAGGGGGGGTTTTGTTAGTAGGGGTCCCTCTAGCCTGTGGGTGGGTGTTTAGTATGCTAATAAGTGCTCCAGGCTGTAGCCATTCTCACCAAGATGAGGTATAGGAGTGCTCCATCTCAACCCTTTCATCTGTCTTGCAGGCCTTGCTCAAGGATGGGTTCTTGACTACCAGGGATGTGTTTTTCTTTAGTTCTCACTATCTTAGTGATATGTAAGTTCTGTTTTCATTCTGAGCATCTCTTTGCCCTCTCTTATGTGATTTTTCCCCAAATTTTCATTGTTTCAATCAATAACCTACATCACGGGGTCCTGCTGGGTGTCTATACCTGGGCTGGAGAGGTGTTGTGCCTGCCCCACCATCTGGTGAAGCCCACAGAAACACCTTTGGGGAGCTTGGTCTGTGGGTCAGCAGCAGGGCAAGAGGGGGTCAGAGCTGGGGCTTCACAGCAAGGCCCAAAACTGACAGGAATGGGGATTTCCTGCCCCAGATTTCAGCTCTGCTCTGCGCCGATACAGTCACAAGCGAGGTCAGCGGTGATTTTTGTGTCTTCACAGTTAACTCCTGATACAGCAACTTGTGGAGGTCAAAAAGAAGCAGTAACTTAAAAATGCCTGTAGACATTCAGTAGCTAACATTTGGGTTTAGTTTCAATATTGAAGTGGCAATATATCTGAGCATATAACTTCTTGGAGGTACTTTGAAAATCTCTGCCGTAGCGGTAGCTCAGGGTGAATAAACAGCAGAGATTGAGGTCACAGCCTTTGAATATTTGGAATAATTTTGCAGGCTGCATACCTTCCTTTCTATGAATAATTATGAGGGCTTTTCAGAAAGAGTTTTAAGTTGTGAAGTTTTGACCTGGTTGCATATAAAACAGTTCTTTGGGCAGGGAGGGAAACATAATCAGTAAGATCTTACTTAAACTATAAAATATGTTTGGACAGTTCATCACTTTGTAAAGAGACGGGAATACTAGGGAGAGAGTTCTTGGTTCAGTTACATTACAGGAAAAAAAAAGTCAATATTACTTCCATGTTCTAGAGTTTGCTTGGCTGAAAAGAAAATCTGGTACTTAGGAAGCCTGTAAGGAACAACATGGATGAAAATAAGTTGAATATAAAAGCAAAATAAATTTCAAAAGCTGTTGATTGGGACATTATTTACTGGTGAAAGAGAACAGTGTGTTCTTCAGTTGTTTATAGCTTTGCACGGTATGGGAAATGGTGTGCCAGTACAATGCCATACGCCATATGTATATACAAACTAAAAAGATGATAGGCAGCAGTTCCAGGAAAGTTTTAGGGTCCTATTTATTTTTCTTTGTTTATTGTCTTAGGAGTAGTTGTTAAGATAAAGCATAACTTTGAAATCCAAGCGTGAAAATGACATTAAAACACTATTTTACATAAAGGCTGACTGTGCTATTTTAGGCATTGATCAGCAGTGTAGTCCATGTAACTTCATAATTTAGTAACAATGTTCAAAACTATATATTTGTTATTGAGCCAACATACATAAGGGAAATCATCTCAGAATCAAAAATAATGACATTGTAAATTATTTTTAAGATAAAATTCTTAGACCGTTCATAGAGAATACACTCTGAAGAAAACAAACACATGAGAAACCTCAGCCTGACACAAAGTAAGGAAGAATTCATGGCTTCTGTAATTTTTCCAGTGCAGCATGCCACACTCGTGCTTGTTCAGAGTGGCTCTAAGCACAGCTGATTTATTCTTGCGGAACTTGAATGCAGTAAAGCTGTGTCTGTCCTGCTCCTCAGATGGGATTTCAGTCTGCCTGCCAGTTCAATAGAAGTGACATTCATTCCTCAGGTTGGCTTTGATCCCCTCCTCCCCAAGGCTTATTTGGATTACTTTTGTTTTCTTAATCCGCAGACAGTGAGGTACAGTGCTCTCCTACACACTAAAATGGTTGTTTGTTTAAAAGTCCCTGAAAGCTTGAAGTATTGTGAAAAATATTTCTGGGTTTTTTTAGCAAGAATGCCTGCAGCACCTCGGTAAGCAATTAGAATTTATCACCAACATAACAGGCTGGAAACATACTTCCAGCTGGAACAGGTAGCTGCTTCATCAGAGACTGTCAAACAGCATTGGAAAAGCAAAGCAGAGAGCACAGGGTTCTTGGAAATGTCTTTGTAGCCACTGCTCTTCCCCCTCCCTGCCCTTTGCTCAAGGTCAAGGAAACCTAGCATTTCATTATTATTTCTATTGTTATGAAACCTGTAATAAAAATTGAGGGCTTTTCCCTTCATTTTCCTTTTCTAAATTCGTGCAATTCCGTGAACTAAAACAGAGCAATAACCAAGAGCTGCGTATAGGAGAAGCTTCACAATACCGTGCAATCCTCACAGCTTTCATTGGGTCCACATACACATAGTGATGCTTCACACTTTCCCTAGTTATCTTCCTGTATGAAGACTGTGAAATTGTTAAAGTTACTCTAATTTATCAATACAGAAATATTTTCATCTAACCAGTGTGTGTGTAATAAAAAAATCATGTGCTAGAAAGAAACATGAACGTGAATCTTGGTGATATGGCTGGATTGGTCTTCAGGATTTTGGGTCTACTCTGACTGATGTGTTCTGTTGTGTCAAGAAGTGTGATAATAAAATATATCCCTAAACACTGGAACGTGGACAGAGACAATGACCAAAGTGGCAGGAAACATGGAAATTCCCTAGCAAGTACGAAGGTGTGGCAGGGATGTTGTCTGTACTTGTAAAGTAAGTCAGTATGCATGAAACCTCACATTTAAGACAGAAAAGGTTCTTTGAAAGGTGAACAACTTAGGGGTCTACATTCAATTGGATGGTGCAAAAGAGAAGGAGTTGTGTCCTATAAATCAGTGGTTGCTGGGCAGTGGTACTGACTGCCCTCCGCCAGTGTAAATTGCCAGGAGGAGCCGAGGAGGCTGCAGTGATTTACAGATTATTGTTCTCAGGCTCAGGATGCTTGATCTCTGCAAACTAACAAACCAAAATGAATGGACACCGTGATGGCAGGAGAAACTGAGTATTGACAAACGTGTGGTGAAGCACTAGGAGAAGCAGCATTTGAACCACCTGAATTAACTGTAACCACTCAGGAAGAGGATCCGGCTGACCCTGCTTTGAGGACAATAAAACACCCAGTGGCAGGAAAAGAAGTGAATAAAAACACCATGCAAAAGGGGAAAAGATACTGCAGTTCCTTTAATAAGGCTCTTTCATAATCTCTAAAAAGATGCTTGAATGTATTACTGCTTGATCTAAAACAAAAAACCCTCCACACATTCCTCTGACATTTGTTATTGGCCATTTATACTTTTAATTATCAAATACACTGCCTGGCAGACCTTTCAGGGAGATGATGTAATTTAGTCAGGGGAGCTTCACCAACCAAGGGAAGGACACACCAACACAACCCATTATTTATTACCATTGTTTCAGAGGAAAAATATTCTATTGTGATTAATACAAATGTTTGTTTGTTCTCTTGACCAAATCACCTTTCTCCCTGACCAAGCCCACAGGAAAAAACAAGCAAGGCACTATATTTATTCTATGTACTCTGATTCTATTATAAGCTGTTAAATGAGTATATTTCATCTTGGTGCTTTCTCAAGCTTTTTCAAGAGTTGGTTACACCAATCCTATCTGAGAAGGGAGGTCTGCCCACCTGAGGGTTTCCACAGCACTTACTGGCAGCTTGCCTTCAACATTGAGAGTGGGGCTCCCTGAACAGTAAGATCCTATAAAGAAGCTCTTAGATTTTCAAACACTTCTTTCTCAAGCCATCTCAGCCTTGGAATTGCTCAGACCCATGCCAGTATCAAGCTATGAAGCCATAAATAAGCTTGTTTATTACTAGTCTTATGGTTAATAATTACTGCAGTTTGGGCAAACATCAGGAGTAAGCCCCTCTAACAAGTTCTGCCTGGGCTTGTGTGGAAGCTCTGCCAGTTCCCCGTATGGATGCTAATAAAGCTCATGAGTTATTTTGATTGTCTCATTCCTTCAAACATTTATTGATTCGAATCATTTAGTTCTCAGTCACAGCAGACGCTGGGGAGCTGATGGTAAATCATGCCACATCTCTGGTACTTGAGTTGGCTGTAAATTCACCATATCTGGTAAACTGGAGCTGGCTATGAATTCTTTTAGTGCTCCCAAAGCTTGGCTGGCTGTGGAAAAGACTGCATGTGTTGTGCTGCCTTATATTTGCAGCCATGCTGGGAGCCAGAGAGCCCTTCAGTGCTGATTTCCCATTTAGTCTCAGTGTGGTAGAGCCCCTTCCAAGTGTTAGGGTTCTCCTGTGCCACCCCCTTAAAAAAACCCTCTAAATCAACAAATAGTATAGGTCAAGAGCAACATCAAACACGGCTGTAATCTCCTCTCCATCGGAATTCCACATGGAGCAGATCTGTACACGTTGGCTTTCTAAAAGGCTCTGTTCTGACTATGATTTACACCATCTTGCCTTTGGTAATGTAAAAATAAATCTCAGCTCTGTGAGATGAGATCTTACCTCCGAATGAATAAATTTCCCACCTCCAAAGAGTGAAATGAGAACAGGTGCTTGGATATATGAACGTATGAATCCGCTGGCTTAAAATTAAGTGCGCAGGTGGATTAAGACAATCCTTTCCACCGCAGTTCTGGTTACAAAGTAAAGCTACACAATATTAAGCAGTCAGCATCTTAAATCAAATAAAAATTTCCTGTTTTCAGCCAGAAAGGCAATTATTTCATGTTCAGCTGGTCGTAATTTTTCAAGAGAAAGCTAGTAGTGACAAAACCCCTTTTGTTTAAGAGTATTTTTATAAGTTACATTAAATTTTTATAAAGGGTTTTTGCTCTTAATAAAATTAATAAAACACTTGAACACTTTCAAGCACCGAAAAGTTTTATTAAAAAAAGTATTTGGCTCTTTCCTTGCAAGACAGAGGAACTATGAAGCCTTCCCATACTTCTTCTGCCTCCTTAATTCTGTGTGAAGTGATAGTTTATCCTGGATAATCATTATTTTGAGATTACTTATTTTTCAGATAAATGTGAAAATGTGATCACCACTGGTGATCTCGAGTGCTAGGATGGCAGCATTTCACTGCTCTTCCCTCCCTGCTTGATTCAGCTAGGTATTGAAACCATCTAAGAACACATGGAGAAGTGCAGCCGTAAAGCAGATGAGAAAAGTGATGTCCCCACCTCTTCTCCGTCCAAGACCATGGGGCAGGACTGGCAGGGAAGAGCCACCTTGTACAAATTTCTCAGTGAAGATGTACCTTTTGGGTAGCATTGCCTTAAAATACAGTGCCACCTTCTAGACTCCCCTCTCCCAAACCTGCAATAAAGTGTTAGAACTATAATACTACATTCTCTATATTGTGCAGAGTCTCAGCTAAACAATGTAGAGAAGGTGTAGTCTCTCTTTGTTTGCTGATTGCAAAGTATTTTTGGAGTTTGGCCTTTTTTTGTCTGTTTTAACTAGCCCATCGGTCACTGTGAGTATTTAGCCCTTCCTAACGCTGTGTTAGGGATAAAGCAGTGCTAACCATTCACAAGTAACAACAGATTGAAATTTGGTTGCTGAAAATGCATTTTCTGTGAAAGAGAGGAAATTTCTAAAGTCTGTCCTATGCAGGATTATTATCAAATAAAGGTACAGACCTATTTCTGATCCCGTTCTGCTATACTGGATTTGGGTGTTCCCAGTAAAGACTCGCTCAGCCTCGGTCTCCATCCAAGTCCTCACTGCTGATCTGCAGACCCCTGTGAGGGACAGCCTGAAGCTCTGAAGCTCTGGCAAATCAGCCTCTAATCTCCTGAAAATGGGGACTGTGAGTAGGAACTGGCATCCAAAACGTGTCTGAGGGAGAGTTAAGTAATTGGTTGCTTTTGGACTTCATCACGCAGCATCCATGCCTGCTCTTTACAACTAAGCAGCAAACAAGGCTTGGAACTGTCATCGCCGCTTTGGACTTCACCAAACTTTGAACTTTCAATTTGAGACAATACTCGAAGGGACAAATCCATACCCTGGGGAGGGAGTAGCCTGTCCTTTAGCCTAAGTGGGTCTATCATGAGGAGAGGATGAATATTGTTCCTCAGTACTTGGCGCTCACGTCTCTGCACCCTGTGTGACTTTCCCAAGTCCACTGTGGCTGAAATGGTGTCACCTCTTGCCCCTGCATACTGAGACCACGTGTCTATAAATGACCACAGCCATGGATTGTGTCACAGCTCATGTGTCGGGTTGTATTTCCCTTTACCCTTGAGTCCTTCAAAAATGTTATTTTTTTTGTGGGATACCTGCTGAGATACTGGGAGCCTCTCTCTGTGTTGACTTCTTTCAACAGCCGCAGCCTTTCAGTGAGTCAGCTTGGGATGCTGTCACCCCAAGAAATACTGCTCAGCAGCCAGATTATATGCCATGAACCATTTCTTCAGGGAATCCATCTTAAACTCATTTTAGGCTAACACAGCCAGAGCCGTATATTACAGAAAGGGGCAGCTAACCCTCTGGATCTGCTAAGTGTGATTGAAACCCATTACTCACTTTCTCACTACCTAGACGGTTTTATCCAAGAAAACAATTGTTGGGGGAAAAAAAAGCTCGCTTATGCAGAAAGTCATATAGCAATGTTAATGATCCAAAAGGTTTCTTTGCCCTGACTTCAAACCAGAGCCAGCTGCCAGAGGGAACAGCACAGAAAATTAACTGTTCCAGGGCATGCTCAGATCTTTTACAAGTCAAACAAATTTTGCCATAGGACATTAGGCTATTAACAATATTGGCAGCACCAGTACAAACCTGTGTATTGATTCTTTGTCAATAAAGTGATTTTTCTTGATGATAGGACCATGCAATGTATCATTTCTGTATGCACATGCTGTGAGCTGACAGCATTTCAGCATGAACAAGCCCTTGGAGAAGGCACAGCACGTAAGGGTCCATTCATTTGTTAAACAAGCACCACAACATTAACTAAAGCCTCCCCAGGGCTGTGGAAAGAGGTTGTAAGGAGTGAAGGTCAAATGAGTTGTTCACCTGGGGCCAGAGGGCTGCAGATACCCTGCATAATCTAATATAACCAACATAATGGAAATGAGAAATGCCTCCTGGTATCAGAATACTGATGGAAGTTCTGCGTAACCAAGAACAGGAGATAATGTCTTCTTTTTTTTTTTCTCTTCCCATATACTTCAAAACCTGTTCTAATCCTAGTTCAGCAGAAGTAGTTTTGGTTATTTGGTTGGTTTTTTTAGCCAGTCCAGGTTTCCTCTAGCCTGAAAAAGACGCTTGCTAGCAGGTACCGTTTCAGATGACAAATGCAGCTGAGCAGAGCTTCTGGTGGACAGCAAAGTCCCCACCAGAGCAGAGAGGCAGAAATGTGGTGTGCAGCCTGCTGGGGTACCATTGCACTGGTGTGGGAGGATCCTGTCCCTTCCCTTTCTTCCCATACGGGCTGTAAAGATTTTGGTTCAGTTCAGAGCCTGCAAAACAGTGGCTAACTATGGGGAAAAGGGGGAAAGAAGGTGAAATATTTTTTATTTGAAAGCACTTGTGAGAGTCATGGTCTCTGCGTTACCTTTCTCATCCCCTGTCTGCTTGGACTTCAAGAAGAACTTGCTCTTGGATGGAGCAGTCATCTCTCCTTGTGCATTCACAAAGTTATAAGAGACAAAAAGCATCTCCAGCTACTTTTCTGCCATTACTTACTTCTGCCTTACTTTAGTATGAAGAAGGCTCAAGAGTAATATCACTCAAACAGGAGAAAGCCTAATATCCTCATGACATGGCTCCTTGTCTTTTAGTCTTGGTATTAATGAAACAATCTCTCTGCTTAAAAATGGGAAAGCTAATTATTTGCCTGTTTAAAATATATACATATGACCAGTATTAGATTTGTCACATTACCACACATTGATCCTAGAAACTGAAAAAAAAATACCCCAACCATCAAACTGCTCAGCTGATAAAGCCAAACCTCCTGATAAAATCAGGCTTGTTCTATGCAAACTGAACAGAAATGGGTTTGTTATATTTTGGAGTGAGATAATATGGTCTGACTCCAAAAATAAATGCCTAGAAAGAAAAATAGAAGTGATTTTTAGATAAAAAATCACGTTAATAATGCTTCCCCCTTGCAGAAAAAAAAAAAATAATTATTTTGTGTTCGAGTGTGATATTGCAGGAGCAGATACCACTGATCCACTCATTCATTTCGGCAGGACTCTCCGGAAAGGTTTGCTGGCGGGATGAATACAGATTGTTAGCATTCATGAAAGTGCCTCGGCGCTTTGTTGCCAGGAAACGGTAATGAAAGTATAGGAATGCCAGCTTGATGATAGGGATACAGGGTGGCGGCATTAATCCTGTGCTTTGCAGACACGAGATCTCTATCATTTGCAAACATGAATGCCTGCACAGGCTGGCGGAAATTTCAGAAGGTCGTTTCGCTAATGGTTCTGTAGAAATAGGCAATGTTAGAAAAGCTTCAGCCAACAACAGCATTGCATTAGAGCTCTGAAAAACCTCCTCAGCCCTGTAGAATACAGTTTTACGGGATAATATACTTGTGTATAGAATATATGTGCTGTTTACTTGTTAGGTAAGGAGGGTGTAACTAAGATGACTTGCTTCTGCAAGGATCAGGGACCATCAAGTGTTATCATTAGTTAATAAGCAGAGGGATGCTCATAATTTTACTGCCAAAGACAAAGAAAGAACCCGTTAAATTAAGACAGGGGTTTTGTAGATAGGCTTTGCAGTGAGAAGAATTAAGACTTGGTAAGTCCCAGGGGTGCAGATGCAGTGGTCAGGATTTTACCTAAATTTGAGGGCTTTTCTTTTTTGCATGTGATGTTTTCTAGTGTTCACTCAGTGGGGAAGACATAAACTTCCTATTTGTGCATTCATAAACCTGGTTTGTCCCCATCAAGATACTTTATGTCGTCCTGCTGACTTTCAAGGGATTAGCATCAGTTCCCAGCAAGGGTAATGAAATCTTGTAAAGTTTTATGATTCTCCTGGTTTGGTTTTTAGCACTCCTTCAGAATAATTTGTTCAAATGTGTGTAATAGGAATACAGTGAATTCTGGCAGAGACTTCAGAGAAGGTGAGAATAATATATTTTTTTTTAAAGCAACAGCTATTTTTCACTCTGACTGATCATTTGTCATTAGGCTGGAATTTCTGAGGCAGGGAAAAGCCCTGTGAAATAACAGGGAAAATCTGTGCCCTTGAGCTTTGCTGGACTCTCATGCAGGACACTCCTTGCAAGGCAGAGGGCTGGTTATAATGGAAGTCTGGGCCTGCTTCCACTTCTTCAGTCTTTAATCTTCAAGAAAAGCAATCTTTGTGTGTATGGGTCTTCTAAAATGATTCCATATGTGTTTTATAAGTGGTCAGTGGAAAGTATAGCTCAGCTGAAACAGGGCTGGGGATAGGGACGTAGGCTTCTCCTTGCCATTAGCAGTGCCCATCACCCTGGAAAACTCTCTTGCCTTCCGATAGCTGGACTGCCATTTGTGTGTCTTCAATTCTGAAAGCAACAAACCTGTATCTTGTTCTTAATTATTCAAGTGGCACTTCTTGAGAAGTGTCTGAATTCATAACAATACTCAAACCTTCCCCCGACAGAAAGTGATGTGGAACTCCTGAGGGTCGCATGCGAAGGGGCTGTTTTGTACCATTGCTTTGGAAATTAGATACCATGATGTGACATTTCCTTTTAGCAATCTTGAGAATCTCTTCCAGTGCTGATAGCAATCATCTCCAAAGAGAAAAAGTGCACTAACCTCTGGTAAATATATCTCTTGAGAAAAGCAAAAACAATCTTGTGAAAGGTATTACCCGGCTTCTGAAGGAAAGAGCCTTGGTAAATGTGCCTGTCGTCTTGACCTTTCCAGCCCATGGGATGTGGAAATGGGGAGATTAAAGAGGCAGAGCTTGTTGATCAGAGGGGAGCTTTTGGGAGATGACAAAGCAGAACAAAAGAAAGCCCCAAAGCACTGTGTTTGTCTTCGTGTTAGAGGCATCCTCTAAATGGATTCAGGGAGAAAGAGAGAAGTGAGATGGTTCCCTGGAAGACCTCTGGCCCTGTGAAACAGGTGTAATGGATATGGCTGTTTCCCTTTAATGCAAGTGCCTACTGCCCTGTCTTTAGGAAGATGCCTTTCCTCAGCGAGGTGACCTTGCACTGACTTGGTGGTGGGTAGACACCTGGAAGATGCCCGTGAGGGAGCAACCAAGCACGCTACCCTTAGTCAAAGGGACATCTTTTGGGACTCTGTTAGTTAACAGATGTTTTTAGGGCTACATTACAAACATAATGGCTGAAAATTGTGATCCGTGTTTAGCCTGCAAGAACCTTCACTCCTTTGCTACCAGCATGCAGGAATACACTATCTCTGCTTTTCCACGTGGGATTAGCAACGTGTCTTCTGACTATATGCTGTTATGAGCTGTTTAATTTCAGCCTTTGAATGGTAAATACACCTTAAAATTGCACTGACTTACATTTCTGAACTTTATTGATTTACTAGACTCAATTTCATACCCGAGCAGGTTGGGTTTTGTTTAGAGGCAGGGCCCATTTCTCTGTGGCACGCCAGGTTGGGCTGGTATACGAGATAAAACGCATGCACGACATTATATTGTTAGACTCTTGCTCCTCTTTAAGTAGTGGAAGGATTAGATGAGGTGATGCTGTTCCTTGGTTTTCTAACACAACATACACTGAGCTCTGGCTGTGCCCTTTCCACCAAGTCTGTGTGACCCAGGTGTTGGGCTGTGACAATATGGTTCATAAAACCTCTGTTCTTACATGGTCATTGACTTCTCGTGTGAATCTTCTTTCCCTTCTTTTCCCCGTCCTCTTTTACCTATCTTCCCTATTCAGGCTGCAGATTCCTGGCACGGAGAGAGCTACACAGCAGCATATCTACCATGGGCTTCCTGGCTTGACTGAGTGGATGCTCCAGACATTTTATATAGCAATATAAATTGTTATTACCAATAATAATATTACCATATTTCTCCCAAGGTAAAGAGGGGAAACATAAATTCTCTCCAGCAATGCTTCTCATCTGAAAGTATGTGTACAACAATATCCCATGTAAATGTTCTAAATATGCCATCATCATTACAGCAGCAATGATGCTTCTCACAGCCAACATAAATGCTGTCAGGTTTTTTATGCAGTCAAGTATCGGTGAAATAATGTGGTAATGCTTTATGTGTTTATATGCACAACTTTTTGCCAATAAGAAAGTGATATCACTTTAAATAATTGAAATACTGGTTATACCTCATAACAAATATGGGAAACAGTATCAATTGACATACTTTACAAAAATGCACTTGTATCTTAGTGTTTCTTATATTTTGAACTGTAGTGTAGAATGGTGGCTTTTTGATGTAATCATCATATGGCAGATCAGAAATGGGGTTTGTGCTTTTTTACCGGATCGGTAATTCAGCAATTGGAAGGCAGCAGGCCCCTCTCCAACAAAATAATTTTGACTGCAGTTTTAGAGCAGATGATTCTCCCCATAGCTCGTGCAGGAGGATGTGCAGGATCTCAGAGTGCTGCTTTTGACCAGCAACATCAGATCTGTTAGTGAGATATCACCAAGCAGAAAAGCAGACACTTGAAAAGCAGTTTCACATCTTCTTCACTCTTTCTTTTCCAGCATGGTAAGATTTATCTCCCTGCCAGGGTTTTTTTACAGGGAAGCAGTAGCCACTAGAGGGAGAATAAGTTATACCTTTGTTTTGGACATGCATACTTTTTATTCATGTTAAATACATCTTCTATATGCAATTACTGGCACATAAAACCTGCTTTTCTTGTTCTGGTTTCTGTGATCCTAATCTAATTTTATCTTATTGAAGAAACACAATGAAGTAAGAATGACAAGCTATAGTTTTATTAAAATACTTTGCTTGGCTTGATTTGAGTGTAAATTGCAGTGAGCATTGCTCACGACCTTTGCAGATATCCCTAAAAAAGAAATAATGCTGCAAGTTGAAAGATTATTTAATAATAAACAAGTATTTCTTATTAGTAAGGGTTGTTTCTAATAGGAGCTGGGACCAGGCAACACTAGCAACTTGGATTAAAAAAATCTTTCTGATGGTGCTTAGTTTCTTGGTAAATCCTTGCCAAACCACTTTTTAAAGTATACATCACTCCCCAGGCTGGGATTTTTTTGGGTGAGCTGTTTGATGACCTGGTCTGAACATCTTTTCTGCTCATGAACAGTATATGAAATCCTTTTTTGCATCACTGAAGGAAGGGAGTCACCTAAAGCCATCTGCTCAGGGCCATGTTTGGGAGTGTGTTTCACAGGCTTGGTACCCTGGCATTCTGCATAGGGATGCCCTTTTCATGGAGGCTGCTCTGCCACTGGAGCAACACTGGTGGTGATTTTGGGGAGCACACCAGCTCTATCCACCCAGCTGCCTTTCAAAAGAGGACAAATCCTGCAGCTCTTACTCCTTATTCAAGCAAAACCAACCTTTGAAGCCAACAGTGAAGCTTATTTTACCTTGTGGACAACAAAAGTGGAGTCAGTTCAATAGATCTCCAGGGGACGGGCAGGAACTGCAGGGCTGGATGCAAGCAGTGGGCTTCTTGTGATGTTCTCCAATGGGCTGAGTCCTCCCTTGTCCACTCCACACAGAAACACAGCTTGTATTCATCAGCCAGTTATTCTCCTTGCACCGATGCTTCCCATGGGCTTGTTCCTTCAGCAGGAGCCTGCCTGCCCTCCCCAACCCCAGAAAGTGATCTCTCATCTCACCCTTGCTTCTGTTTGCTGTTTCTTTTCTTGCCATCTTTTTTGCCCCTTGAAATTCTCAGCAGGACTCACGCGCTGGCACGCTGGGGGGTAGACTTGGCTTTACTAGCCTGATTAGAAAGAGGGTTATGTTTATTTTCATGAGCAAGTATCAGGAAAATGACTTTCCAGGCTGCTTAAATATTTAATTCTAGTCGAGAGGAATCTGTAGATCCTTTGAAGCTGTGTGTGCTGCCTTTCAAATACCTCCTGAAATAGTTTTCTTATGGATATTACCATATTCAGCAGTTCAGACCTACACCATGTCTTTCCCTGGGGATTACAGATAAAGTCTTATCTTATTAAGAAGGCTGACCCCATACTCCAGTCTGTTTTTCTGCTGATCCTAATCTTAATGTTAAATAGAACAAGATTTCATGTAAAAGCAGTGTATTAGGACATAAATGCGCTCTATACTAACTCAAGAGTAATCTCTTTATTTCTCTCCAGATTTGACTTATCCAAATCCTCTAAGTGTTTTCTTAGGGAACATTATTCCAAGAATATATTTGTCTGCTTTTCCATGTAGATATTGATCAAATTGCACTGAAGGCAGTACAAGATTTCTCAATGATTTTCAGCGTTTTACCTTCGGCTTGCATCAATTTATATTTTCCCAGCCTGTTCTTATTTTATAGCTTGGCTATAACACTAACCTTCATTTCCATTGGAAATCCAGTAACTCCTAAAGACCAGGGAGCAAACTGAGTGTAAAATACACACAGCTATACTTTTTGTGCCCATGACCTTCCATGTCCAGCCTCAGGTGGTCATTCTTTATCAGGTACCCCAAGCCCACAGTATAAATAGCTCACTAATTCCCACCCTGAACCTCTCTAGACAAAGGAAAAGGGACTTTGCCATGAGAAGGAATAGAAATAACATTGGAAATACAGAAAGCAAGCTTAGTTACTATTCCTTTCCTGTATGCTATCAACCAAACCTTCTCTGGCCTCCAGGAAAGCTTCTCATGCTTTTTGCTTTCTTTCATGCAACTCATGGCCTCAGTCTGCAGTCTGATGTCCTCCAAGGTGGGTCCCTGAAGGACACTTTCCTGCCTTAAACTTAGATACGCCAGCAACCATAGATGAGCTCCTGGGTTTAACAGGCCAGGCAGATGCTCTTCACAGCCTTTATCTCTTGCTTGGTGAGGATGTCAGCATCAGTGTCATCTGTTTTGCTTCTCTGGATGCAGAGTGAAGAAGCAGCTCTTTCTGCTAAACATTTTGGTCCCTCCAGCACTGTGGGCTGTTGAGGTGTGGCATGGCTGGGGGTGTGAGATGGCAACAGGTAGGCCCTCAGTGTCTCACTGGGAGGTTTGGAGGACACTTCTCTGGAAGAGACTTTGCAGACCCAAACCTCCTACATCTTTAATGCCAGTAAAGGCAATAAAAGGGGTCCCGGAGTGAGGAGTAAAGGGAATGCACTGCCTGTGTTTGAAAAAGCCTGGAGTAAATGGCTGTATGCAAGGAATTCCCTTGGCCTCATGGATAAAACACTGCACTGTCATACCCAGGAGCTTGGCCCTGACCTAGCCTTGAAATAGATGGCTATTCTTGATCCCAGGGAGTGACATGTTGATGTGTTGTGTAAATCCCAGGGTGCTGCCGAGAGAGCATCTCCAAACACAGTGCTGCAATAATTCGTTAACCATTATTAGATCTTTCTGCTGCTTGCTTGGTTATCAAGCCCTGTCAGATTACCTTTTGGACATAACAGATTGCCTCTGTGTTAATTGAATGATACACCAGAAAAAAAGCAAATGAGGGAGCTCAGGGGCTGCCACCATCCATGGATTGTAAATAATAAGAACTCGATAAGGAAAAATTATCAGAACATCTCCCTATTATATTTAATAAAGAAGCAACAAATTGCTACATTCTTGGATGGTTGGGGAAAATAATGAGTTGAACAATAGACAATCTCATTTCTCTTTCCAACTGTGCAGAAATTAAATGTCAACTACAGCCACTTATTCTTCATTTCCACTCCTCTGTACCACATGTTTTATTGTCAGGCTCCTTAACTGAAAGTGAAGCAGGAGAGGGGACAAAACCAACCTCATTTCTAAGAAGCCGACAAGACGTTTAAAATGCTGGAGCACACTCTCTGAAACTCATGAGCACTCTTCCTAATGAGAAAAGTTTCTGTGTAGGGCAAACTTTTCCCATTGTTCAAAGCCATCTCCCATCAATATTTTAGAATAGAAATTAGGTGGCTTTGTTTTCACGGTTAGCGTTTGAGGTGACAGTAGTGTGCCAAAGGAGAAAATAATCTCCTATAGAACAGAAATACAGATATAACATTTGTTTCTCTGTTGTTAGGTACCCTGTTGGCTTATTCCCACATAAAGTGTGCTTAAAATGCTTTGAAACTAAATGGAGATGCAAAGCGAAGTGAAAGGAAAATCAGTTCACACAGCAATTAATTAGCCAATTAGCAATAGATCAAAGCAGCAGAGAGTCAGGCCAGAGAGTTTGTGGTTCAGTTCTAACTAAACTTCAGCTGAAGCTGCTCTGGTTAAGTGCTAGACCAAGCCTAACACAACTTGAAAATGATAATGTGTACCCAGAGGTTTGAATCTTTGCTTGATTAATTCCCCCAGATGATTGAACTCCAAGGCTATTTATAAATAATTTCCTCTTTTGTGTGGTCCAGCAGACCACGGGAAACTTCTATTGTGGACTTTTGTGTTTTCCCATCCTGTCACAGCTGCACCGCGGTGGCTTCTCTGGTCCCTCTGTGGTGGGGCAAGGAGCTGTGGCTGCTTCCACATCCCAGTATGGCTGTAAACCCTTTGCACCCTCCTTCGTGGCTCAAGAAAACTTCTGTATAAGAATAATTCAACCCAGCCATTTCCGTGTATCCTCCAACCAAGAATTTAGAGGATCCCTGAATAAGAGCTGTCTGCACTGTAAACAGGCTCTGTGTCTACCACCTCCTGTCCAAGCCTCTTGTGATGCAGCCTCCAAATGTTTGTGATGGGCACAGGGCTCGCCAGGAAGAGGTGCACCTGGAAGTGTGGGCAGTATCAGCCCACAATGTGTAAAGGGGGCTTATAAGAAAGATGGGGACAAACTTCTTAGCAGGACTTATAGGACAAGAGGTAATGGTTTTAAACTAAAAGAGGGTAGATTTAGACTAGATATAAGTAAGACATTTTTTAGAATGAGGGAGGTGAAACAATGGAACAGGTTGCCCAGAGATGGTAGAAGCCCCATCCCTGGAGACATTCAAGGTCAGGCTGGATGGGGCTCTGAGCAACCTGATCTAGTTCAAGATGTCCCTGCTCGCTGCAGGGGGGTAGGACTAGGTGACCTTTAAAGGTCCTTTCCAAGCCAAACCTTTCTGTGATTCTATGGTTCTTTGAGCTGCCAACGGTCACTGTGCCAAGCACGGGAGGAACAGTCACATTCTGGTTTACGTTGTCACCATCATAACCGTGAAGGTCGACAAGAGGGCTGGATGCAGATGACAAAGATGTGAACGAAACAGACCTGCTACTATTTACTTTAAGCTAATTTCCCAAATTGTGGCAAGCAAAGTGCTGGCACAGAGCCTGGCACAGCAGCGGTCACTGCTGCTGCTGCCAAAGGCACTAAGTCCTACCATGTCTTCTGCAATTGCTTCTGCCCTCAAGCTGCTTGCTGAGGATGGTGCTGGCACTGCCAGCTCCAGGCAACCCTCCTGGGCTGCCCCAAATTTGTTACTCCCACCCCAAGCAGCACTCTGGCAGGTGGACTGGCTCCATGGCCACGGCTTTTCATGGAAATAAAAAGGCAACTGCGGGAATGAACAAGGGGGGAAACACCACAACCTGACACTGGTGGTAGCTCATTAAAACCATGCAGCTCCCAAGGAGAATTTAAAGCTGATGGCTTGATGCTTATCGGAACTGCATGCTGAAACCTGCTGGAAATGGGATAATTACCCTTGTTTAGTGTGGATTCACACAGCATTTGGTTTAATTCTTAATAGAGTGAAATCCTTTATTTTTCAGCCATCAAGGGGCTCCGTTTGGACCTTCCATTGGGAAGCTGTAATGAAGCCCTGGCACTCGCTGGGGCTAGCAGAGGGGCACCCGTGCCCTAGAGAAGTTATCCACAGCAGGCACCTCTGTCTGAGTACAAGTGTTGACTTCAAACTGGAGATGTAGTCGTGTTTCATGAGAAGTGGCTATGAATCTAGACCCAAAACTTGGCTTGGGAACGAGCTCAGGAAAGCAATCAGTGTGTATGGATTGAAAAAAACGTGTTTGTGTGCCACAGGGGGCTGGGAATGAGCAATGCTCTTTATTCTTTGGGTTTCTGACAGATTGGAAAATCAGAGCAGCCTGAGGAGGAGGACGATTCCCCCGGCTGAGATAAAGGAGTTCACAACATGTCTCTGCGGGGACATCGGGTGTGAAAAGCCCTGCTGGAGGATGATGCTGAGCAAGTGTTTTCCCCAAAGGATTCCCAGGAGTGGAGAGAAGGATAACTTTCCTGGTGGATCAATCCATCACAAGATAATACCTTCTCCCAAACACTGTGAAGGACCTTCTTCATCTATTTAGCAGCGACTGTTGAGGTATCTGCATCAAATTAGCAAATGCTAGTCAGCAAACTGAACCAGGTCTGATGAGGAGCTCCAGTCTGACAGCAAGTCCTGTGGGATGGGGAGATGCCTGTCTGTCTGTCCCCTCCATTGTCTGTCAACTGTCAAATCTCAGCCTGCTCAGATAGAAGTCCTGGTCGCTGTTTCCCTCTCAGGAACATGTTTCAAACTGCGACGGGAAAAGAGGTTGATAGTAGGTAAGATGTAACCAGTGGCCAAGTCATTAATTCCTGCCCTTCCAGCTATTTGGGTATGAGTACAAGGAAAGGCAAGAGGTCATCTTCTTAGGGAACATGCATTGGAAGGGCTCAAATGAAAGACTTTGCACCACTCTTTATTAGTAAGGTGCAGCCTATCATGGGCTTAGGACCTATTTTGCAACCCCAGGAAACAATGGTGTGTGCCTGAAGATGTTTCTGACCGAGCAGGTCCATTGCAAGAGGTCAATTAGAAGCAAGAAGGAAGTGGAAGAAGCAAGGTCAGGAGTCAGTTTGGTCTCCTTGCCGGCAGGCTGGAGACTCACAGGAGCTCCAGAGATGTTACCTCTGAGTCCAAGCTCATTTCTACTGCAGGTGGGACTGGCTTTCCCAAGTCCAAGTGAAGGCTAGCAGAGAGGCTCTTTATCATAACACACACACACAAAAGGGAAATGCTTCATTAACCATATCTGAACCATGTGTTTAATGAAAGACATTTATACCAAAGGAGTAGAGGAGTATTTGGGAATGTGTGTGCTTTGGGTTTGGTTTGGATTTGGGTTTACAAACTTTGTCAGGGGTTTCTGAGTGTGAAATATTTAGGGCTCAGAAACTGGCAGCTGTATTTTCCACCAGGTTTTAAGGAAATGAGGTTGAGACCCTTAGTGAGGGTATGTGTATTTACATACCTTTATATTTGCTTTTTTGGGGGTTGATGTCCGCAAACTGTGACCCATGCATAGAAGTCTCAAAAATACCCCTTTCTGGCAAGTTTTGTAGAAGTCAGGCTGAGAACTTTCCCCAAGCAGAGGGGAAAATATATGTAAATATATGTAAATATATGTATGTATATGCATATACAATCCCCCTAAATATGTGCGTGTGTATATAGTGTGTGTGTATATATATAGTGTGTGTGCGTATATATAGTGTGTGTGTGTGTATATAGTGTGTATACATATATAGAGTCTGTGTATATATAGTGTGTGTGTAAATATATGTAAATATAT